>CAMGYJ010000006.1:80534800-80787957 GCA_946122785.1 Linum tenue
CTCCAGAATCGAAAGAAAATGGCATTTCGGAAAAATTGCCCGAAATCTGTGATGGCACCCCTTTGGAATCTGCCAAAAATGGGTCCGGAATAAATTAGCCCAAATTGACAGTTAATGGACTTAATCATCTTTGAAGAATAGCCTCAGGCCGCATCAGTGATCTTTAGCCTTAAAAATCCAAAGAAAATGGCCTTTTGTCCCAAAAAAATTACGAAAATGCCATCCTAAAATAAATTGGCCCAAATCGGAGCTTAATGGACTTATCATCCGTGGAGAATAGTATCAATAGACTTCATTATCGGTGGATATAGGCTCGGCCTAATTCCAGGATCTGCAGCCTCCAGAATCGAAAGAAAATGGCATTTCGGAAAAATTGCCCGAAATCTGTGATGGTACCCCTTTGGAATCTGCCAAAAATGGGCTCGAAATAAATTCGCCCGAATCAACACTTAATGGACTTAATCATCGTTGAAGAATAGCCTCAGGCCGAATTCGTGATCTGTAGCCTTCAAAATCCAAAGAAAATGGCCTTTCGTCGCCAAAAAAATTACAAAAATGCCATCCGAAAATAAATTGGCCCAAATCGGTGCTTAATAGACTTATCATCCGTGGAGAATAGTATCAATAGACTTCATTATCGGTGGATATAGGCTAGGCCTGATTCCGTGATCTGCAGCCTCCAGAATCGGAAGAAAATGACATTTCGGAAAAATTGCCCGAAATCTGTGATGGTACCCCTTTGGAATCTGCCAAAAATGGGCCCAGAATAAATTCGCCCAAATCGACATTTAATGGACTTAATCATCGTTGAAGAATAGCCTCAGGCCGAATCCGTGATCTGTAGCCTTCAAAATCCAAAGAAAATGGCATTTCGTCGCCAAAAAAATTACGAAAATGCCATCCGAAAATAAATTGGCCCAAATCGATGCTTAATGGACTTATCATCCGTTGAGAATAGTATCAATAGACTTCATTATCGGTGGATATAGGCTCGGCCTTATTCCGTGATCTGCAGCCTCCAGAATCGAAAGAAAATGGCATTTCAGATAAATCGCTCGAAATCTGTGAAGGTCCCCCTTTGGAATCTGCCAAAAATGGGCCCGGAATAAATTCGCCCAAATCGAAACTTAATGGACTTAATCATCGTTGAAGAATAGCCTCAGGCCGAATCAGTGATCTGTAGCCTTCAAAATCCAAAGAAAATGGCCTTTTGTCGCAAAAAAGATTACGAAAAATGCCCATCCGAAAATAAATTGGCCCAAATCTGAGCTTAATGGACTTATCATCCGTGGAGAATAGTATCAATAGACTTCATTATCGGTGGATATAGGCTCGGCCTAATTCCAGGATCTGCAGCCTCCAGAATCGAAAGAAAATGGCATTTCGGAAAAATTGCCCGAAATCTGTGATGGCACCCCTTTGGAATCTGCCAAAAATGGGCTCGAAATAAATTCGCCCCAATCGACACTTAATGGACTTAATCATCGTTGAAGAATAGCCCAGGCCAATCCGTGATCTGTAGCGTTCAAAATCCAAAGAAAATGGTCTTTCGTCGCCAAAAAAATTACGAAAATGCCATCCGAAAAATAAATTGGCCCAAATCGGTGCTTAATGGACTTATGATCCGTGGAGAATAGTATCAATAGACTTCATTATCGGTGGATATAAGCTCGGCCTGATTTCGTGATCTGCAGCCTCCAGAATCGAAAGAAAAAGGCATTTCGAAAAATTGCCCGAAATCTGTGATGGTACCCCTTTGGAATCTGAACAAAATAGGGCCCGGAATAAATTCGCCCAAATCGACACTTAATGGACTTATTCATCGTTGAAGAATAGCCTCAGGCCGAATCCGTGATCTGTAGCCATCAAAATCCAAAGAAAATGGCCTTTCGTCGCCAAAAAAATTACGAAAATGCCATCCGAAAATAAATTGGCCCTAATCGGTGCTTAATGGACTTATCATCCGTGGAGAATAGTATCAATAGACTTCATTATCGGTGGATATAGGCTAGGCCTGATTCCGTGATCTGCAGCCTCCAGAATCGAAAGAAAAAGGCATTTCGAAAAATTGCCCGAAATCTGTGATGGTACCCCTTTGGAATCTGAACAAAATAGGGCCCGGAATAAATTCGCCCAAATCGACACTTAATGGACTTATTCATCGTTAAAGAATAACCTCAGGCCGAATCCGTGATCTGTAGCCATCAAAATCCAAAGAAAATGGCCTTTCGTCGCCAAAAAAATTACGAAAATGCCATCCGAATTTAAATTGGCCCAAATCGGTGCTTAGTGGACTTATCATCCGTGGAGAATAGTATCAATAGACTTCATTATCGGTGGATATAGGCTCGTCCTGATTCCATAATCTGCAGCCTCCAGATCGAAAGAAAATGGCATTTCGGAAAAATTGCCCGAAATCTGTGATGGTACCCCTTTGGAATCTGAACAAAATAGGGCCCGGAATAAATTCGCCCAAATCGACACTTAATCGACTTATTCATCGTTGAAGAATAGCCTCAAGCCGAATCTGTTATTTGTAGCCTTCAAAATCCAAACAAAATGGCCTTTCGTCGCCAAAAAAATTACGAAAATGTCATCCGAAAATTAATTGGCCCAAATCGGTGCTTAATGGACTTATCATCCATGCAGAATAGTATCAATAGACTTCATTATCGGTGGATATAGGCTAGGCATGATTCCGTGATCTGCAGCCTCCAGAATCTAAAGAAAATGGCATTTCGGAAAAATTGCCCGAAATCTGTGATGGTACCCCTTTGGAATCTGCCAAAAATGGGCCCGAAATAAATTCGCCCAAAATGACACTTAATGGACTTAATCATCGTTGAAGAATAGCCTCAGGCCGAATCCGTGATCTGTAGCCTTCAAAATCCAAAGAAAATGGCCTTTCGTCGCCAAAAAAATTACGAAAATGCCATCCGATAATAAATTGGCCCAAATCGGTGCTTAATGGACTTATCATCCGTGGAGAATAGTATCAATAGACTTCATTATCGGTGGATATAGGCTCGGCCTGATTCCGTGATCTGTAGCCTCCAGATCGAAAGAAAATGGCATTTCGGAAAAATTACCCCAAATCTGTGATGGTACCCCTTTGGAATATGACAAAAAAGGGCCCGGAATAAATTTGCCCAAATCGACACTTAATCGACTTATTCATCGTTGAAGAATAGCCTCAGGCCGAATCCGTGATATGTAGCCTTCAAAATCCAAAGAAAATGGCCTTTCGTCGCCAAAAAAATTAGGAAAATGCCATCCGAAAATAAATTGGCCCAAATCGGTGCTTAATGGACTATCATCCGTGGAGAATAGTATCAATAGACTTCATTATCGGTGGATATAGGCTCGGCCTGATTCCGTGATCTGCAGCCTCCAGAATCGAAAGAAAATGACATTTCGGAAAAATTGCCCGAAATCTGTGATGGTACCCCTTTGGAATCTGCCAAAAATGGGCCCGGAATAAATTCGCCCAAATCGACACTTAATGGACTTAATCATCGTTGAAGAATAGCCTCAGGCCGAATCCGTGATCTGAGAATAGGATCAATAGACATCATTATCGGTGGAGAATAGCCTCGGCCTGATTCTGTGATCTGTAGCCTCCATAATCGAAGAAAATGGCATTTCGGATAAATCGCCCGAAATCTGTGATGGTACCGCTTTGGAATGTGCCAAAAATTGACCCGGAATAATTCAGCCCAAATCGCTGCTTAATGGACTAAATCATAATTGGAGAATAGCCTCAGGCCGAATCCATGATCTATAGCTTTCAATATCCAAAGAAAATGGCCTTTCGTCTCCCAAAAAATTACGAAAATGCCATTCGAAAACAAATAGGCCCAAATCGGTACTTAATGAACTTATCATCTGCGGAGAATAGAATCAATAGACTTCATTATCGGTGGAGAATAGCCTCGGCCTGATTCTGTGATCTGTAGCCTCCAGAATCGAAGAAAATGGAATTTTGGATAAATCGGCCGAAATCTGTGATGGTACCCCTTTGGAATCTGCCAAAAATTGACCCCGAATAAATCAGCCCAAATTGGTGCTTAATGGACTAAATCATCATTGGAGAATAGCCTCAGGCCGAATCCATTATCTGTAGCCTACAATATCCAGAGAAAATGGCCTTTCGTCGCCCAAAAAATTACGAAAATGCCATCCGAAAATAAATTGGCCCAAATCGCTACTTAATAAACTTATCATCTGCGGAGAATAGAATCAATAGACTTCATTATCGGTGGAGAATAGCCTCGGCCTGATTCTGTGATTTGTAGCCTCCAGAATCAAAAGAAAATGGTATTTCGGATAAATCGCCCGAAATCTGTGATGGTACCCCTTTGGAATCTGCCAAAAATTGACCCGGAATAAATCAGCCCAAATCGGTGCTTAATGGACTCCATCATCGTTGGAGAATAGCCTCAGGCCGAATCCGTGATCTATAGCATTAAATATCTAAAGAAAATGGCCTTTCGTCGCCCAAAAATTTATGAAAATGCCATCCGAGAATAAGTTGGCCCAAATCGGTGCTTAATGGACTTATCATCAGTGGAAAATAGGATCAATAGACTTCATTATCGGTGGAAAATAGCATCGGACTGATTCCGTAATTTGTAGCCTCCAGAATCAAAAGAAAATGGCATTTTAGATAAATCGCCCGAAATCTGTGATGGTACCCCTTTGGAATCTGCCAAAAATTGACCCGTAATAAATTCGCCCAAATCGGTGCTTAATGGACTCAATCATCGTTGGAGAATAGCCTCAGGTAGAATCCGTGATCTGTAGCCTTCAATAACCAAAGAAAATGGCCTTTCCTCGCCCAAAAAATTACGAAAATGCCATCCGATAATAAATTGGCCCAAATCGGTACGTAATGGACTTATCATATGTGGAGAATAGGATCAATAGACTTCATTATCGGTGGAGAATAGCCTCGGCCTGATTCTGTGATCTGTAGCCTCCATAATCGAAGAAAATGGCATTTCGGATAAATCGCCCGAAATCTGTGATGGTACCCCTTTGGAATCTGCCAAAAATTGACCCGGAATAAATCCGCCCAAATCGGTGCTTAATGGACTCAATCATCATTGGAGAATAGCCTCAGGCCAAATCCATGATCTGTAGCCTTCAATATCCAACAAAAATGGCCTTTCGTCGCCCAAAAATTACGAAAATGTCATCCAAAAATAAATTGGCCCAAATCGGTACTTAATGGACATTATCATCTGTGGAGAATAGGATCAATAGACTTCATTATCAGTGGAGAATAGCCTCAGCCTGATTCTGTGATCTGTAGCCTCCAGAATCGAAGAAAATGGCATTTCGGATAAATCGCCCGAAATCTGTGATGGTACCCCTTTGGAATCTGCCAAAAATTGACCGAGAATAAATCCGCCCAAATCGGTGCTTAATGGACTCAATCATCATTGGAGAATAGCCTCAGGCAGAATCCGTGATCTGTAGCCTTCAATATCCAAAGAAAATGGCCTTTCATCGCCCAAAAAATTACGAAAATGCCATCCGAAAATAAATTGGCCCAAATCGGTACTTAATGAACTTCTCATATGTGGAGAATAGGATCAATAGACTTCATTATCGGTGGAGAATAGCCTCGGCCTGATTCTGTGATCTGTAGCCTCCATAATCGAAAAAAATGGCATTTCGGATAAATCGCCGAAATCTGTGATGGTACCCCTTTGGAATCTGCCAAAAATTTACCCGGAATAAATCCGCCCAAATCGGTGCTTAATGGATTCAATCATCATTGGAGAATAGCCTCAGGCCGAATCCATGATCTGTAGCCTTCAATATCCAACAAAAATGGCCTTTCGTCGCCCAAAAAATTACGAAAATGCCATCCGAAAATAAATTGGCCCAAATCGGTACTTAATGGACTTTATCATCTGTGGAGAATAGGATCAATAGACTTCATTATCAGTGGAGAATAGCCTCAGCCTGATTTTGTGATCTGTAGCCTCCAGAATCAAAGAAAATGGCATTTCGGATAAATCGCCCGAAATCTGTGATGATACCCCTTTGGAATCTGCCAAAAATTGACCCGGAATAAATCAGCCCAAATCGATGCTTAATGGACTAAATCATCATTGGAGAATAGCCTCAGGCCGAATCTATAGTTTGTAGCCTTCAATATCCAAAGAAAATGGCCTTTCGTCGCCCCAAAAAATTACGAAAATGTCATCCGAAAATAAATTGGCCCAAATCCTTACTTAATAAACTTATCATCTGCGGAGAATAGAATCAATAGACTTCATTATCGGTGGAGAATAGCCTCGGCCTGATTCTGTGATCTTTAGCCTCCAGAACCAAAAGAAAATGGTATTTCGGATAAATCGGCCGAAATCTGTGATGGTACCCCTTTGGAATCTGCCAAAAATTGACCCGGAATAAATCAGCCCAAATTGGTGCTTAATGGACTAAATCATCATTGGAGAATAGCCTCAGGCCGAATCCATTATCTGTAGCCTTCAATATCCAGAGAAAATGGCCTTTCGTCGCCCAAAAAATTACGAAAATGCCATCCGAAAATAAATTGGCCCAAATCGCTACTTAATAAACTTATCATCTGCGGAGAATAGAATCAATAGACTTCATTATCGGTGGAGAATAGCCTCGGCCTGATTCTGTGATTTGTAGCCTCCAGAATCAAAAGAAAATGGTATTTCGGATAAATCGCCCGAAATATGTGATGGTAGCCCTTTGGAATCTGCCAAAAATTGACCCGGAATAAATCCGCCCAAATCAGTGCTTAATGGACACCATCATCGTTGGAGAATAGCCTCAGCCCGAATCCGTGATCTATAGCAATAAATATCTAAAGAAAATGGCCTTTCGTCGCCCAAAAATTTATGAAAATGCCATCCGAGAATAAGTTGGCCCAAATCGGTGCTTAATGGACTTATCATCAGTGGAGAATAGGATCAATAGACTTCATTATCAGTGGAGAATAGCCTCAGCCTGATTCTGTGTTCTGTAGCCTCCAGAATCGAAGAAAATGGCATTTCGGATAAATCGCCCGAAATCTGTGATGGTACCCCTTTGGAATCTGCCAAAAATTGACCCAGAATAAATTCGCCCAAATCGGTGCTTAATGGACTCAATCATCATTGGAGAATAGCCTCAGGCAGAATCCGTGATCTGTAGCCTTCAATATCCAAAGAAAATGGCCTTTCATCGCCCAAAAAATTACGAAAATGCCATCCAAAAATAAATTGGCCCAAATCGGTACTTAATGGACTTATCATATGTGGAGAATAGGATCAATAGACTTCATTATCGGTGGAGAATAGCCTCGGCCTGATTCTGTGATCTGTAGCCTCCATAATCGAAGAAAATGGCATTTCGGATAAATCGCCCGAAATTTGTGATGGTACCCCTTTGGAATCTGCCAAAAATTGACCCGGAATAAATCCGCCCAAATCGGTGCTTAATGGATTCAATCATCATTGGAGAATAGCCTCAGGCCGAATCCATGATTTGTAGCCTTCAATATCCTACAAAAATGGCCTTTCGTCGCCCAAAAAATTACGAAAATGCCATCCGAAAATAAATTGGCCCAAATCGGTACTTAATGGACTTTATCATCTGTGGAGAATAGGATCAATAGACTTCATTATCAGTGGAGAATAGCCTCAGCCTGATTCTGTGATCTGTAGCCTCGAGAATCGAAGAAAATGGCATTTCGGATAAATCGCCCGAAATCTGTGATGGTACCCCTTTGGAATCTGCCAATAATTGACCCGGAATAAATCAGCCCAAATCGATGCTTAATGGACTAAATCATCATTGCAGAATAGCCTCAGGCCGAATCCATGATCTGTAGCCTTCAATATCCAAAGAAAATAGCCTTTCGTCACCCAAAAATTTACGAAAATGCCATCCGAAAATAAATTGGCCCAAATCGGTACTTAATGGACTTATCATATGTGGAGAATAGGATCAATAGACATCATTATCGGTGGAGAATAGCCTCGGCCTGATTCTGTGATCTGTAGCCTCCATAATCGAAGAAAATGGCATTTCGGATAAATCGCCCGAAATTTGTGATGGTACCCCTTTGGAATCTGCCAAAAATTGACCCGGAATAAATCCGCCCAAATCGGTGCTTAATGGACTCAATCATCATTGGAGAATAGCCTCAGGCCGAATCCATGATATGTAGCCTTCAATATCCAACAAAAATGGCCTTTCGTCGCCCAAAAAATTACGAAAATATCATCCGAAAATAAATTGGCAAAAATCGGTACTTAATGGACTTTATCATCTGTGGAGAATAGGATCAATAGACTTCATTATCAGTGGAGAATAGGCTCAGCCTTATTGTGTGATCTGTAGCCTCCAGAATCGAAGAAAATGGCATTTCAGATAAATCGCCCGAAATCTGTGATGGTACCCCTTTGGAATCTGCCAAAAATTGACCCGGAATAAATCCGCCCAAATCGGTGCTTAATGGACTCAATCATCATTGGAGAATAGCCTCAGGCAGAATCCGTGATATGTAGCCTTCAATATCCAAAGAAAATGGCCTTTCGTCGCCCAAAAAATTACGAAAATGCCATCCGAAAATAAATTGTCCCAAATCGGTACTTAATGGACTTATCATATGTGGAGAATAGGATCAATAGACTTCATTATCGGTGGAGAATAACCTCGGCCTGATTCTGTGATCTGTAGCCTCCATAATCGAAAAAATGGCATTTCGGATAAATCGCCTGAAATCTGTGATGGTACCCCTTTGGAATCTGCCAAAAATTGACCCGGAATAAATCCGCCCAAATCGGTGCTTAATGGATTCAATCATCATTGGAGAATAGCCTCAGGCCGAATCCATGAACTGTAGCCTTCAATATCCTACAAAAATGGCCTTTCGTCGCCCAAAAAATTACGAAAATGCCATCCGAAAATAAATTGGCCCAAATCGGTACTTAATGGACTTTATCATCTATGGAGAATAGGATCAATAGACTTCATTATCAGTGGAGAATAGCCTCAGCCTGATTCTGTGATCTGTATCCTCCAGAATCGAAGAAAATGGCATTTCGGATAAATCGCCCGAAATCTGTGATGGTACCCCTTTGGAATCTGCCAATAATTGACCCGGAATAAATCAGCCCAAATCGATGCTTAATGGACTAAATCATCATTGGAGAATAGCCTTAGGCCGAATCCATGATCTGTAGCCTTCAATATCCAAAGAAAATGGTCTTTCGTCACCCAAAAAATTACGAAAATGCCATCCGAAAATAAATTGAACCAAATCGGTACTTAATAAAATTATTATCTGCGGAGAATAGAATCAATAGACTTCATTATCGGTGGAGAATAGCCTCGGCCTGATTCTGTGATCTTTAGCCTCCAGAATCAAAAGAAATTGGTATTTCGGATAAATCCCCCGAAATCTGTGATGGTACCCCTTTGGAATCTGCCAAAAATTGACCCGGAATAAATCCGCCCAAATCGGTGCTTAATGGACACCATCATCGTTGGAGAATAGCCGCAGGCCGAATCCGTGATCTATAGCATTAAATATATAAAGAAAATGGCCTTTCGTAGCCCAAAAATTTATGAAAATGCCATCCGAGAATAAGTTGGCCCAAATCGGTGCTTAATGGACTTATCATCAGTGGAAAATAGGATCAATAGACTTCATTCGGTGGAGAATAGCCTCGGACAGATTCCGTGATCTGTAGCCTCCAGAATCAAAAGAAAATGGCAGTTAAGATAAATCGCCGGAAATCTGTGATGGTAACCCTTTGGAATCTGCCAAAAATTGACCCGTAATAAATTCGCCCAAATCGGTGCTTAATGGACTCAATCATCGTTAGAGAATAGCCTCAGGCAGAATCCATGATCTGTAGCCTTCAATATCGAAAGAAAATAGCCTTTCGTCGTCCAAAAAATTACGAAAATTCCATCCGAAAATAAATTGGCCCAAATCGGTACTTAATGGACTTATCATATGTGGAGAATAGGATCAATAGACTTCATTATCGGTGGAAAATAGCCTCGGCCAGATTCTGTGATCTGTATCCTCCAGAATCGAAGAAAATGGCATTTCGGATAAATCGCCCGAAATCTGTGATGGTACCCCTTTGGAATCTGCCAATAATTGACCCGGAATAAATCAGCCCAAATCGATGCTTAATGGACTAAATCATCATTGCAGAATAGCCTCAGGCCGAATCCATGATCTGTAGCCTTCAATATCCAAAGAAAATAGCCTTTCGTCACCCAAAAATTTACGAAAATGCCATCCGAAAATAAATTGGCCCAAATCGGTACTTAATGGACTTATCATATGTGGAGAATAGGATCAATAGACATCATTATCGGTGGAGAATAGCCTCGGCCTGATTCTGTGATCTGTAGCCTCCATAATCGAAGAAAATGGCATTTCGGATAAATCGCCCGAAATTTGTGATGGTACCCCTTTGGAATCTGCCAAAAATTGACCCGGAATAAATCCGCCCAAATCGGTGCTTAATGGACTCAATCATCATTGGAGAATAGCCTCAGGCCGAATCCATGATATGTAGCCTTCAATATCCAACAAAAATGGCCTTTCGTCGCCCAAAAAATTACGAAAATATCATCCGAAAATAAATTGGCAAAAATCGGTACTTAATGGACTTTATCATCTGTGGAGAATAGGATCAATAGACTTCATTATCAGTGGAGAATAGGCTCAGCCTTATTGTGTGATCTGTAGCCTCCAGAATCGAAGAAAATGGCATTTCAGATAAATCGCCCGAAATCTGTGATGGTACCCCTTTGGAATCTGCCAAAAATTGACCCGGAATAAATCCGCCCAAATCGGTGCTTAATGGACTCAATCATCATTGGAGAATAGCCTCAGGCAGAATCCGTGATATGTAGCCTTCAATATCCAAAGAAAATGGCCTTTCGTCGCCCAAAAAATTACGAAAATGCCATCCGAAAATAAATTGTCCCAAATCGGTACTTAATGGACTTATCATATGTGGAGAATAGGATCAATAGACTTCATTATCGGTGGAGAATAACCTCGGCCTGATTCTGTGATCTGTAGCCTCCATAATCGAAAAAATGGCATTTCGGATAAATCGCCTGAAATCTGTGATGGTACCCCTTTGGAATCTGCCAAAAATTGACCCGGAATAAATCCGCCCAAATCGGTGCTTAATGGATTCAATCATCATTGGAGAATAGCCTCAGGCCGAATCCATGAACTGTAGCCTTCAATATCCTACAAAAATGGCCTTTCGTCGCCCAAAAAATTACGAAAATGCCATCCGAAAATAAATTGGCCCAAATCGGTACTTAATGGACTTTATCATCTATGGAGAATAGGATCAATAGACTTCATTATCAGTGGAGAATAGCCTCAGCCTGATTCTGTGATCTGTATCCTCCAGAATCGAAGAAAATGGCATTTCGGATAAATCGCCCGAAATCTGTGATGGTACCCCTTTGGAATCTGCCAATAATTGACCCGGAATAAATCAGCCCAAATCGATGCTTAATGGACTAAATCATCATTGGAGAATAGCCTTAGGCCGAATCCATGATCTGTAGCCTTCAATATCCAAAGAAAATGGTCTTTCGTCACCCAAAAAATTACGAAAATGCCATCCGAAAATAAATTGAACCAAATCGGTACTTAATAAAATTATTATCTGCGGAGAATAGAATCAATAGACTTCATTATCGGTGGAGAATAGCCTCGGCCTGATTCTGTGATCTTTAGCCTCCAGAATCAAAAGAAATTGGTATTTCGGATAAATCCCCCGAAATCTGTGATGGTACCCCTTTGGAATCTGCCAAAAATTGACCCGGAATAAATCCGCCCAAATCGGTGCTTAATGGACACCATCATCGTTGGAGAATAGCCGCAGGCCGAATCCGTGATCTATAGCATTAAATATATAAAGAAAATGGCCTTTCGTAGCCCAAAAATTTATGAAAATGCCATCCGAGAATAAGTTGGCCCAAATCGGTGCTTAATGGACTTATCATCAGTGGAAAATAGGATCAATAGACTTCATTATCGGTGGAGAATAGCCTCGGACAGATTCCGTGATCTGTAGCCTCCAGAATCAAAAGAAAATGGCAGTTAAGATAAATCGCCGGAAATCTGTGATGGTAACCCTTTGGAATCTGCCAAAAATTGACCCGTAATAAATTCGCCCAAATCGGTGCTTAATGGACTCAATCATCGTTAGAGAATAGCCTCAGGCAGAATCCATGATCTGTAGCCTTCAATATCGAAAGAAAATAGCCTTTCGTCGTCCAAAAAATTACGAAAATTCCATCCGAAAATAAATTGGCCCAAATCGGTACTTAATGGACTTATCATATGTGGAGAATAGGATCAATAGACTTCATTATCGGTGGAAAATAGCCTCGGCCAGATTCTGTGATCTGTAGCCTCCAGAATCAAAAGAAAATGGCATTTCAGATAAATAGCCGGAAATCAATGATGGTACCCGTTTGGAATCTGCCAAAAATTGACTCGTAATAATTTCGCCCAAATCGGTGCTTAATGAACTCAATCATCGTTGGAGAATAGCCTCAGGCCGAATACGTGATCTGTAGCATTAAATATCTAAAGAAAATGGCCTTTCGTCTCCCAAAAAATAACGAAAATGCCATCCGAAAATAATTTGGCCCAAATCGGTGTTTAATGGACTTATCATCCGTGGAGAATAGGATCAATAGACTTCATTATCGGTGGAGAATAGCCTCGGCCTGATTCCATGATCCGTAGCCTCCAGAATTGAAGAAAATGGCATTTCGGATAAATCGCCTGAAATCTGTGATGGTAACCCTTTGGAATCTGCCAAAAATTGACCCGGAATAAATCCGCCCAAATCGGTGCTTAATGGATTCAATCATCATTGGAGAATAGCCTCAGCCCGAATCCATGATCTGTAGCCTTCAATATCCAAAGAAAATGGTCTTTCGTCACCCAACAAATTACGAAAATGCCATCCGAAAATAAATTGACCCAAATCGGTACTTAATAAAATTATTATCTGCGGAGAATAGAATCAATAGACTTCATTATCGGTGGAGAATAGCCTCGGCCTGATTCTGTGATCTTTAGCCTCCAGAATCAAAAGAAATTGGTATTTCGGATAAATCCCCCGAAATCTGTGATGGTACCCCTTTGGAATCTGCCAAAAATTGACCCGGAATAAATCCGCCCAAATCGGTGCTTAATGGACACCATCATCGTTGGAGAATAGCCGCAGGCCGAATCCGTGATCTATAGCATTAAATATCTAAAGAAAATGGCCTTTCGTAGCCCAAAAATTTATGAAAATGCCATCCGAGAATAAGTTGGCCCAAATCGGTGCTTAATGGACTTATCATCAGTGGAAAATAGGATCAATAGACTTCATTATCGGTGGAGAATAGCCTCGGACTGATTCCGTGATCTGTAGCCTCTAGAATCAAAAGAAAATGGCATTTAAGATAAATCGCCGGAAATCTGTGATGGTAACCCTTTGGAATCTGCCAAAAATTGACCCGTAATAAATTCGCCCAAATCGGTGCTTAATGGACTCAATCATCGTTAGAGAATAGCCTCAGGCAGAATCCGTGATCTGTAGCCTTCAATATCCAAAGAAAATGGCCTTTCGTCGCCCAAAAAATTACGAAAATTCCATCCGAAAATAAATTGGCCCAAATCGGTACTTAATGGACTTATCATATGTGGAGAATAGGATCAATAGACTTCATTATCGGTGGAAAATAGCCTCGGCCTGATTATGTGATCTGTAGCCTCCAAAATCAAAAGAAAATGCCATTTCAGATAAATCGCCGGAAATCTGTGATGGTACCCTTTTGGAATCTGCCAAAAATTGACCCGTAATAAATTCGCCCAAATCGGTGCTTAATGGACTCAATCATCGTTGGAAAATAGCCTCAGGCCGAATCCATAATCTGTAGCCTTCAATATCCAACAAAAATGGCCTTTCGTCACCCAAAAAATTACGAAATTGCCATCCGAAAATAAATTTGCCCAAATCGGTACTTAATGGACTTAATCATCTGTGGAGAATAGGATCAATAGACTTCATTATCAGTGGAGAATAGCCTCAGCCTGATTCTGTGATCTGTAGCCTCCAGAATCGAAGAAAATGGTATTTCATATAAATCGCCAGAAATCTGTGATGGTACCCCTTTGGAATCTGCCAAAAATTGACCCGTAATAAATTCGCCTAAATCGGTGCTTAATGGACTCAATCATCGTTGGAGAATAGCCTCAGGCAGAATCCGTGATCTGTAGCCTTCAATATCCAAAGAAAATGGCCTTTCGTCGCCCAAAAATTTATGATAATGCCATCCGAGAATAAGTTAGCCCAAATCGATGCTTAATGGACTTATCATCAGTGGAAAATAGGATCAATAGACTTCATTATCGGTGGAGAATAGCCTCGGACTGATTCCGTGATCTGTAGCCTCCAGAATCAAAAGAAAATGGCATTTCAGATAAATCGTCGGAAATCTGTGATGGTACCCCTTTGGAATCTGCCAAAAATTGACCCGTAATAAATTCGCCCAAATCGGTGCTTAATGGACTCAATCATTTTTGGAGAATAGCCTCAGGCAGAATCCGTGATCTGTAGCCTTCAATATCCAAAGAAAATGGCCTTTCGTCGCCCAAAAAATTACGAAAATGCCATCCGAAAATAAATTGGCCCAAATCGGTACTTAATGGACTTATCATATGTGGAGAATAGGATCAATAGACTTCATTATCGGTGGAGAATAGCCTCGGCCTGATTCTGTGAACTGTAGCCTCCAGAATCAAAAGAAAATGGCATTTCAGATAAATAGCCGGAAATCAATGATGGTACCCCTTTGGAATCTGCCAAAAATTGACTCGTAATAAATTCGCCCAAATCGGTGCTTAATGAACTCAATCATCGTTGGAGAATAGCCTCAGGCCGAATCCGTGATCTGTAGCATTAAATATCTAAAGAAAATGGCCTTTCGTCTCCCAAAAAATAACGAAAATGCCATCCGAAAATAATTTGGCCCAAATCGATGTTTAATGGACTTATCATCCGTGGAGAATAGGATCAATAGACTTCATTATTGGTGGAGAATAGCCTCGGCCTGATTCCATGATCTGTAGCCTCCAGAATTGAAGAAAATGGCATTTCGGATAAATCGCCCGAAATCTGTGATGATACCCCTTTGGAATCTGCCAAAAATTGACCCAGAATAAATCCACCAAAATCGGTGCTTAATGGACTCAATCATCGTTGGAGAATAGCCTCAGGCAGAATCTGTGATCTGTAGCCTTCAATATCCAAAGAAATGGCGTTTCGTCGGCCAAAAAATTACGAAAATGCCATCCGGAAATAAATTGGCCCAAATCGGTTCTTAATGGACTTATCATGCTTGGAGAATAGGATCAGTAGACTTCATTATCGATGGAGAATAGCCTCGGCGTGAATCCATGATCTGTAGCCTCTAGAATCGAATGAAAATGGCATTTCAGAAAAATCGCGCAAAATCTGTGACGGTAGTACCCCTTTGGAATCTACCAAAAATTGACCCGAAATAAATCCGTACAAATCTGTGCTTAATGGACTTAATCATCGTTGAAGAATACCTTCATGCCTAATCCGTGATGTGTAGCCTTCAAAGTCCAAATAAAATGGCCTATCGTCGCACAAAAAAATACGAAAAATGCCATACGAAAATAAATCCACCCAAATCAAAATTTAATTTTTTTCTCTCAATTTTCCCTCACTCTTTCAATTTTTTACTTGTTAAGAAGATTATGTTAGTCAATTATTACTTAATAGATGTATCAGAGTAGAGAATAATGATTTGGATGACATTGTACTCTACTCTGATATGGATTAATGGATGCTTTAGGATAAAATGCTTTGAATCATATTAAAAATGATTGTTTATTTGTCGACTTCATGATATAGTAAGTGCGTTTAATGTTATAATTTAAAATCTACATGTAAAATATTTTGTATTATAATGCTGGATGGACGAGGCGGGTATTACCCATGAGTACCCGAAACCCATGGGTATGGGGAGGGTATGGGTATAGATATTTGAAAGCGGGGATGGGGATGGTTTAGGCAAACCCGCCACTAGGGATGTCAATCCAACCTGTAACCATGGGTACCCTACCCGACCGTAACCGGTCAACGAGGGTAATTACCCGGTTTGACGGGTTAAGGGGTGGGTACGGGTAATACCCGGTTTCAAAATAAAGGGTAGGGTACGGGTATGGTAATCGATAATACCCGCCCCGCTAACCAAAGGGTCAATTTCCCTTGAGAAATTTATTTTAGCTTGAAAAATTGAGTTAGCTACCATTATTGATGATGAATATGTAGACGATTATTATGTTTGTGTGGATTGTAGAAGCAAGAACAATTATTATGTGTTTGTTGTTTTTATTTGTGTGGATTGTTGAAGCTAGAAAAGTTACAACTTACAAGTATTGAGAATTTTTAATGGACAACAGTATATATGTGCATATATGTGTATAAGTTCATAGTTTAGGATTCGTACACATGGTTACACGAATACCCGTGGTTACCCAGTGGGTAGGGTATGGTTATATCATTTTCATACCCGGTGGTTATTTGGTCGGGTATTTTAGAAAGCCCTACCCGGCGGGTTAGGAGTTGGTATAGGGTAAACCCGCACCTGACCCTACCCATTGCCATCCCTACCCGCCACAAACCCGCCACATTGCCATCCCTACCGATGATTAAGTTTATTAAGCACTGATTTGGACAGATTTTATCCCGGATAATTTTTGGCAGATTCCAAATGGGCATCACAGATTTCGGATAATTTTAAAGGTCATTTTTCTTGAATTTTGAAGGCTATAAATCACTAATTCGGCCTGGGACTATTCTTCACCGATGATTAAGTCTATTAAGCATCGACTTGGGCAGATTTTTTCAGAGGACATTTTTGGCAAAAATCTATACATCACGATTTTTGAAGGCTATCAATAACAGATTTTGCCTAATTTATTGACTTTTATTATTCACCGATTTTGAAAGCTATCATTGGCATATTTTGACCAATCTTTATGAGCTATATATTATCAATTTTGAGGCTATCCATCTTAAATTTTGTCCAGTTTTTTAAATAATATTACTCATCAATTTTGAAGGCTATATCCATTACAAATTTTGACCAATTTATTCAAATGCTAATATTGAAATAAACATTTTGGTAGCTAAAATGTGAGGCAAAAACATCGAAGCGTTGGATTGGCAAGTCAAAGAACCCAATAAAATCAAACTGATAATGATCTAAAAAGCTACGTCAAATAAATTCGACAACCTAATCAGTAAATCAAAAGAAAAAGATATCCCACAACTCCTAATAAGTACCAACAATCTTGTTTGACTGATCGATGACTAAATTATCAGTGACAAAAATGGGACTCCTAACATAGTGATCTCCGTCGGTCCAAGTCAGCCCACCAAATTCATACCCTTTGGCCGCACCTTTCCACTTGGCTGCCACCATCACCTTGAAGCTCTTCTCCTCACCATACTTGTCAAACTTCAACACATCCGGCACAACCTTGACCGCAACCCCATATGGCTCCTTCACCTCCGCGGCATAAACCCCCGGAGGACCCACGTTCTTCACCCTCCTCTTGAATGTAACCGGTCCGGACCCGAGATTGGGGACGGAGAAGGAAGGATAGTTGTGATCGAACACGCTCTTCACCTTCTTCGGACACTTGTAACCCTTCTCCAGTAGCTCGCCCATGTCGGAGCTGTTGTATCCAATGGAACAGAGTAGTTCCAGATACTCGTGGGCGGCCACCTCGTAAACGAGGCCCGGTTTGATGGCTCGATTCGGCCTGATATGTCCAGCTCCGTAACCGAACGATGAGGATTCGTGCTCGTTCAAGTCGTTCATCTTGTCTCCCGTGTTACCCCTTGTCCTTGCTGCAAAATGTACGGACGGTGCATATTTAATATGCGGTAACAAAAATTGGAACTTGTATGAAATGGTAACTTCCATCGGTTAGTAAGAATACCGGTGGTCATGATGGCCGAGTGGACTGCGGAAGGGCTCCAATCCGGGTGAACGGCTTTAACAAGAGCAGCCACGCCGGCGACGTGAGGGCAGGCCATGGACGTCCCGCTCTCCAGCTGGTAAGGGTACTTCCGGCTCTCGTCGTCGCCGGCCATAGTGTACGCCGCCAGGATGTTGACCCCGGGGGCCGCCACGTCAGGCTTCAGGATCTGTGGGGTCACCACATTGGGGCCCCTGGAGGAGAAAGCAGCCAAGGAAGGGGCCGGCTTGTTGCCATACGTCGTGACAGGTGGCGCGATGTAGGCTGTCGGATTCTTGGTCCCGTTGATGTAACGGAAGACCTTCACGCCGTCCTTGTAAACGACGTGGGAAGTCGGGACGTAGTGGATGTCGTCGACGAGCTCGATCCCGCTGGCCTCGTCGTTGCAGAGAATTACCCCAATTGCCCCCGCGTTTTTCGCCTGTCGGCTCTTGTCAACCCTGGCAGTCTTGCCACGTAGGCACGCCAGGATTTTGCCCTGGGCCTTGGTGGGGTCCAGGGTGCCCGGCAAGCAGAGGATTGCGTCCTCCGCGGTGGCGTTCGGAAGCTTGACGTCAGCGGCACTGGCCAGCTTGTACTGTTTGTGGTCTGGCAAGGGCTTCTGGAAAAGCGCCGTCCCCTTAAGCCGGTCGCCGTTACCTGTTTTTAGTGACGGGACGGGAATTATACCGACTTTAGTGAGAGGAGTAATAATATCTTTAATCACGAATTCGAATAAAAATTTACCGAGCTCGACGTGGACATCAATGTTGCGGTCGGTGGTGCTGGCTCCTACGGTGACGATCCACGGTGCGAAGTTCGCAACGGTTCCCTGGACGGGTCCGGAGTTACCGGCGGAGGCAACGACGACGACTCCCGACCGGACGGCGTGGAAAGAGCCGATGGCAAGGCCGTCGGCAAGGTAACTGTAGTCGGCGAAATCTTCGCTCCCGAGAGAGACAGAGAGGACGTCGACCCCATCGGCGATGGCGGCGTCGAATCCGGCGAGGATGTCGGAGTCGGCACAGCTCGTCCCGTCCTCGACAACGAAACAGACCTTGTAAGCGGCAACTCTGGCTCTCGGAGCACCACCTTTGGCCACGCCGCCGGCCGCGGATAGGATGTCGACCCCAGGGACGAAGTTGCCGCCGGCGGTGGACAGAGTGTGTGACCCGTGACCGTCCATGTCGCGTGGGTTGTACAAATCGGCGGGATCAGCCGTGGATCCGTCCTCGATGAAACCTTTGTTGTACAACCGCGAACCGATCAGCTTCCTGCATGTACATCGATTTCCCGCAGTCATCAATTTGAATTCTGATAACACTATTCATATTTCTTGTGTTTAATTAAGAACTAAACTTGCCTATTGCATGAGACTCCGATCTTGGTGTTGTTCTCGCAAAGTCCTTTCCATTTAGCGGGAATAGGGCCATATCCTTTGTCATTAAAGCTTTTGGATTCGGGCCAAACACCTAAAACATAATTAATATCGAGTATATATTAGAGATAAATACTAAATTGAATACTAACAATCGGACAATAATTTCACCAAAAAAAAAAACAATCGGACAATAAAGTTAGGCAATTGACTAGTACGTATATATCAAACATAAGCAATCAATTAGTAGGTATGTCATTAAGTAAAACTAACCACTATCGAGGTTTCCAATGATGACATTTTCGCCAAACCTAGCAGCTTTCCAGATCTCACTAGGGACTTTGATCAGCTTTCCAGATGGGATCTCAATCTCCTTGTTCAGCAACATAAAGTCCCAAGAATTCGTCGTGTGAAGCTTCTTCATCCGGTCAGGAAAAACCGACACCACGCCAGGATGCTCTGCCGTCGTTGCCAAAGAGGTCAAATCAATATTCTGTTTTTTATAGATATAGCGACGGAAACAAAACTTATAGCGACGTTTTTTTTTTGTAAGGAAATTTAATTACTCGCGATTCGAGCAGCTTCTTCGGCGTCCAATACCGCCGTGAAGCCATTGATATGTCTGGTGTATGAGTAGCGGATTGCATTCTTCGCTTTCTCCATGCTGTAAAATTACGTACGTACGTAAATTCATCGATCAAATCCATGATACAAAAACTAATCCAAGAGAACTTACTCTCCGAGGTGAGTGGCGAGTAGATCATGATGGGAATCGGTGACGGCTTGAAGATCAGCTTCAGTGGCTGAAGAGCCGCCATGGTTGTGGCCGCCCAAGTAGACAACATAATGTCTTTTCGCGGAGGAAGCTAGCGACGGCGATGAAAGAAGACACAAAACCGAGACCAAGCACAGAAACGCAAGCGGCGGCGGACGGCGGTTGGTCGTCATTGGTAACTTCCCACGGTGTTTTGGTTCTTCGCCTTACTTTCGGAAAATATCGTACCGAATTCGGATTGTGGTGCTTGTATGCATATATATAGTAAGGGATTGCCAAGAAGGTGGAAGTAGTTTACTCAAGAAAGAATTCTACTTTCTACCAAGAAAAAAAAAAGGAATTCTACTTGGAACTAAAATGGAATTACTCTTTTCCAATTATATCCACGAGTGAGCAACTACTATATATGATTGATCTTCATCGATTGTATCCGGTGATATAAAATATAATTCAAGTTGGAGTTAATTTGAACGTAATTAGTATTTGTTAAACCGTATTGTTACAGTTTAAACACAAAATATTCTTCCACAATTACTTATTGATACAACCTTTAATTACTATGATTTTGCAATCCTTAATTTTTCTGGCTTATTAACAGTATGACCTTGCTTGTTTTCTTATTCATCATAGTAGAGATTGGGGATCGAGAACAAAGGATAGTTGTGATTGAATACGCTATTGATCTTTTTCGAACATTTATATGCTCTTGATTACTTGAAAATTTCAAGTATAAAAAGAAAAATGGGATCGAATCAGTATGTGGACAATACCAAAACTCTTTTAGATTGTTTATAATTCTAAAATTTCCTGTACATTTAGTTTGAAACTATTCTAATACGATCCAATATGGCCTGTTAATGGATCCTTGTACACCCCTAAGTTTAACTTGTGCCAAAATTACAATAGTTGAATTAATAAACTTGAAAAGATGAGAATAGTTGAAGATATTACTCATTGAACTTGATTTCAACATGGTGATAAACTAGTTATTATATTCTTTATTTTGAGATATTAGCGGTATGATTAACCAGACTACCTACCAGAGGTGGAACCAAAAATCTATTTAAAAGAGGCTAAAAAATCTAAACTCAAGATATTTGAACTAAGATAAATATTGAGGAGAGGAGCTAAAACTCTACCGAAAATGCTATTCTCCAAACTTGTTACATGTACTTTTTAGTATTTTTTTTGAATTTGATTCATAATCCAAATATCAATTCGGTACAATTTGGTCTGATGTATACTCCTAGTGCCCTACGTACATGCTGATTAATTATTGGCATTCTCCATTGTTTGTTTTATTGGCTTATTATCCGTATTAGTAAGGACCTCGTTGCCTTATTATTTTTGGTACTCGAAACAACTTGTAAGGCCCCACTACATGATACGTATCCAGAAGCTTTCTTATTCTGACTAGAGGGTTGAATCAAGTTCGTTGTGATTTTGCCTCTTCATCCTTGTACAACGAATCCGATGAGATGAACGACCCATTTAAAGAGAACACTCCAATTTACACAATATATCATGTCTACCTACAATTCATCCTCTCATTCCAAATTCCAAATGTGACTCAAGTTCTTGTTGATGATCAGTCACGTGCTTTGATATTCTAGCTACCACAAAAGACAAATGTAGAGGGCCACTCTCCTGCATGATTGATTGACCGTATTAATATTGTGATAATGGTACAAGTTAACAACACGTCTGCCTATGATATCGTTACTGAATCGCTATTTGATGTTCATTGAAATATGCTATTAGGACCATTTGGTTTATGTTCATTGAGCATCTAGCTAATTGATGACTCACATATCACCATGCATGCAAGCCATGAAGTCCATGCTTTTCTTCTCTGAATTCGACTTCCGAATTCTCTTATTATAGTATTTTCCAATTGTGCTTCAATTCGATTCACACCCGACTTAATTAGTCAATTGGCATATTTATTGGATCAGTTTGGGTGTAAATATATAGTACACATCTAGTTCTCAATGAGATCACTTCATTTTTTTCTATGTATACGTACGCTCTTCAAAATAAATTAAAAGCAGATGTAGATGAAAGACGAGATTGAAGCATATGATAAATGTGCTCGATTCTGAGTCAATTTTGATCATTTTCTGCTTTTCGTTGGAAAGGACAGTCTCAATCCATTCTATATCGAGTCTAAACATGCTCAACCTTAAATCGACCTAGCATAAAATGAAGTGTTTTTGCAGTAATTGTTGCGGAGCATACACGTTTAATTAGCTTAATTATTATCGTGCGTGGTTTGTGGACTTAGTTATCCTTTTACATTTGTCTAGTGATGATTATGTAAAGTGCTCGTGAAGTGGCAACCGAACCCTAAGTAGTTTGTCCAAGGGTTTCAGGTATAAAGGATTGTGCACTATTTCACCAAAAAAAAAAAAGGATTGTGCACTAAAGTGCGAGAGCTCTTCTCGCCGTGGAGTAAAACTATATAAGTATTCTGGTGGAGTATTCTCGCCGTGGAGTAATTATAATAGAGAATATAAGTAGTTAAAATTAAAAACAAAATAAAACCGGATAAACGTTATGTGAACTGAAAATAGTAGATAGATATATGCAAATTATCTTGTTTCTGATTTCTACTAATTATCACTATCTATCATGTATCACGATAATTAAATGGTAATGCCCGAGAGAAGCAAGGAGTACTAGAAGGTACTTAGAACTCTTTCTTCACTAAACCTTCGTTGGGGCACGATAAAACCCAGTACTAATTATTATAAAATTAAGCACATCCGATACTAATTCATTCCATCTTCGTCAATCCTGAGCGTGACGACAGAAAACTCAGCATAGCTAGGCTAGCCGGGTGCCCGTCACGATGACAACGATGATCGGCAGACGGCGGCTCGTGTTCCATTTGTGCTTGATTTCGTTGCTATTGTTTCTCTCTTCGTCGGCGTTGCCATCTGTTTCCGCCGCCGCCGGGAGAAGGCATTACATAGTGTACATGGGCGGTCACAGCTCCCTTCACTCCAGTTCCGCCACCGAAGCTGATCTTCACGCCATCAC
This sequence comes from Linum tenue, assembly GCA_946122785.1. NCBI lineage: Eukaryota > Viridiplantae > Streptophyta > Magnoliopsida > Malpighiales > Linaceae > Linum > Linum tenue. The sequence goes on from CAMGYJ010000006.1 coordinate 80,558,084, forward strand.
CAACTCCCACCACGCTATCCTCGCGACTTACCTCGGAGAGTAAGTAATGTAATATAGATCTACATATACATTTATGTTAATTCAATGTAGTTACTTGGCATAAAACTACTATACACTTTTGTTGGGAGTATTAGTTAGTTGGCCGGTTTTATGATGTTTAGTGTTTACTTATGTATCGTTTGTAATTTTACTTTCCTTCAGTATTGAAAGAGCAAGAGAGGCAATCAGGTACTCCTACACTAGGCACATCAATGGCTTCACTGCAATCCTCAACGAGGGAGAAGCTGCACAGATCGCCAGTACGTCGCCTTCATTTCACCCCCTCATTTTCTACGTCGTTTCAATGGTGTTCATTAATACGATGTGTATTGTGTATGGAAAAAATTACACCAATAACATAATAAGAAGTGATTGACGAGAGATGCATGGCATGCATGCAGAGCATCCTGGAGTGGTGTCCGTTTTCCCAGACCGTCGCAAGAAGCTCCAGACGACGCACTCATGGAATTTCATGTTGATGGAGAATCAATTTACTGATAAAGCAACCGGGAAGCTCGTCGCCCGCCCATCGCCTTTCTGGAAGGAAGCTAAGTTCGGCCAAGATGTCATCATCGCTAACATCGACGGAGGTTAATTAAATAACTAACTAATTATCAGTCTTAATAAATTCCTGACGGAGATTGACACTTGATTTAGCGACGTACGGTTTTTGTTTTTTGTTTTTTTTTTTGCGACAGGTGTATGGCCTGAATCACAGAGCTTTAGCGACGAAGGCTATGGTCCCGTTCCTTCCAGGTGGAAGGGCACCTGCGCCAAAGCTGGCATCCGTTGCAACAGGTAATTAATTATTAAAATTTTCCTAAGTGAAAGAATTAATTAAAGTTGTGAATGATGGATCGATGCTGCTGCAGGAAGCTGATCGGTGCTCGGTACTTCAACAAAGGAGTGCTGGCCGTCCCCACAGACGCCAAAGCCGGCGCCCACGCCGATCTCTACAGCGTCCGCGACTTCGGCGGCCACGGCACTCACACCTTGTCCACCGCTGCCGGTAACTTCGTCCCCGGAGCCAACTTCTCCGGCGCCGCACTAGGAGTCGCCAAGGGCGGCGCACCTCGAGCTAGGGTCGCTTCCTACAAGACCTGCTTCAACGTCCCCGACTCGTGCCTCGAGTCCGACGTCCTCGCCGCGTTCGAGGCCGCCATCTCCGACGGCGTCGACGTCCTCTCCGTCTCCCTGGGCGACGACATCAACTACGACTACTTCGCCGACGGCCTCGCCATCGGCGCCTTCCATGCGGTCAGGGCCGGGATCACGGTCGTTGCCGCTGGCGGCAACGCGGGACCGGGGCTCGGCACGGTGTCCAACCTCGCGCCGTGGATGTTCACCGTCGCCGCCAGCACGATGGACAGGTCGTTCGAGACGTACGCGGAGCTCAGGAACGGGCTCCGGATTAAGGGTGCCAGCATGACGGAGGCCCTGCTCCCAGTGCGCAAATTTTACCCTCTGATTTCCGCCGCAGAAGCTGCAGGGCTACGTCCCAATGCGACACGGGACGCCTTGCTCTGTAAGCCAGGCTCACTGGACCCTGCCAAGGTCAAAGGGAAGGTCGTGGCGTGCCTTCGTGGTGACACGTCGCGACTTTCGAAAAGTAACGAGACCGCTAAGGCAGGAGCGGTCGGGATGATACTCTGCAACGACAAATCGAACGGTGACGAAATCTCTCCCGATCCACATTTCATCCCCACCGTCCAGATCGGGTACAAAGATGGGTTGAAGGTTTTCAAGTATATCAACGGTACGAAAAATCCTGAGGCGTACATTACAGGAACATTTTCCAGGTAAAAGTAATTAGTAAAGCTTAATCAAATATTCAAATATGAAATTTTATAATAATTTGCACCATTCTTATGACAGGTTTGGCGAGAAACCTGCTCCAGCAGTGTGCGATTTCTCTTCCAGGGGACCTAATGTCCTGAACCCTGAAATCATGAAACCTGACGTTACAGCTCCAGGAGATCAAATCCTGGCTGCCTTCTCCATGAGCGCATCCAGCGAGGCGACAGGCCCTGACGACCCCAGGAGATTTCCTTACCAATTCGAAAGCGGCACATCAATGGCCACTCCCCACGTGGCAGGAATCGTCGCCTTGATCAAGGCGGTCCATCCTGATTGGAGCCCATCCGCCATCCGATCTGCCATCATGACCACCGGTTAGTAAGCTAGCTCTGCTTTTGGTATAAAAATAGTTATAGAAATTACCTGAAATTTGCAACGTCTGTTTTCGATGGTAAATGCAGCGAGGACCAAGGACAATACAGGGAACCGAATGACCGAGGTGGGCGGTGGAAGAACCAACTCCTTTGCTTATGGGTCGGGCCACGTCAGGCCGAACCAGGCTGCTAACCCGGGGCTCGTCTACGAGCTGACCAACAACGAGTACTTGGATTTCCTCTGCTCTCTAGGCTACAACACTTCCTCGATCGGCACGTTCGAGCCTGGCCACAAATGCTCCAACTCGACCCGCTGGAGCGTGTTCGATTTCAACTACCCTTCGTTCTCCATCCCCAAACTCGGGGCCGGACCGGTCACCCTGACCAGGAGGGTGAAGAATGTGGGTCCTCCGGGGACCTACACGGCTCAGGTGAGGGAGCCCTACGGGGTGGCGGTGAAGGTCGTGCCCGATGTGTTGAAGTTCGAGAAATACGGCGAGGAGAAGAGCTTCAGGATCATGGTGGCTGCGAAATCGAAAGGTGCGGCTAAGGACTTTGAGTTCGGTGGACTCACTTGGACCGATGGAGTTCACTACGTCAGGAGTCCGATCTTCTTCACTGATGATCTGGAAATTAGTCAGTGATTGAGCTAGTTGTTTAGTAGTCCTTTTAGGATCAGGATTGAGTAGGACATGCTAATTGTCAAGTGGTGTTTTTATGTTTGGTACTCGTGTGGACTTGGAAGTAGTTGATTTTGTTCTCCATTTATTTGCAACCATTTTAGGATGTATCCATTAATGAATTTTCTTACCTGCTATGAATCGGAAACAGAAACAGAGTAATTGTTGGGCCAGAGACAGTGAATTTTGAATCACGAGAGGGTTGTTTCTTAACTATTAGCATATTTGCTGCAGATTTTTACCATGTTTGGTTCAGAAACCCTTACCTTGTACATTGTATCCTGACATTCTATCAGAGAATTACCATACCCAAAATGTTCCATATTTGATGAATATTATTCCTGACAGCTGTAGTAGTAATATCTTCGCAAATCCTGAAGCCTCTGTACCTATTATAAATCGAGATTCTCAACTGCTACAAACACAGAAAGAAAGAGAAAGAAAGAAAGAAAAGAATCAACAGCAACAATGGGGTTGGTTTACTATTGTTTCATGGTTTTGTTTATGTTCCAGATTCCTAATCGTGTCCAAGGAATCCAAAGGAATTACATTGTCTACCTGGGATCTCATTCACATGATGGCAGTGACAGGACTGCAACTACTACTGCTCAATCCTCTCTGCCTGATGATTCCTATAGTGTTCAGGCCATCACAGAATCTCACCACAATCTTCTTGGATCATTCCTAGGAAGGTAAACTGAACGCTCTCTGTCCTTATGTGTGATGTTGATCTCGAGATTCGAATAAAAGATGAATAGGGTACCATGAATGATCATTTTTTGGGGGGTATGTATGTTTGTGTTTGGTAGTGAGAAAGCCAGAGAAGCAATTGGATACTCTTACACTTGGAACATCAATGGCTTCACTGCCAAGCTTGATGAGGCAGAAGCTGCTGAAATTGCCAGTAAGAAACAGCAAACCATGACTTAGTTTGCATCATCAGATCAGAAAGTTAATATTTGTTATTGATTCTGCCTCTTCTGATGAGAATTGTGTTTTCCAGCCTATAGTGAGAACCCTCCTCTGGAGGATTTGATGCATACCCTCTTTCTTTTTTTTTTTTTCTCTTTCTGTCGAATTGTACAGAACACCCAGATGTCGTATCGGTTTTCTTGGACCGAGGAAGGAAGCTGCACACGACAAGATCATGGGACTACTTGTCATTAGAGAAGAATGGGGCAGGTCACCCTGGACCATTGTGGAAGGCAGCCAAATTTGGTGAAGGCACAATCATAGCCACTTTGGATACTGGAGTTTGGCCTGAATCCAAGAGCTTTGATGATGAAGGATATGGTCCCGTCCCATCCAAATGGAAAGGGATATGCCAGAACAACACCAAGGCTGGAGTCCCTTGTAACAGGTTAGTTAAACTCTTCGCCATGGAACGATCTTTTTAATCATCAGTGGGAATGATAGTGGGGACGATATGAAATAATGATCATAATGGAAAACTTGGGCAGGAAGTTGATAGGTGCAAGATTCTTCAGCAAAGGCTACACCCAAGCTGGTGGGAATCCAACCAACCAGTCTTTCCTCTCAGCTCGTGACTCCGAAGGCCATGGGACACACACATTATCTACAGCAGGGGGAAATTTCGTCCCTCAGGCCAAGATCCTCGGCGCAGTGAAGGGAACAGCAAAGGGTGGCGCCCCTAGAGCCAGAGTGGCAGCCTACAAGGTCTGCTGGCCGCCGGTCAACGAGAGTGAATGCTTTGATTCCGACATCTTGGCTGCATTTGATGCTGCTATCCATGATGGTGTGGATGTGATCTCTGTCTCTCTCGGTGGGAGTGCAGACGAGTACTTTCAGGATGCCGTAGCCATTGGCTCATTCCATGCTGTCAAGAAGGGTATTCTTGTTTCTTGCTCTGCAGGTAACTCTGGCCCTTTGCCTGGAACAGTATCGAACCTGGCACCTTGGATCACTACAGTTGCAGCAAGTACCTTGGATAGGAAGTTTGTTGCCTCTGTTCAGCTGGACAATGGCTTGATACTTAAGGTGCTGCCTCTTTTTCCCCCTCTTGTACAGACCTCTAATCACTAGGAAGAATAGTTTAGTGATAAGCAAAAACTGTTCATTGATAAGTTTGAAAGAACTACTGTTACATCTTGTGATGTCTTAGTGAACTTTTTCACCTTGAATTTGTTTCGCTAGGGAGAAAGTCTCTCCGGTCCTCTGCCCCAAAACAAGACATACCCACTTCTTTCCGCAGCTCAAGCTAGGGCTGCCCATGCCACTGTTAAAGACGCGTAAGAACGTTTTTCTTTTCATCACCGTATCTTTACTAAATCAATTGCTTATACAAATAATATATTTCATCTTAACCTTGTTTTCCAATAGCCTTTTGTGCAAACCTAAGACATTGGATCCGAAAAAGGCCAAAGGCAAGATCTTGGCTTGCTTGAGGGGGGACATTGGAAGGGTAGAGAAGGGTAAAATAGCTGCCATGGCAGGTGCTTCTGGGATGATTCTCTGCAATGATAAGATCAATGGTGATGGTGATCTCACAGCTGATCCCCATTTTTTGCCTGCCACTCAAATTGGCTACAGAGATGGTGTTGCACTTTTCCGTTACATCAGTTCCACAAAGTAAGACTTAACATTATTCTCCTTTTACCTTTGTATTCTGATCTTTTTGCTCAAATAGTTATTTCTTCACGCAGACATCCAAAGGCATACATTACTCCCTCAACTTCAATGGTGAACGTAAAGCCTGCTCCAGTCATGGCAGACTTCTCCTCCAAGGGGCCTAATACCATTGCACCTTACGTCCTCAAGGTGTGTCGTATAGAGCTTCAAAGATCAATGTTACTTGTCATTCAAGTTTCCTGATATGTCGCTTATAAGTTGATTCTGTTTGTTTTTGGCAGCCTGATATCACTGCTCCTGGAGTGAACATCATTGCAGCCTACACTGAAGCCAAACCCACAGATCCAAGTGAAGACCCTCGCAAGTTCCCTTATAACATTCTCTCTGGCACATCCATGTCGTGCCCTCATGTCTCGGGAGTCTTCGGCCTTCTCAGGGCTGTCTACCCTCACTGGAGCCCCTCCGCCATTCGATCTGCTATCATGACCACCGGTAAGTTACGTGTTTGCTAACAAAGAGGCAGTAACTTTATCTAAACTCTGAGACAGAGCGAATGTCATAAAATACCCTCTTGTGGTTCATTTACAGCTAGAACAAGGGATAATGCTCGCAATCCGATCCTCGATTCCACCCTAGAGAAGGCCACACCGTTTAGTTATGGGTCAGGACACATTAGGCCAAACCGCGCCATGGACCCTGGCCTAGTCTATGACTTGAGTGTCAGTGACTACTTGGACTTCCTATGTGCTAGAGGGTACAACAAGACTCTCCTGAAGCTCTTCTCCGACGCTCCTCACGAGTGCCCCAAACACGCCAGGATCATGGACCTTAACTACCCTTCAATTGCGGTCCCTAAACTTAAGGGTGGGTCCTCGATCACCATGACGAGGAAGGTGAAGAACGTAGGGAAATCACCAGCCAGGTATGCTGTCAGGATCAAGGAACCAAAGGGTGTTTCGGTTTCAGTGAAGCCTAATGTCCTAAAGTTCAACAAGCTTGGAGAAGAGAAGAAGTTTAAGGTGATACTGAAGGCTAAATGGAATGGTACAGCTGATGATTATGTGTTTGGAGGGATTACATGGACTGATGGGATACATTATGTTAGGAGTCCCATTGCAGTGTATGTCGTTACTGCTTAGGATTTGGCTGCTGAAGTTCAATACTTGTTCAGTTAGTTATTTAGTATGTGTCCACTTGTAGCTTCTGCATATCCCTCAATCCTGATTTTATCATGTAAAGATCCATTTTAATTCAACGAGGTTGAGAATGGTAGCAGAATTCGCTACTGGTTTTCTGGAGTTATGCCTTGAAATCATATTATTTGCTGTCATTAGCTTGATAGCTTCTGCATCTCCTCTGTTTTTACCTTCCATTCATTGATATATGATTTGTTGCCGTGAAAGTCACAGTTTACCCCAACATTTGACCCAACTTGTTCTTCCACATGTAAGAAAGTACTTCAAATTTCATCAGCAGATGCAAGGAATCTGCATTATGCAGATTTCGATACAACGGTTTGGAAACTGAAATTATTACTAACAGAAACTGAAATGCAGAAACTTAATTTTATTGGAGAGGTTCATAGGAAGCCCTCTGATACATTCGTTCACGGCATGATTCTTAACATTATTGCGAGAGTTCTGATCTTGATTATGATTGCTTGACCAAGTAGTGCTTAGCAACAACCATCGGTACAACAAACATACCCACATTGGAGATTTCCATACTGATTCCTGAACCAAGTGCAGCAGCGACAACCTTATAAAGAACCAAACAAAATGTCAGCAAGGCATCCTAGTACTGCAGCTTGTAATTAAGTTTGATCTGTAGAGAGTATATGTAAAATAAAGTAGTGGCTTATGATTCAAGGAAACAGATTCAAACCCTTACCAGCCATGGGTTGAGCAACATTCGGGTCCTTGAAAGCGTCGGGTTGTTTAACAGTACCAGCAGCAGCATCAGCAGTGGCGTGAGCAGATATGACAATGGTGGCTAGCACCAGCAGCCATGTGAGAGCAATGAGCACTGCTTGCTTCTTCATTGCCATTTCTACTACCTGCAGGAAAGATTACTTATCTAGCTAGCTTTGGATGTAATGAAATGGATATTGAGATGGAAGAAAAGCTTGAGGGAGATGAGAAAACTTGGCTCGATTGGCCCTGGTATTTATAGTGCCAAATCTTGCATGGTAAGTGCAACTTGGGCTGATAAATTAATGTGAGCAAAAGATGGCCAAGTACTGGGAACGTGCAGCCATGCCACTAGGCAATTTTTCCATTCTAGTTAAGATCATTGATTCGTATATAGTTTGTCAGCACAAAACATGGTGGCAGGGTGCATGGGGAAGTAGAAAAGTACGATTGTTGACTCAAAGTCTTCTTGTTTTGTTGTTTTGTGTAGTTAACCTTTTATCATATGTATCTATTGATAATGGTAGTTCTCTGTAATTATGGTTATTGCTATCCTTGATCATGCGTGAATGTGTCTATATTTTGAATGATTTTTTTTTAATCAAGATAAGCTCTCAGTGGGCCCGCTAATATCTTTAGCGGCCCAACTTTTGGTGGGCTTAATTGTAGCAAGAAAGGCTCGACTCATTGTTCCTTTTTTCTAGTAGAATATTTTGACAGTTTGTCATCGTCCGCCTTGAACAACTGGGAGACTGACGGCACCGGTCGATCGCCGACCACGAATCTCGATTGGTAAGCTTTTCAGCGGTTTCGCTTCTTCTCGTCCATCCTCCCACATTCCATTCGCCTGTTATCTAAAGATGTTTCGCTTCTTCTATTCCAGCCGTTCGCAATCAACAAAACAAAGGCGTAGCAAAAAGATCAGAACTTGGCAAGGCAAGAGATATGGAAGAACCTTCTTCACCCAAGAGGCTAAAGACGGAACACGATCAGCAGAAGGAGGAGGTTATTGTTGCGGTAGAGCCAATGGAGGAGGTGCTATCTGTTCGGGAGGAACCAGTGGTGGATGCGAGAGCTTATGTGCTGGATACGAGCCGAATACTTCCTCCTCACAGCAAATTTCATAAGATACTTCAGTCTTGTGTGTATAATGGCTATGAGTAAGTGTGATTTTTAATTAATTTTCACGCATATTTGTTTCCGTTCCTTCAATCTGAATGAAACTTGTGGAATTTTTGTGTAGTTCGATGACCGATGAGAGAGATCAAGCAATCAGGAGAAAGGAAACTGCCCTAATTTCCCAACGTGCTGTGGAATTCTACAACAGCAAGAATGTATATCAATTACCGGTTCCCTAATTCAATCCCTTTGTATGAATGCTTACATGATGATCCTAATTAATTGTTTGTTTGGGTTGATGTGATTTGAACAGAGTACGAACTATGTGGTTACCGAGGCGTTGTTTAGCCGTTCGGTACTGTTTCATCTCGCAATTGTATGCCATGCTAACTTTACTGCCAAGGAGGAAAATGGCATGGACACTCTGTTTTTTGCAGAGACACTCATATACTATGGGGAGAGAGCCTTCCGCATTCGGGACTGTATCAACTTGAGTGCTTTTGAAAAGGGTAAGTAAGTAGGTGGGAGAGAGATTGATTCTTTTGATTGTTGTTGGTTGAGCTCCCTATCATGTATCAATTCTAAGTTAGTGGTGTATCATAATTGTGGTCTCAATTTGAGAAGTGAATTCACTCTATTAATCTTTTATGCGTACTTATTTATTTGATTCAAGCTTCAATAACAAAACTTGCATTGAGGTTAGGGTATTGATACATTAACTTTGCTGATATAGATAGATAGACCGATAGAGATATGAAGCTAATGTTAATGCCGATTTTGTTTTATACAGATCTTCTCCGCAAAGGTTGTGTCTATTGCCGAGAAGCTTGCTTACATCCTCCTATGGAACTTTGTCAATATGGTGCGAATGAGATGGATGATCATAACAAGTTTGTATACAACAAGGTGACCGACTCTGAATCTTTCGGCTCAGACAAAGAAGACAATTGATGACAACCTATTGAAGTAGTAAAGTTCATATATATATATATGTTGATAGCTACTGATGGATAGACCAAACTTGGTTTTTAACTTATGTATTCTCTATATATGTTGGTGTCTTGATGAGGTTAAAACTTCTTCCCATATTGGTATGTGTTATTATGTATTTTGCGCTATTAGTAGTAGTTAAAGCAGTTCCGTTGGTTTCAGTTCTGTGTTTTATGTCTAATGTTAGTGTGTTTTATGTCTGATGTTGATCATCTGCAAACAATACTCTTTTCAAATATGTATGTCTGTGATCCAGGTTGTATTTTGGATTATAACCATTTGACAAAAATATTGATATCCGTTTATTGCTCACCATTATGGTTATCAATTGTATGAAATCCTCTCTCATGCCATTTCTCTAGTAATAAGATAGGATGTTGCTTTGTCTCTGGTTGTGTTACACCTCCCTTCTCTCGTACACCAATGCATGTTGCAGTTCTTTCGCGGAAGGTTTGAGTCTTGCAAACGAGGAAGAACAATATGGTTCCTTCATTGTTAATGTTTCATGGGGAACTACCAGTAAGCACCACATCCATGGCCTTCATCATTAATGCGGGGCAAACTGTTAATATGGTTTCGTTCTTGATGGTGTAGTGTGATGCTGTGGCAAACTGTGAATTGTCGAGATAATCCATGAATATTGGCCGTCTATTTCTAATTTGCTGCTTGCTGGGAAGATGCATAAGCACTCCCTTCCAGATTTTCCGTCTAAGGAAGTTGGCCTCGGTGGTGGATTGTTTCTGGTTCATTATTCCGATGAGTTTGCTAAGTGTTTCTGGACCCTCACTGTTTATCTTGGTTATCAGGAGATCCTCTGTTTTTGGAATTTTTGAAGAAGCTGTCAATTTTGTATCTCTTGGTGCTTGAATAGTGTACATGAAATGTGAGACTGGTAGTTTAGATCAGTTGCACGCCACCTGCTTGCATAGCTTCGTTTTCTGCCTTCATGTGAAGTAGAGGATGATTTAACTTGCTCTACATTTCTTAAATACTGTTTCTCTACTTTTTCTAGGCAAGGATGACTCCTCTCAAAAGTCAAAAGAGGGGAGGAAAGTTCAGTTTAACAATGAAGGTTAACAGCTTCTTATCTTTCTTAAAGCTGTCCCATTTGCTCATCGATCATGTTTATTAATTTCTTCTTTTCCATGCGTGTTATATCATATTATTACATCTATAGATTTGCAGGAGTGTGATTGTTAGCATCTTCTTTTCTAGTGTTATATCCTATTATTATATTAATAAGGGTATGTGAATTTTTTTCTTTAACAAACGAGTCATTCTGTACCTAATAGCTCAAACAAATGATACCTTCTGTTAAGAGCCGGCTCTGAGGGTGTGCCGGCACGACAGGCCCTTCGACACAGGGCCTCCAATTATGGGGGCCTCCAGACCTCCATCGTGTATATGACTAATAACTATCACGGATTATTCAGTTTCGATTATGAATTTAAGACGATAGAAAATTTATGAATTCGGGTTTTGATATTGGGTCTAAAAAATAATTTTAAAAAATTTAAGTCCAGAGGCTGAAAGAACCAATGCATCACATGAGGGGAAAAATAATAGAGGTAAGATTGTTGATGCCTCATTATTAACATTATTATATTTTTTGCTTTAACTTTTTTCCTTTTCAACTTTCCAGGGAAAAAATAATTCAATTTTGTCAATTAATTTGCTTGTACTGGCAAGAGAGTAATGTTAAATTAATTAAATAATTCGCATTGATTTATTAAACGCTAACCGGAATAATTAGGTACAATCCACCAATAGTAGAAAAGGAAAAAAAAAACTAAATCAATTACTAATAATTTGTATCATACTTAATTTTAGACTAAAAAAATTATCAGCTTCTCCTATCTAATTTAGTTTACTCTATTATTTGTTCATACATTTGATTCTCCTAAAATTATTATCATCTTTTCTCATTATCTATTCAGGTGAGTTTAGTTAATTGTTTTTTTTATTTGGATATTTTTTGATTCAATCTCTCAAATAATCCATTTTTAATTACATCTTACTATTTAAATCATTGTCACTCTTTATTTCGTATCATATTAGATAGATATTATTTTTAAATAATGTTATGATTTTTATTTATTGGTTGTTGCTTTGTTTATATTTTATTAAATTTTTAGTAAAATCAATTTTGACCACATTTTGTTTACCGAATACTAGGGTCTCCAATATCTAAGAACCTGCCCTGCTTAAGATGACAAACTAATAAAATAAGTGATTGTTGTGTTAAATTGATTTCTGGTAGGCATCAGAAAAGATAGATGCATACATTCAGCGACCATTTAAGTGATTTACACCTAAACGGTCTTTGTGTCTGTCTATTGGTCTTTGGACGTGCCCGAGTTGGTCCAAAAGCAAAATCCGAAAATCGCCAGCGATTGTCATCGTCCGCCTCGAACAACTGGGTGAGAATCACGGCACCAGTCGATCGCCGACCACCAATCTCTCTATTAGCCTAGGTAAGCTTCTCACCGGTTTCGCTTCTTCTCCTTCATCCTTCCATATTCCATTCGCCTGTTATCCAAAGATCGATGTTTCGCTTCTTCTACGCCAGCCGTTCGCAATCAACAAAACAAAGGCGGAGCAAAAATATATGAACTTGGTAAGGCGCAAGAGATCATGAAAGAAGCTTGTTCACCCAAGAGTCAAAATACGGAATTAGGTCATGCTGATGATAAGCAGGAGGAGGTTATTGTTGCGGTAGAGCCGGTGGAAGAGAAGCTATATGTTTCGGAGGAATCGGCGGTGGATCATGCAGGACCTTATGTGCCGGATACGAGCCGATTACTTCCTCCTAACAGCAAATTTCATAAGCTACTGCAGTCGTGTGCATATAATGGCTCAGAGTGAGTGTGGTTTTTAATTAATGTTCACGCATATGCTGGCTTAATGGTTCTGTTTATGTTTATTTTTCGTTCCTTCAATCTCATTGAAACTTGGTGAATTTGATTTTGCATAGTTCCGATGACGACGATGAGAAAGATCAAGCATTCAGGAGAAAGGAAACTACCCTAATTGCCCAACGTGCTGTGAAATTTTTCAACAATAAGAATGTATTTTAATCTACTGGTTCCCCTACTTCAATCCCTTTGTCTGAAATGCTTACGTGATGATCCCGATTAATTGTTTGTTTGGTTGATTGGATTTGAACAGGGTACCAACTATGTGGTTGTTGAGGCTCTGTTTAGTCGTTCGGTACTGTTTAATCACGCAATTGTATGTCATGCTAACTTTACTGCCAAGGAGGAGAATGGCACGAACAGTACTCTGTTGTTTTTTGCAGAGACGCTCAAATACTACGGGCAGGGAGCCTTTCGCGTTCTGGATTGTATCAACTTGAGCGCTTTTGAAAAGGGTAAGTAAGTAGGAGAGAGATTGATTCTTTTGATTGTTGTAATTTTCCGTGAGTGGTGGTGGCCTCAATTTGAGAAGTGGATTCACTCTTTTAATCTTATGCGTCTACTTATTATCTGATTCAAGCCTCAATAACCAAAATTGCATTGAGTTTAGGGTACCGATACACTAACTTTGCTGATATAGATAGATAGACCGATAAAGATGTGAAGTGTGAAGCTAATGATGATGTTGATTTTGTTGTATGTAGATCTTCTCTGCAAAGGTTGTGTCTATTGCCAAGAAGCTTGCTTTCATCCTCCTATGAAACTTTGCCAATATGGTGCGAATGAGATGAATGATCATAACAAGTTTTTATACAACAAGGTGTCTGACTCCGGATCTTCTGACTCAGATGAAGAAGGCAATTGATGGCAACCTGCTGAAGTAGTAAAATTCATAGATATATATGTTGGTAGCCACTGATGGATCGACCAAAGATTTGGTTATAACTTATATACTCTATATATATATGCTGGTGTCTAGATGAGATTAAAACTTCTTTCGATGTTGGTATATGTGTTATTATGTATTGTGCGATATTAGTAGTAGTCAAAGCAGTTCCATCAATTTCGGTAGGTATATTTGTGATCCAGATTGTATTTTGGTTTATGACCGACTAAAATATTGATACCAGCTTATTGCTCAACCAGTATTATGGTTATCGATGGTATGAAATCCTCTCCCCATGCCATTACTCTAGAGATAGGAAAGGATGTTCATTTGTTGCAGTTTACACCTCTCTTCTCTCATACACCAATGGATGTTGCAGTTTTTTCACCAACGGTTCAGCTCTTGCACACAACTTACAAGGATGACGAATATGGTTCCTTCATTGTTAATGTTTCGCGGGCCAACTACGAGTTAGCACCACATCCATGCCTTCATCATTAACGCCGGGCAAACGATTGACTTGGTATCCATTTTTGGTTTGTCTTCTTCTTGGCATCTAGGAAAGAGGCGTGGCTACGAGATGTCATTAGGGTTAGGTATGACAATTATCCACTCATGAATACTATATCCAATCCAAGTAGACCCATTGCTAATGCTAATGGGTAGAATATGAAAGAGGTATATATGAGTTTGAGGGTTTGTAAATGAGTTTGGGTAAGGTATGAAATCTAAATGAGTATGAGATGGATATGGATATTCATTTACTTTAGGGTGTTTTAAATCTGCATATCTTTTAAGTTTAGGTACCAAAATATAATTTACATTTGGGCATGGATACAAACCCAAATCTATGCGTTAAAAACTCAATTCAATCCAACCCAAGTAAATGAGTATGTGTACAAACCAATAAAACTCTACCATCTACCATCTAGTTGGATTTCATACTCAACCCAATTGAATTGAATAATAAATATCCATGGGTATGAACAAAATTGCCATCCCGTCAAACATAAAAGTTAGATGCACTAAACATAATTGCTATGTAATGGCTCAGCATCAAGAAGGGTATTCTAGTGTCTTGCTCTGCAAGTAACTCTGGTCCTTTAAGATGACAAACTAATAAAATAAGTGGCCGTTTTGTTAAAAAAAATTCCCGGCTGGCAGCGGAAAAGTTACATGCATAAATTCAATGACTATTTCTGTAATTTACACCTAAACCACGTTGTATGACTTGACTTGTATCCATCTCTATTCATCTTTTGGACATGCCCGAGCTGGTCTTATGCAAAATCCGAAAATCGCCAGCATTTGTCATCCTCCGACTTGAACAACTAGAAGAGGGACTGGACTGACGGCACCAGTCGATCGCCGACCACCAATCTCCGGCAATCTCTATTCGGTAAGCTTCTCAGCGGTTTCGCTTCTTCTCTTTCGTCCTTCGATATTCCATTTGCCTGTTCTCCAATGATGTTCCGTTGTCCATTAGGTTATCTGCTCTAGAAATCATAGCTACTTGATTGCATGAACATGAAGATTTCGATTCGAATTCTGGGTAGTGTGGAACACATGTCAAAGTGACGATCATTCGACTGTTTTCTTGGCTTCGCAGCAACTTTTAGCTGATAGCAATGGAGAAAAATGGGAAAGGGTTTTCGATGCCTAAGTCCTCTCTCAAGTCCACTCCAAGTAAGGATTTTTTTTTGGCGCTATTCTTCAATTTGCTTTCGATAGATGAAGAAGAACTTTCCATTTTTCTGTCTTTTGATTCCCCTTTTCCCCTCTTGAGTATTGCTTAGGAAGCGACATTTTTCTTATTTGGGTGTTGCGGAAGGCCAGTTTGCGAGAGAACTGTGAATATGGTTTTGTTCTTCATACTGAACTAGATGAATGGTGCAGTGAAAGATGCTGTGGCAAACTGTGAACTGTTGAGAGAACCCATGAATATTTGACCGTCCATTTCTAACTTGCTGCTTGCTGGGAAGGTGCATAGGCACTCTCTTCCTGATTTTCCATCCAAGGAAGTTGGCCTCGGTGGTGGATTGTTTCTGGTTCTCTATTCTGATGATTTTGCTAAGTGTTTCTAGACGCACATTGTTTATCTTGGTTATCAGGAGATCCTCTGTGTTTGTGGAATTTGTGATGAAGCTGTGAATTTTGTTTCTTTTGGTGCTTGAATAGTGTGCATGAAATGGGAGACTGGTAGTTTAGATCAGTTGCATGCCACCGGCTTGCTTAGCTTCGTTTTGTATCTTCACCTGAAGTAGAGGATGATTTAACTTGCTCTATGTTTCTTAAATACTTTGTTTCTCTACCTTTTGTAGGCAAGGATGATTCCTCTCAAAAGTCAAAAGAGGGGAGGAAAGTTCAGTTCAACAATGGAGGTTAACAGCTTCTTATCTTTCTTAAAGCTGTCTTTTTTGCTCATCGATCATGTTTATTAATTTTCTCTTTCCCATGTGTGCTATATCCTATTATTACATCTATAGATTTGAAGGAGTGTGATTGTTAGCATCTTCTTTTCTAGTGTTATTTCTAAACATCCATTTCTGTATCTCAGGCTCTCCTGAAGAGAGATTTGATTACTCAAAGTCAAACGGGAAGTCTAGTTCCTCAGCTGATAAAGGTTGAAATATTATGTTCCTTACCACATTTCCCCTTTACTTTTCCTCCTTGTTCCCTCGGTTCTTTTTTTGGCTGCCTTTATAGTATATATATGTTTTTTATGTGAAGCTATTATGGTTCTTAATATAGGTGGTAATGGAAGCACTGCAAATGGAAAGGCCTCGAAATCAAAAGAAAAGGAGCCACTTGAGCTTAGGTTAGACCAAGGTAGGTAGTCTCTATTTGTTCCTAAAAATTCAGCAAAATACCATTTCTCTGATTATTATCCTTTTATAGGTTTAACAAACCTTACCATTTTCTTCTCCTGGCCTTTGCTAGATCGTCTGAAGAATGCCAAATGCTTAATGGACAGTGAGGCTGCTGAAATCTTACAAGGAATACAGGATCAGATGACTCTTCTATCTCAAGATGCAACCATCAAACTGCCTGTGTGAGTAAAGGAATACTCCAAGCTTCTTTTATCAGGTAGAAGAATCATAAAGTGATAAGCATGTCTCCTTTTGTGGTTGACAGCTCATTTCACAAGGGGCTGAGTTACGCACAGGCTAATGCTCGTTACACAAATACCCACTCCGTTAGACGTGTTCTAGAGTATCCTTCATATGTCTTTGCTCTCTTAGAGCCTCTCACATAACGCTCGTTTTTATAGCAAACGATATTCAATTCATTGTGGATCTCTTAACTTAAGTTACCCAGTACTCTCAAGAAGCATGGTGTTGTTGATGGAGAGGTATATCCCTTGAACTCTCTTTTGGAAGTCCAATCCTTACTACTTAAGGAGAGGCATAAGCCATTAAACATGTTCAGCTTAATTTTATGGATGCAGATAAGCATGATTGCCAATGCTTGCCCTGAGACTGCTGAAGAAGTGTTTGCATTAGTTCCTTCCTTGAAGGTACAACAGGTCATCGGATTCTTTGTATTATTTGCATGAGCAATACATGTCTCAACTCAGCAGCCAAAGCTCACGAATTTGGCTGCTAGGATAATAGCCGGGTTGTTTTCCTATCAATTGTATCACTTTTTTTCTTGGCACCATTGGTCCAGATTGATGCATTTTATATTCAAACATTGCAGTCCAAGAAAAGCATATTAAAAGAACCGTTGGAGGTAGCTTTGATGGTGATAAAACCGCTTCGGAAAGTGGATTCAACTTCAGTCTGAGTGGTAAGGTTTGCTCATTCTGTATGCCTGGTTAATAGCAATTCGCTTTGTAGGATATACCAATTGATACATGAAAACTTGATGAACAGGATTGTGGTACTTTGGCTGGAAGAACTAGTAGGAGAGCATGTGAGAGCAGCTTTTTCTGGATTTTGTAGAGGCAGACAAACTAGTTGGAGGAGGATAGCAATGACCAGCCTAACTTAAGGCCATTTTGTTTTCGCAGATGCAGTTGACAACTGTTCCAATTACCATTTCCTATGTACATGTGAACAACGTTTGGTTTGGCGAACTTGTTTGAACAAAAAATTCCATGAAAAAATGGAACCTATGCTAATTGCTGAAAACCACAAGAGTTCCAATTGTCATGAACCAGTTGATCCCAATAACTCGAGTTGTTGGGAGAAGGTTATGCTGGATCTTATACCACTCTCTAACACGCCCCCTCAAACGAAAGCCAACCCATGGGCTTGAAGTTTGCACAGGCCCACCATACCATGTGCTTGAAAGACGACGGTTAATATTGGAAGTCGTGGAGATTCGAACACATGACCTTTCGGTTCTAGGCTCTGATACCATGTCAAGAACCAGTTGGTCCCAATAACTCGAGTTGTTGAGAGAGGTTCAATCGTGGATCATATACCACAACACTAACACCAATTCCTACTATTCTCTGATTGCCAAAACCACGTACAGTCAACTGTTAAAAGTTTCAACACTACCAGTTAGCTTTGAGTTCATGTTGCGTGCTATCCCCTAACCACAAGTCAGTCTCTGAATCTACAACTTTATTTGGGGGGAATCTCTAAAGCCATACAATAGACATCAGTTGCATCAATGATATGGTACTGAAAGTCGAGAACTGTAACTTCCTAATCCCACAGGATCTAGGAAAGTGTGGAAGAATGTGACCTATTTCATATGAACAGCTTCAACCGGGTGAGTTAATCTGTCAATTAATCATCAGAAGAATATGCAAACACTCCATCGATGTAGTTTGTTAGTGGAAACGCAAAAACCCTGGAAAGAAAAGGGAACTATAAGGGAGACTCTTGCAAAGACGAATCATTGGGAAAAAGAGAAGCTCCATTGCATTGCATTGCACAAATAGAAACCATTGCTGTTACAGTTGCACAAACAAAATGGGCCCTTTGACTAGCTAGGAAAGCTACTGCACAACATAAGCATGAAACATTTGGAATCAAATGGGTGGATCTTCATCATCCACCGTTTCTTACCACCATCCCAAACCTTGAACAGCATTTCGAAACACAGAGAAAAGAACAAACTTTCAAGAACCCTGTTAACCTACAATGGCACCATTGCTTGTTTCCTTAAAGCACCATTCTCACCATCTTCTCCACATTTTTATTCCTTCTTCACTCCCAAGATCTCCAATAAGAAACCAGTCAGAATCTGCTCGTAATTCGGCATCTTGGCATACCCAGGGAAGTAGTTGATGTCAATCACGAGATACCTATTCTCATCCCCACTATCCCTAATCACATCAAAGTTGAACAAATGCAGCCCCATTGCCTCCTTCAACCCGCTAGCAACTTCCTCTACAAACCCTTCCGGCGGCATCTCGACGCCGGCGAACTCCGACTCGCTGCCATCGGCCAGATTGGAGATCTGAGCGAAAGGGAGGGAGCCCTTCAGAGGCGGCGCCCCCAATTTGTCCTCCGTAATGTCCGGCAACGACTTCCTCTTCACGCACTGAACATGGCCGCCGGCGACGTAGACTTTGAAGATCACGCCGCCGTGGTTCACGAACTCCTGCAGCACTACCGGCGCTTCTTCCAGCTCAGCTAATCCTTCACGATCGAAGATCAGATACATCTTGTGCGACAGAATTGTTCCGTTGGCTACCATCGGCTTGGCGATTAACGGAAACCCTAGCTCCTTAACCGCCTCGCTCTGTTTCAATTCGGCGGAACTCGAGACCACCACCTGTCGGGGAATCTCAGCCCGCTCCTTCCGATCGAGCTTCAGCTTGCTCACCACCTCGAGCATAGAGACGCGATTGTGGAGCTTCTCCACGGCCTCGAGCGGGTCGACGATCACGGAATCAGGGTTTTCCCCGGCGAATGCCTCGAGCTGGAGCTTCCAATCCTCGTCGTAGAATTTGTGGATGATGCAGTCGAAGTGGCCCTGTGAGGTCAAGGGTTTTGATGGGTCGACGGCGACGAGGTCGACGCCACGGCCGGCAGCGTAGTCGAGGAGGGACGGCTGGATGAAGCTGCTCGCCTTCTTGGGAGCGAGGGCGTATCCAACCCGGTAATGTTTGTCCGCCATGGCTGCCGGAGCTCTGGTTGAAAAATGTTCGTCGGAGTTATAGCAGAGAGGTAGCTTCTGAATTCTTCTGAGTGAGAGGGTGAGGAAAGGGAGAAGCTTTGCATTATATAGCCAACGTTGGGAGTGAACAGAGGGTCGTATCGTATCTGACACTGACAGGGACTGGCGCCCAAGAAGTTTGGTTCGTTGTGGGTTTCCTTTTTACGTCGACGAAGGCTTTGTGTGGTGGGAGATGGAAAGCGCGGGACCAAGTGGCGAGTTCTGCTTTATAGTGGTGGGAGATACTAATATAGTATGCGGTGCGAGAGCTTCCGTTCCCTTTTCAATAAATCAAACTTGGTATTGAATATTTGAATGTTGATTGAATTTTACGCCTAGCCTATCGATCACTGTATTGTACTCCCGTTAGACCGGTCTTTCGTCATCTTTCACTCTTCTCCCGCCACTATCCACCTCCCGCTCCCGCCTCCCGGGCATATCTGTCTCACGCATTTCCACAAACAGTTGGCAGGCAGTCGCAGATTCAACTCCTCCGCTCTCCAAACTACATACAATTTCCTTCCTTTCCCAATAAATCCGACAACCCAGAATTCCATTATGCTCGCTTCTGCTTTTGTTTCTCCAATTTTCGTCAGTAAGCGGTGAGTAGTTCTTATTGTTCTCATGTTTTCATTGCGACGGGGGAACGTTTCCGGTTTCCTCCATGGCTCTCGTAAAGCATTCAGCTTGCAGCAGAATTTCAGCTTAGTGAATGTGAAATTGAAATGGGTTAAAGATAGTGTCTTAGACAGGGTCGTTTCTGGCCAGGGCGATCTGAAAGCTGTCTGCTTTCTCGTTTCCATAATATCATCTGCTCCCAGCCATTCCCTCCCTGTTTACTCCCTCACCAAGCATCGCGGCCAACTAGGTTTGCCTCTCGATCTCAAGCTCTCAACTTTCCTTAGGAGATACCCAACAATCTTTCATGAATACCACATTCTCGACAGTGGTGGAACTCGGGTTCCTTCCTTCCAATTGACCCCTGAGGCATTGGATCTCCACCAGGAGGAGCAGAATGCAATTGATCAAAATCGAAACGATCTTGTTGAGAGGCTCTGCAAGCTGCTCATGCTCACGAAGGACAGGTCTCTTCCTTTCCAAACCATTGACCAGCTGAAATGGGACTTGGGGTTGCCTTACCATTACCATGATTCCTTAGTATTGCACCATCCATATAAGTTCTGTTTGGTTCGCTTCCCTGATGATCGTGTAGGGTTGAAGCTCCGATTCTGGGATGATCAACTTGCTGTATCACAATTGCAGACGAAGGCTCCCCAAGAAGAGCTAGAACATGGTTGCTTAAGGTTTCCAGTTGGGTTCACCAGAGGATTCGGGTTAAAAAGAAAGAGCATGGTTTGGTTAGAAGAGTGGCAGAAGCTTCCTTATACTTCGCCTTATGTTGATCCATCGAGCTTGGATGTGAGGACAGATGTGTCCGAGAAGAGGATTGTGGGAGTCTTTCATGAGCTGCTTCATCTGACATTGGAGAAGAAGACTGAGAGGAAGAATGTCAGCAATCTAAGGACAGCATTGCGTTTGCCTCAGAAGTTTACTAAGGTGTTCGAGCGCCATCCTGGTGTGTTTTACATATCGAAGAAGTGTGATACTCAGACTGTTGTCCTTAGAGAAGGATATGATCGTGGAGAGCTCCAGGAGAAGCATGCTCTTGTTAGTGTCAGGGCGAAGTATGCGAGGTTGATGAAGAGAGGGTTTCTGGAGAGAAGTATGGGGTTGCATAAGAACAGTGAAGAGTCCGTGGAGGAAGAAGAGATTATATGGGTGAGCAGCATACAGGAATGAAACTAGGACTTGGCAAATTCTGTTGATTGCAGTTGCAGCTACTATTGCTATGAACAAAGAGGTTAAATGCTTACATATGAGCACTAAACTAAGCTAGATTGAGGCGTTGGCAGTTCTTTCATAATAAGGGCAACGAAGTTCCTGGATTAGGATATCAGATGTTGTGTAGTTGAATTAAGTTTCCGATCTGTTTGAAAGAGGGAACCGAGTTCCCTCGACTGCTGCAATATCATAGTTTCATTTGACAGAACTGTAGTGCAGGCTTTTTCTGTAGTGTGTCAATTCTTTAAAATATAAATATAAAAAGTGGGTACGCTTTATCATACTGTTTCATTATTTGTCGCTTTGCGGAGAGGGGGTTTGTGTTCTCCATAGGGTGGGTGGTAGCGGCGGCCGGAGTGCCTTCGATTGGGTCGGATCAGAAACAAATTCCGTCGCTGGCCGGTTAAATCAGCACACACGCTCTCCGTACGCATGTTCCAGTTCGCCCCTACCGCAAACCCTGCAGCGAAGCGTGTTCTTTTTGTCTCCGCGTCGCTTCACCATGCTGCTTTCCCGGAATCGCCGGTCTGCCACTCATAACCCACACCGCCTTCCCCGTCATGTCACGACTCCTTCCCGATGCTATCAGCTACTCCCGCACGCCACCTCCCATGTTAGCACGTCGTCTCTCGCATCTCTCTTCTGCAGTAGAGATTCATTTTCCAATCTATATTTTGGGTGAGGAGCGAGAGTCAATTAGGAGGAGGAAAATGAGAGCATTACCATCTCATACTTCGTTTCCAGATTGGAGAATCATTGTCTCCGAACGAGCCTGCTGTAGTGCCGAATGATGTAGTCGGCATCGAGGAGAGGCGGAGGGAAAGGAGGGCAGGCGACGATTGGGTTCGGGATGTGAGGGTCAGCCTGGGAATAAACGGAGCCGGATGTCGATTTGTTCGGGTTAGTTCACCACTTTCGTTCGCTTCTTCTTCCTTCTACTCTTCTATTTTCTTTCTTCTTATTTAATCCAATGACCAAACAAAATTCATATGAGGAAGGTCGAGAAGGCAGTGGAGGTGCCTGTGCTGATTCCAGCGGTGGAGAAGAGTCGTCGAAGAAGGTCGGTGTGGGGGTGAAGCAGGGTGGAGAATGACGAGTTAGTTCTACGCTTATTTTCTTCTTCTTCCTTCCGTTGTGTGCCCCGAAATTATGATACTGTGTTTGAATGTGTCAGAGATGAACACCCTTTTCTATTAAAATGCAGCTACTTTATTCCTAGAACAAAATGGCTTTGTACAAGTTGGCTAAGGTTTATGCTTTTGTGAAGTGCACAAGCAAAGGGGCTTTAGTGTTCTTACGGCTTCTTTCACTTGCTGTTCTTATTTCAAAGATTGTATCTTATTGATACTTGGTTCTGTGTGTAGTCTGTTGTTGAGTAATTTCCCCATCTCACTGTGGCATGACTGAACAAATAGTTCATTGGATTCACATAATATAGGCAAGGTCTTTCATTGTTTGCTCATCTTGATTTGATGCTATCACCTCTACTATTGAATCATTATGCTGCTTTTGTTTCTCTGGTCGGTGGGTAGATAATAGATTATAAAATGACTCGATTGTGATTGATAATGGCGTTCTCTGTTTTTATGAATAATAATAGAGGTTAATGTATATAAAAGTACCCTTTTCTCCTTCACCATAAATACGAAAACAAGGTTTCACATAACTTGAACAAGATTGACTTCAGAAGATTTGTGGTGTTTGGTTGCACATGAACATGGGTGAGGATTGAACAGATTCTTTTATAAATTAATTTTTTCTTGGTTTGAAAAATTATTGGTTTGACATGTGAGCTTTGGTTGGATTATAATATGCCTATACTTGGAGATATCTCTCATTTGTAGCAACTGTTGAAAATACTTGGATTTTACTAATTGTTTTGTATTGTGTAGTTATGAAAAGATTTTGGACCTTAAACATAATTTGATGATTGAGAGCACCATGCTAATTGACTATGCAACTCGAGATGCGAAGGTTTGCCAACTACACTTCTAATCTTCTGAAATTCAGCCCAGCGACAAGAATACAACAAACTCAGTTGATAGGAACTCAATTTGCCATCAAATTGTCAGCCATATGATCATGCTAATGCAAATTTTTTTCCTGCGGCGTAGCCGCGGGTATTAATTCTAGTACAATCAATAAAAGGGAAGTTTCAGATCATGATACATCTTCTCCCTCCCTCTCTCATGTGCAGTGTTAGTGTGTTCCAAAGTTCAAGCAGGATTAGGGTGAGCACAAATTCAGCTGAATCGAATCAACATTTGAGTACGATTTGACTGGATTTATAGGTTATCTGATCTCTGCAAACTACACAGATAAATAGACCAAGTCACAATCAGACTAAATCGAATCAAATACATTTTCGGTCGGATTTTCATCCTCCTTCCGGTCAATCATATACTTCACCATCTACCTTCTCTTGAATGAGCATGAAAACATTTAAGCTATATCACTCCAAAAATCTGGTGGAGTTGTTCCAATCTATTTCACATAGTAACAACAACAAAAAATCCCAGGCAACTGCAAAGCTTTCTAACTTTCTATACCTTGGTCCTTACACAGCATTACACAATGAACCAAAAAACAAAGAAAGAAAGAACTGCATCTCATTTGTTCATCAGAGCACAAAAAGCTTCCAATCCAAGCCCTCGGTACGAATGAAATTTTGCTTCTTCCTATGGCGAAACTCTGCACAAAAGAAGAAACCAGAACGAAAAATCTCGCGGTTCCTACTTTTCTCTTCTCCTTCAAAATGAAACTTGAAGATCATGTATCATCGACTTGTGAGTGAAACACAAAACTTGGAAATGTTGTCGTGATGTCCCTATTAGAGAAGAACAATATGAGGTTAGTCGACCAGTCGCGAATACACAAAAAGCTGGAAATTTGAAAAGTTAAAGCTCACTTGAGATACTGAAGGGTCATGTTCTTCAAAAGTGAAGGATGCCGCAAGACAAGGCTTCTCCATTCTTCCTTGTCAATCTTACCATCATGCTTGGTATCGGCCTCCTCAAACGTCTAAATACAAAACATGCATCAGCAACCATACTGGATCCCGAGTTTCAGATATGCAATATAAGAAACATGACATCTTGACAACACATGCGAACAATTTAGCAGCATTTAAATAGATTAATTAGATGCGATAATAGTACCTTGTCAATGATGCTTTCAATCACATCATCAGACAAATTCATACCGGACTCAGCAAGTGTGGCCACTACCATTTGCTTCACCTGCACAGATTAATCCTGACAATCATCAAAGGGATTTCTAAGGCATTGATCTTGTAATGAAGGAAGTGAGAAACTTTCGATCCATTAACACGAAAAATGGCATAAAATGAAGGAATTTTTAAGTGTCATAATCTTGATTCTTGATACACATGGGTCTAGACGACATTCAGTTTTTTCTAGCGATGCACCATGAAAATTTTGGATAATGAAGAGAAGTTAAATCAATCCTACGGAACTGCATCAGATCACATTTTGCCGTATCTTGAACATTTCATTATGAGTCTTCTTCTAGCCAAAAGATGGAATGAGTGTTAGCATTTCATACCTCCTGCCTCTCAATGAAGCCTTGCTGTTTGAGATCGTACAATTGGAATGAAACTGCAGAGGATAACAACTTTGGCAACTTCAGATACATCTAAGTATTATAATGAGACAATTTTTGTTTTGGAGAATTCGACAGATCAAAGAACCATAACCTTACAGGTGGTCTGTAGGCACAAAATGGGCGTGAGAGAAAGAAAAAAAAAACATGTGGCTTATATGAAGCAGGAATCTAGCCACTTACATTCGATCTTATCATCAATAGGTGCATTGGGGTGAAAGACTGACAAGGCATGCGCAAACTCTTCAAAACCAAGCACACCATTATGCTTCGAGTCAAACAAATCAAATACCTTCAAAAGATTCAGATAGGATCAAATAGTTAGACTCTGGTGAGAAAAACTCAGCATCACATAAAAAAAAGGAAAAGACATCAGAAGTGGTAAAAAAAAAAAAAAGTGGCAGTCTGTAGGTTATATAAAAAGAAGAATACCCGGTCAGCAAATAAGCTCTCTTTCTTATTCGTTTTAAATAAGGCCAACTGAAATTCTTCCTGCAACAAAAATGTTCATAATACTGAGCGATTGCTGTATTCAAAGAGAAGCAAATGTATAAGCCTAACCACTACAGTCCTCATTCTGAATGATTTTTCTTACCTTGTTGATCAAACCATCATCTATCACCGCACTACTGATCTTCTTAAAGAGCTCATAAAGTGCTTCTATTTCGCTAACGCTAACTGCATTCACCGAAAACACACCATGTCCTTCAATGGCCCAGAATTTACTCACAGTGAGCAACAACATTTACTAGCTACAATTTGCACACACGACCAGAAATTCTACCTTGCCTCTCTGCCCGTAAAATTGATAACTTTACAAAGGGAAGGAGACATGAAAAAGGGTAGTCAGTTAGATAGACATACAAACTGTTTCTCTTGCAAGAGCCTCTGGATCTTGCAGCCCTCTGAGTTGCTTATACAAATCAGCATCACAACAATTCGCAACTGCCGCACACAAATGCTTCAATCCGTCTAGGAACTGCTCCATGTTTGTCCCCAGATATCAGCACAATCCATACCTATCACCATTGTTGAGTTCCACAGATATCATTCATGCATAATTGAGCGAAACAAACATACAATTGGTAATATCAGTACTAGATGGATCGAATCTCAGCTCAAAACAAAAAGAAACACCATTCGAGATGAACAATTCTCCAATTCAACTAAAACCTCACAAAGTAGCCTACGATCATTCACCGCGAGAAAAGACACAATCTTTCCGATCCAGAGGAACACAACCCGCCAATATACAAAAACCCACAAGGGATCAGAGGCTATCGAGAGCACCTATCTAAGAGAAACGGCGCAACACCGAATAGAAGAGAGTGAAAAGGGCTCACCTTTGAGCAGAAGCAGAGATAAGGGCAGAGGAAGAGTTGAGATTCGGAGACATCTGCGGTTTATCGGTGTCTCAATGGATCGAGAGGGGAAGAGAAGAAGCCTTGGGGGAGATGTACGTCAAGTGGAAGAGATAAAATAAAATAAGGGAAAAGGGGAAAAAGAAAACATATTTGTAAGTTGTGTTATTCCTCCACTGATGTATGAGCAAGTGAATGATTGGGACTGATATTATTTTATTGCAATTAGAATAAAGGGGAAAAGAAGGTAAAGGGTAACCACAATGCACAGAACAGTAAACAAAGCTGCAGATTTGATAGAAGAAGCAGAAAGGCCTATTAACGGTTCAGCGGCTACCGAAAGATTCTCTTTTAACTGATGGTTTTTCTTTGACACATTTGGTCTTCTGTCCAATTATTTTATCTTTGAAATAGGTTTGGTTTGTTCATATAGGAATTGTATATTTCTTTAGTTGTTGAAAAGTATTTGTATTAGGAATGGAAAAGAGAATAATTAGTAAAAGACTAAGATCGCAATTAGGTGATTATAGGAGTTATTAATTAATAATAAAGATCAAATGTTATAATGGTGATATGATCGTAATATATTGATACAAAAAGTATGAGAAAATTATATATCGTATGCTCACAACTAAACACATGAATAAATGCATATTGTAAACTAATACGATATGGTTCGACTGACTTTAAGAAATACTCAACATAATTGTATTAGTAAAGATTCTATGAGCATTTTATATATATAAAAAAAGAGTAATTAGGAGTTAGAGCTCAAAGTTGAACTAATTTTAACAACTAGTTATTGTTCAAAATCTTGTAGACAATACCAAGTTCTTCCGTTATCAAATCATTTTTGGTAGACTGGGAGAATTGAACCTAGGAGATTACTATTAGTTGTAAAATCTTTAGAAATCGATTATGATATGTGATATTTTGAACTTTACAATTCACACCAATTAATATATAAAATTCTCAAATGCTTGTATTTAAAAGAAATTTTGATACTTACACATAGTACAAGATTCACATAACTTACTACGAATGACTTATTCCGACTCAAGCTTGGACTCAGAAGAGTTGTTGCACACATCATGGAGTCTCCAACATCTTGCCTCGACAAGGAAAGGGTTGGGTGAAAGCTCCCTACTCTTAGACCCACATGAGAATTATTCTAGCTAGCTAGGGCTATCAACCAAGAATCTTATTTACTTAAAAACTCTCCTGATTTAAACAGGAATTTCTTAGGCCTAGCTACCATAAGCTTTGAGAGAGGATAATTGGTCTCTAAATGCAAGGGAACGTAGTCATTATAATTTGAGTTAGGTCTTTGGGCGACGAAGCTTTTCAATAATGCCCTAATCTCGATTGAGGGAGCCTTGTGGCAAATTTTTGGTTCATGCTTTTGCTGCTGTTGCTGCTCATCAACTCGACCTGATTCCGTCTTTTGATTTTTGGGTGAAGTGGAGGTGTAGCAGATTCTTCCATCGTTTTTCCTCTCTTTCCCGAGGGTTATTTTTGGGGCGACAGTCGTACGTGTCACCTGCTGCATATGCAATGCAAAGCAAACCCTACCCATCTATGACAAGGAAAAGGATAATCCATTAAAAGCCCACTAGGCCCATTGTTCTCCCGGGCTTAGAGATCAAGTTGCCCATTTGATTCACCAAGCTAAGCCTGACTACTACATAGTACATACCAACGAATCAAAACGCCCAAATGATTTTACGAGGAGGGTAACCAACTTCCTTTCTTATCCTCAACATTCTGAAACCACTGCTGCTGCCTGCTGCCCTGCTCTGCTCTGTCATCGATTGAGTTCATCGTATGGTTAATCGTATGGGTTAGATTGTGTACTAAGTGATTAAACAGAGATGATTTTGTGACTATTTTAGCATGGCATTTCTACAGTTACAGTCTCAATGAAAAAGAACTAGTTTGAACATTATTGATCAATTCGATCACAAGGTCTCTCATATAAAAAGGAACTCTACAATTTTTTAATTTTTTACTGCCCACCATAAACAACTCTCTTGTTCTGCTTTTCTTTTTCTCTTTCACTTTTTACACAAACAAAAGAACAGAAACTACCAACTATGAAATTGGTTTGGCTCTCATAATGAACAACTACTCTTCTGCAGCCTCGCCTATCTATCCCTACCTTTATCCCTTCCATGGTCTGATGATCCACTTCTGCTCCCCATCATCTTCTTCCTATCCAACTTGCTTCCTTCTTTCTCCGTCTCAACCTCTTCTTCTTCTTCTTCTTCTTCTTCTATTTCTCCTCTCACCACGATATTATTATTCCTTTCATCTTCCACCTTCCCCTTTCTACTGCCTAGTCTTTTCACCCTCTCATGCTTATTGCTCCTTGTGCTGCTGCTCTCTGATGTTGTACTCTTCAAATGTAGCTTACTACTCACATCTTCAGCAGCAGCAGCCACTGCTGATGGTGCCGGCTGCTTTCCTTTGAAGGACAGTTCCTGAGACAACATTCTGTTGTTCGAACCACCGCCACCACCTTTGATATCCTGCTCAAAGAAGAGAACTTGAACGACGGTTCTTAGTGGCAGCCTCTCGTTCTTGACAGCGTGGGCTCGAACTTCCGGTGACAGTTTCTGGCAGTCTAACGTCCTGCAGAGCCTCTTCCTATCTGCCTTGCTCAAATCAGGATGCTCCTGTTTCAACATTGATTGAGAAAGCAATTGGGAATTTAGAAACTTTATAAAAAAAACCAGAGTTTTTGTTGTTAAGCAATTGATATGTGCTAGTACGGATGGAGATTCGACACGATTCAGACATGATTCATTCGAGTTGACCAATATTTATTGGCGTTGTTTCTTCATATAGCTAAATTCTAGTCGTGAGTCCACAAGCCTATTTGGTGAAAAATGAAATTCTTTTTAGAGACCTTTTTATTGCAAATTCCAAGTCTTATGGCGTTCCTCTCGGTCACTACGATTCCAACGCAACCTCCCTTCCCCTCATTGGCCATCGGTGCAATGAGAAATTGCACTTTTAACCGAACTTTTCGTGAGTCCACAAGCCTATTTGGTGAAAAAATGAAATTTCTTTAGAGACCTTTTTTCTTGCAAATTCCAACTCTATGGCGTTCCTCTCGGTCACACGATTCCAACGCAACCTCCCTTCCCCTCATTGGCCATCGGTGCAATGAGAAATTACACTTTTAACCGAACTTTTCGTGAGTCCACAAGCCTATTTGGTGAAAAATGAAATTCTTAGAGACCTTTTTTATTGCAAATTCCAAGTCTATGGCGTTCCTCTCGGTCACACGATTCCAACGCAACCTCCCTTCCCCTCATTGGCATCGGTGCAATGAGAAATTCAATTTTAACCGAACTTTTCGTTAGCCCAACAAGCCTATTTGGTGAAAAATGAAATTTCTTTTAGAGACCTTTTTTCTTGCCAATTCCAACTCTATGGCGTTCCTCTCGGTCACACGATTTCCAACGCAACCTCCCTTCCCCTCATTGGCCATCGGTGCAATGAGAATTGCACTTTTTAACCGAACTTTTCGTTAGCCCACAAGCCTATTTGGTGAAAAAATGAAATTTCTCTTTAGAGACCTTTTTTTCTTGCAATTCCAACTCTATGGCGTTCCTCTCGGTCACACGATTCCAACGCAATCTCCCTTCCCCTCATTGGCCATCGGTGCAATGAGAAATTGCACTTTAAACCGAACTTTTCATTAGCCCACAAGCCTATTTGGTGAAATAAATGAAAATCTTTAGAGACCTTTTTTCTTGCAAATTCCAAGTCTATGGCGTTCCTCTCGGTCACACGATTCCAACGCAACTCCCTTCCCCTCATGGCCATCGGTGCAATGAGAAATTGCACTTTTAACCGAACTTTTCGTTAGCCCACAAGCCTATTTGGTGAAAAAATGAAATTTCTTTAGAAACCTTTTTTCTTGCCAATTCCAACTCTATGGCGTTCCTCTCGGTCACACGATTCCAACGCAACCTCCCTTCCCCTCATTGGCCATCGGTGCAATGAGAAATTACACTTTAACCGAACTTTCGTGAGCCCACAAGCCTATTTGGTGAAAAAAGTGAAATTTCTTTAGAGACCTTTTTTCTTGAAAATTCCTACTCCATGGCGTTCCTCTCGGTCACACGATTCCAACGCAACCTCCCTTCCCCTCATTGGCCATCGGTGCAATGAGAAATTGCACTTTAAACCGAACTTTTCGTGAGTCCACAAGCCTATTTGGTGAAAAAATGAAATTTCTTTAGAAACCTTTTTTCTTGCAAATTCCAACCCTATGGCGTTCCTCTCGGGCACACGATTCCAACGCAACCTCCCTTCCCCTCGTTGGCCATCGGTGCAATGAGAAATTGCACTTTAAACCGAACTTTTCGTGAGCCCACAAGCCTATTTGGTGAAAAATGAAATTTCTTTAGAGAGCTTTTTTATTGCAAATTCCAAGTCTATGGCGTTCCTCTCGGTCACACGATTCCAACGCAACCTCCCTTCCCCTCATTGGCCATCGGTGCTGTGAGAAATTGAACTTTTAACCGAACTTTTCGTGAGCCCGCAAGCCTATTTGGTTTAAAAATGAAATTTCTTTCGAGACATTTTTTTCTTGAAAATTTCTACTCCATGGTGTTCCTCTCGGTCACACGATTCCAACGCAACCTCCCTTCCCCTCATTGGCCATCGGTGCAATGAGAAATTGCACTTTAAACCGAACTTTTCGTTAGCCCACAAGCCTATTTGGTGAAAAAATGAAATTTCTTTAGAGACCTTTTTTCTTGCAAATTCCAACTATATGGCGTTCTTCTCGGTCATACGATTCCAACGCAACCTCCCTTCCCCTCATTGGCCATCGGTGCAATGAGAAATTGCACTTTTAACCGAACTTTTCGTTAGCCCACAAGCCTATTTGGTGAAAAAAATGAAATTTCTTTAGAGACCTTTTTTCTTGCAAATTCCAACTCTATGGCGTTCCTCTCGGTCACACGATTCCAACTCAACCTCACTTCATCTCGTTGGCCATCGGTGCAATGAGAAATTGCACTTTAAACCGAAATTTTCGTGAGCCCACAAGCCTATTTGGTGAAAAAAGTGAAATTTCTTTAGAGACCTTTTTTCTTGCAAATTTCAACTCTATGGCGTTCCTCTTGGTCACACGATTCCAACGCAACCTCCCTTCCCCTCGTTGGCCATCGGTGCAATGAGAAATTGCACTTTTAACCGAACTTTTCGTGAGCACGCAAGCCTATTTGGTGAAAAAATAAAATTTCTTTAGAGACCTTTTTTCTTGCAAATTCCAACTCTACGGCGTTCCTCTCGGTCACACGATTCCAACGCAACCTCCCTTCCCCTCGTTGGCCATCGGAGCAATGAGAAATTGCACTTTTAACCGAACTTTTCGTGAGCACACAAGCCTATTTGGTGAAAAAATGAAATTTCTTTAGAGACCTTTTTTCTTGCAAATTTCAACTCTACGGCGTTCCTCTCGGTCACACGATTCCAACGCAACCTCCCTTTCCCTCGTTGGCCATTGGTGCAATGAGAAATTGCACTTTTAACCGAACTTTTCGTGAGCACACAAGCCTATTTGGTGAAAAAATGAAATTTCTGTAGAGACCTTTTTTCTTGCAAATTCCAACTCTACGGCGTTCCTCTCGGTCACATGATTCCAACGCAACCTCCCTTTCCCTCGTTGGCCATTGCTGCAATGAGAAATTGCACTTTTAACCGAACTTTTCGTGAGCACACAAGCCTATTTGGTGAAAAAATGAAATTTCTGTAGAGACCTTTTTTCTTGCAAATTCCAACTCTACGGCGTTCCTCTCGGTCACATGATTCCAACGCAACCTCCCTTTCCCTCGTTGGCCATTGGTGCAATGAGAAATTGCACTTTTAACCGAACTTTTCGTGAGCACACAAGCCTATTTGGTGAAAAAATGAAATTTCTTTAGAGACCTTTTTTCTTGCAAATTCCAACTCTACGGCGTTCCTCTCGGTCACACGATTCCAACGCAACCTCACTTCATCTCGTTGGCCATCGGTGCAATGAGAAATTGCACTTTAAACCGAAATTTTCGTGAGCCCACAAGCCTATTTGGTGAAAAAAGTGAAATTTCTTTAGAGACCTTTTTTCTTGCAAATTCCAACTCTATGGCGTTCCTCTTGGTCACACGATTCCAACGCAACCTCCCTTCCCCTCGTTGGCCATCGGTGCAATGAGAAATTGCACTTTTAACCGAACTTTTCGTGAGCACGCAAGCCTATTTGGTGAAAAATAAAATTTCTTTAGAGACCTTTTTTCTTGCAAATTCCAACTCTACGGCGTTCCTCTCGGTCACACGATTCCAACGCAACCTCCCTTCCCCTCTTTGGCCATCGGTGCAATGAGAAATTGCACTTTAAACCGAACTTTTCGTGTGCCCACAAGCCTATTTGGTGAAAAAAGTGAAATTTCTTTAGAGACCTTTTTTCTTGCATATTCCAACTCTATGGCGTTCCTCTCGGTCACACGATTCCAACGCAACCTCCCTTCCCCTCATTGGCCATCGGTGCAATGAGAAATAGCACTTTTAACCGAACTTTTCGTGAGCCCACAAGCCTATTTGGTGAAAAAATGAAATTTCTTTCGAGACATTTTTTCTTGAAAATTCCTACTCCATCGCGTTCCTCTTGGTCACACGATTCCAACGCAACCTCCCTTCTCCTCAATGGCCATCGGTGCAATGAGAAATTGCACTTTAAACCGAACTTTTCGTTAGCCCACAAGCATATTTGGTGAAAAAATGAAATTTCTTTCGAGACATTTTTTCTTGCAAATTCAAACTCTATGGTGTTCCTCTCGGTCACACGATTCCAACGCAACCTCCCTTCCCCTCGTTGGTCATCGGTGCAATGAGAAATTGCACTTTTAACCGAACTTTTCGTTAGCCCACAAGCCTATTTGGTGAAAAAATGAAATTTCTTTAGAGACCTTTTTTCTTGCAAATTCAAACCCTATGGCGTTCCACTCGGTCACACAATTCCAACGCAACCTCCCTTCCCCTCATTGGCCATCGGTGCAATGAGAAATTGCACTTTTAACCGAACTTTTCGTTAGCCCACAAGCCTATTTTGTGAAAAAATGAAATTTCTTTAGAGACCTTTTTTCTTGCAAAGTCCAACTCTATGGCGTTCCTCTCGATCACACGATTCCAACGCAACCTCCCTTCCCCTCGTTTGCCAACGGTGCAATGAGAAATTGCACTTTAAACCGAACTTTTCGTGAGCACACAAGCCTATTTGGTGAAAAAATGAAATTTCTTTAGAGACCTTTTTTCTTGCAAATTCCAACTCTACGGCGTTCCTCTCGGTCACACGATTCCAACGCAACCTCACTTCATCTCGTTGGCCATCGGTGCAATGAGAAATTGCACTTTAAACCGAAATTTTCGTGAGCCCACAAGCCTATTTGGTGAAAAAATGAAATTTCTTTAGAGACCTTTTTTCTTGAAAATTCCAACTCTATGGCGTTCCTCTCGGTCACACGATTCCAAAGAAACCTCCCTTCCCCTCATTGGCCATCGGAGCAATGAGAAATTGCACTTTAAACCGAACTTTTCGTGAGCCCACAAGCCTATTTGGTGAAAAAAGTGAAATTTCTTTAGAGACCTTTTTTCTTGAAAATTCCAACTCTATGGCGTTCCTCTCGGTCACACGATTCCAACGCAACCTCCCTTCCCCTCATTGGCCATCGGTGCAATGAGAAATTGCACTTTTAACCGAACTTTTCGTTAGCCCACAAGCCTATTTGGTGAAAAAATGAAATTTCTTTAGAGACCTTTTTTCTTGCAAATTCCAACTCTATGGCGTTCCTCTCGGTCACACGATTCCAACTCAACCTCCCTTCCCCTCGTTGGCCATCGGTGCAATGAGAAATTGCACTTTAAACCGAACTTTTAGTGTGCCCACAAGCCTATTTGGTGAAAAAAGTGAAATTTCTTTAGAGACCTTTTTTCTTGAAAATTCCAACTCTATGGCGTTCCTCTCGGTCACACGATTCCAACGCAACCTCCCTTCCCCTCATTGGCCATCGGTGCAATGAGAAATTGCACTTTTAACCGAACTTTTCGTTAGCCCACAAGCCTATTTGGTGAAAAAATGAAATTTCTTTAGAGACCTTTTTTCTTGCAAATTCCAACTCTATGGCGTTCCTCTCGGTCACACGATTCCAACTCAACCTCCCTTCCCCTCGTTGGCCATCGGTGCAATGAGAAATAGCACTTTAAACCGAAATTTTCGTGAGCCCACAAGCCTATTTGGTGAAAAAAGTGAAATTTCTTTAGAGACCTTTTTTCTTGCAAATTCCAACTCTATGGCGTTCCTCTTGGTCACACGATTCCAACGCAACCTCCCTTCCCCTCGTTGGCCATCGGTGCAATGAGAAATTGCACTTTTAACCGAACTTTTCGTGAGCACGCAAGCCTATTTGGTGAAAAAATGAAATTTCTTTAGAGACATTTTTTCTTGCAAATTCCAACTCTACGGCGTTCCTCTCGGTCACACGATTCCAACGCAACCTCCCTTCCCCTCGTTGGCCATCGGTGCAATGAGAAATTGCACTTTTAACCGAACTTTTCGTGAGCCCAGAAGCCTATTTGGTGAAAAAATGAAATTTCTTTCGAGACATTTTTTTCTTGCAAATTCCTACTCCATGGCGTTCCTCTTGGTCACACGATTCCAACGCAACCTCCCTTCCCCTCATTGGCCATCGGTGCAATGAGAAATTGCACATTAAACCGAACTTTTCGTGAGCACACAAGCCTATTTGGTGACAAAATGAAAATTCTTTCGAGACATTTTTTCTTGAAAATTCCAACTCTATGGCGTTCCTCTCGGTCACACGATTCCAACGCAACCTCCCTTCCCCTCGTTTGCCAACGGTGCAATGAGAAATTGCACTTTAAAACGAACTTTTCGTGAGCCCACAAGCCTATTTGGTGAAAAAATGAAATTTCTTTAGAGACCTTTTTTCTTGCAAAGTTTAACTCTATGGCGTTCCTGTCGCTCACACGATTCCAACGCAACCTCCCTTCCCCTCGTTGGCCAACGGTGCAATGAGAAATTGCACTTTAAACCGAACTTTTCGTGAGCCCACAAGCCTATTTGGTGAAAAAATGAAATTTCTTTAGAGACCTTTTTTCTTGAAAATTCCAACTCTATGGCGTTCCTCTCGGTCACACGATTCCAAAGCAACCTCCCTTCCCCTCATTGGCCATCGGAGCAATGAGAAATTGCACTTTAAACCGAACTTTTCGTGAGCCCACAAGCCTCTTTGGTGAAAAAATGAAATTTCTTTAGAGATCTTTTTTCTTGCAAATTCCAACTCTATGGCGTTCCTCACGTTCACACGATTCCAACGCAACCTCCCTTCTCCTCTTTGCCCATCGGTGCAATGAGAAATTGCACTTTAAACCGAACTTTTCGTGAGCCCTCAAGCCTATTTGGTAAAAAAAATGAAATTTCTTTTGAGACCTTTTTTCTTGCAAATTCCAACTCTATGGCGTTCCTCTCGGTCACACAATTCCAACACAATCTCCCTTCCCCTCATTGGCCATCGGTGCAATGAGAAATTGCACTTTAAACCGAAATTTTCGTGAGCCCACAAGCCTATTTGGTGAAAAAATTTAATTTCTTTAGAGACTTTTTTTCTTGCAAAGTCCAACTCTATGGTGTTCCTCTCGGTCACACGATTCCAACGCAACCTCCCTTCCCCTCGTTGGCCAACGGTGCAATGAGAAATTGCACTTTAAACCGAACTTTTCGTGACCCCACAAGCCTATTTGGTGAAAAAATGAAATTTCTTTAGAGACCTTTTTTCTTGCAAATTCCAACTCTATGGCGTTCTTCTCGGTCATATGATTCCATCGCAACATTCTTTCCACCCATTGACCATTGGTGCAATGAGATATTTCACTTTAAACCGAACTTTTCGTGAGCCCACAAGCCTACTTGGTGAAAAATGAAATTTCTTTAGAAACCTTTTTTCTTGCAAATTCCAACTCTATGGCGTTATTCTTAGTCATAGGATTCCAACGTACCTTTCCTTCCACTAATTGACCATCGGTGCAATTAAATATTTCAATTTAAACCGAACTTTTCGTAAACCCACAAGCCTATTTGGTGAAAAAATGAAATTCTTTAGAGACCTTTTTTCTTGCAAATTCCAACTCTATGGAGTTCCTCACGGTCAAACGATTCCAACGCAACCTCCCTTCCCCTCATTGGCCATCGGTGCAATGAGAAATTGCACTTTAAACCGAACTTTTCGTGAGCCCACAAGCCTATTTGGTGAAAAAATGAAATTTCTTTAGAGACCTTTTTTCTTGCAAATTCCAACTCTATGGCGTTCTTCTTGGTCATATGATTCCAACGCAACCTTCCTTCCACTCATTGACCATTGGTGCAATGAGATATTTCACTTTAAAACGAACTTTTCGTGAGCCCACAAGCCTATTTGGTGAAAAATGAAATTTCTTTAGAAACCTTTTTTCTTGCAAATTCCAACTCTATGGTGTTCTTCTTGGTCATACGATTCCAACGCAACTTCCCTTCCACTCATTGACCATCGGTGCAATTAAATATTTCAATTTAAACCGAACTTTTCGTAAGCTCACAAGCCTATTTGGTGAAAAAATGAAATTTCTTTAGAGACCTTTTATCTAGCAAATTCCAACTCTATGACGTTCCTCACGGTCAAACGATTCCAACGCAACCTCCCTTCCCCTCAATGGCCATCGGTGCAATGAGATATTTCACTTTAAACCGAACTTTTCGTGAGCCCACAAGCCTATTTGGTGAAAAAATGAAATTTCTTTAGAGACCTTTTTTTCTAGCAAATTCCAACTCTATGGCTTTCTTCTCGGTCATATGAATCCAACGCAACCTTCCTTCCACTCATTGACCATTGGTGCAATGAGATATTTCACTTTAAACCGAACTTTTCGTGAGCCCACAAGCCTACTTGGTGAAAAATGAAATTTCTTTAGAGAACTTTTTTCTTGCAAATTCCAACTCTATGGCGTTCTTCTCGGTCATATGATTCCAACGCAACCTTCCTTCCACTCATTGACCATTGGTGCAATGAGATATTTCACTTTAAACCGAACTTTTCGTGAGCCCACAAGCCTATTTGGTGAAAAATGAAATTTCTTTAGAAACCTTTTTTATTGCAAATTCCAACTCTATGGCGTTTTTCTTGGTCATACGATTCCAACGCAACTTTCCTTCCACTTACTGACCATCGGTGCAATTAAATATTTCACTTTAAACCGAACTTTTCGTGAGCCCACAAGCCTACTTGGTGAAAAATGAAATTTCTTTAGAAACCTTTTTTCTTGCAAATTCCAACTCTATGGCGTTATTCTTGGTCATAGGATTCCAACGTACCTTTCCTTCCACTAATTGACCATCGGTGAAATTAAATATTTCAATTTAAACCGAACTTTTCGTAATCCCACAAGCCTATTTGGTGAAAAAATGAAATTTCTTTAGAGACCTTTTTTCTTGCAAATTCAAAATCTATGGCGTTCCTCTCGGTCACACGATTTCAACGCAACCTCCCTTCCCCTCATTGGCCATCGGTGCAATGAGAAATTGCACTTTAAACCGAAATTTTCGTGAGCCCACAAGCCTATTTGGTGAAAAAATAAAATTTCTTTAGAGACCTTTTTTCTTGAAAAGTCCAACTCTATGGCGTTCATCTCGGTCACACGATTCCAACGCAACCTCCCTTCCCCTCGTTGGCCAACGGTGCAATGAGAAATTGCACTTTAAACCGAACTTCTCGTGAGCCCACAAGCCTATTTGGTGAAAAAATGAAATTTCTTTAGAGACCTTTTTTCTTGCAAATTCCAACACTATGGCGTTATTCTTGGTCATAGGATTCCAACGTACCTTTCCTTCCACTAATTGACCACCGGTGCTATTAAATATTTCAATTTAAACCGAACTTTTCGTAAGCCCACAAGCCTATTTGGTGAAAAAATGAAATTTCTTTAGAGACCATTTTTCTTGCAAATTCAAAATCTATGGCGTTATTCTTGGTCATAGGATTCCAACGTACCTTTCCTTCCACTAATTGACCATCGGTGCAATTAAATATTCCAATTTAAAGTGAACTATTCGTAAGCCCACAAGCCTATCTGGTGAAAAAATGAAATTTCATTATAGACCTTTTTTTTTGCAAATTCCAACTCTATGGCGTTCCTCACGGTCAAACGATTCCAACGCAACCTCCCTTCCCTTCATTGGCCATCGGTGCAATGAGAAATTGCACCTTAAACCTAACTTTTCGTGAGCCCACAAGCCTATTTGGTGAAAAAATCAAATTTCTTTAGAGACCTTTTTTCTTGCAAATTCCAACTCTATGGCGTTCTTCTTGGTCATATGATTCCAACGCAACCTTCCTTCCACTCATTGACCATTGGTGCAATGAGATATTTCACTTTAAACCGAACTTTTCGTGAGCCCACAAGCCTATTTGGTGAAAAATGAAATTTCTTTAGAAATCTTTTTTCTTGAAAATTCCAACTCTATGGTGTTTTCTTGGTCATACGATTCCAACGCAACTTCCCTTCCACTCATTGACCATCGGTGCAATTAAATATTTCAATTTAAACCGAACTTTTCGTAAGCTCACAAGCTTATTTGGTGAAAAAATGAAATTTCTTTAGAGACCTTTTATCTTGCAAATTCCAACTCTATGGCGTTCCTCACGGTCAAACGATTCCAACGCAACCTCCCTTCCCCTCAATGGCCATCGGTGCAATGAGATATTTCACTTTAAACCGAACTTTTCGTGAGCCCACAAGCCTATTTGGTGAAAAAATGAAATTTCTTTAGAGAACTTTTTTCTTGCAAATTCCAACTCTATGGCTTTCTTCTCGGTCATATGAATCCAACGCAACCTTCCTTCCACTCATTGACCATTGGTGCAATGAGATATTTCACTTTAAACCGAACTTTTCGTGAGCCCACAAGCCTATTTGGTGAAAAATGAAATTTCTTTAGAAACCTTTTTTCTTGCAAATTCCAACTCTATGGCGTTCTTCTTGGTCATACGATTCCAACGCAACGTCCCTTCCACTCATTGACCATCGGTGCAATTAAATATTTCAATTTAAAGCGAACTTTTCGTGAGCCCACAAGCCAATTTGGTGAAAAGATGAAATTTCTTTAGAGACCTTTTTTCTTGCAAATTCCAACTCTATGGCTTTCTTCTCGGTCATATGAATCCAACGCAACCTTCCTTCCACTCATTGACCATTGGTGCAATGAGATATTTCACTTTAAACCGAACTTTTCGTGAGCCCTCAAGCCTATTTGGTGAAAAATGAAATTTCTTTAGAAACCTTTTTTCTTGCAAATTCCAACTCTATGGCGTTCTTCTTGGTCATACGATTCCAACGCAACGTCCCTTCCACTCATTGACCATCGGTGCAATTAAATATTTCAATTTAAAGCGAACTTTTCGTGAGCCCACAAGCCTATTTGGTGAAAAAATGAAATTTCTTTAGAGACCTTTTTTCTTGCAAATTCCAACTCTATAGCATTCCTCTCGGTCAAACGATTCCAACGCCACTTCCCTTCCCCTCATTGGCCATCGGTGCAATGAGATATTTCACTTTAAACCGAACTTTTCGTGAGCCCACAAGCCAATTTGGTGAAAAAATGAAATTTCTTTAGAGACCTTTTATCTTGCAAATTCCAACTCTATGGCGTTCCTCACGGTCAAACGATTCCAACGCAACCTCCCTTCCCCTCATTGGCCATCGGTGCAATGAGATATTTCACTTTAAACCGAACTTTTCGTGAGCCCACAAGCCTATTTGGTGAAAAAATGAAATTTCTTTAGAGACCTTTTTTCTTGCAAATTCCAACTCTATGGCGTTCTTCTTGGTCATATGATTCCAACGTACCTTTCCTTCCACTAATTGACCATCGGTGCAAATAAATATTTCAATTTAAACCGAACTTTTCGTAAGCCCACAAGCCTATTTGGTGAAAAAATGAAATTTCTTTAGAGACCATTTTTCTTGCAAATTCAAAATCTATGGCGTTATTCTTGGTCATAGGATTCCAACGTACCTTTCCTTCCACTAATTGACCATCGGTGCAATTAAATATTCCAATTTAAACCGAACTATTCGTAAGCCCACAAGCCTATCTGGTGAAAAAATGAAATTTCATTAGAGACC
This sequence comes from Linum tenue, assembly GCA_946122785.1. NCBI lineage: Eukaryota > Viridiplantae > Streptophyta > Magnoliopsida > Malpighiales > Linaceae > Linum > Linum tenue. Next base: position 80,598,555 of record CAMGYJ010000006.1, read on the forward strand.
TTTTTTCTTGCAAATTCCAACTCTATGGCGTTCCTCACGGTCAAACGATTCCAACGCAACCTCCCTTCCCTTCATTGGCCATCGGTGCAATGAGAAATTGCACCTTAAACCTAACTTTTCGTGAGCCCACAAGCCTAGTGGTACGTGTACCAGTGGAGTGGTACGTGTACCAGTGGAGTGGTACGTGTAACCATATGTCCTGTTTAGGCTTAAAAAATTGTGAAGAATTTATGTTTATTCACATTCGAAGGATAATTTATTGCTTTTGGCATTGTTGTTGGCATTTCCCTAATTTTGCAACCCATTTTGGAACACGGTTTTTGGCTACTAATGGAAAGTTCCTATTTTTTCCCTATTATTGTTTATCATTGTTATGAAAAATATCATTGCACTGGTATTGTTCTCACTCTAACCTACCTTGTGGATTGCTCGCACCAGTGGAGTGGTACGTGTACCATTGGAGTGGTACGTGTACCAGTGGAGTGGTACGTGTACCAGTGGAGTGGTACGTGTACCAGTGGAGTGGTACGTGTAATTAATGTACCAGTGAGAGAAATTAATTATGTAATTAATTGGGGTGATTTCGTTTTTCCCCAGATTCTTTCTCTTTTCCAATGTGGTGAGAGACCCCAAATTACAAGATTAAAAAAAATAAAAAATCAGTTTAATTAATACTTGTCAATGATTGGAAATAAAATTGGCCAATCATAAAGGGGGTGTCAAAAATCACTACCCCTTTAGGGGTAGTCACGCTAACTGATCCCCAAAAGTCATTATTTATTACTACTATGATTAACATTTCAATACTACATTCTTCAAAAATAAGGTATAGAATTTTCAATTTAAAGTATTAATTTGTAGAGATTTGAAAATTTTATATGCTTACAGTTTCATACCGGTTAATTATCGGTTATCCGATAAATCTTAAACCTCTCGCTAAACCGGATCGTTGTCCAGTCCGATTTCGACAACACTGATATATACAATACCCATAGGGTTTTCCGCATATTACCAACACGCCACCGAATTTTTGTTATGTTACGAAATTACCCCGCTTCGTCTGTCTCAAAATGATAGACAGTGAAAATTGTTCAAATCGAGTTTCGGACTCTGGATTAATTAATTAGCATAATTAACTAGGTAGGCTACGAAACAATTTTTAACCAAATAGATATCAAAATGGGTTTTTTGTTTTACTATTCTTAATACAAAATTTTAAATGCAGAAAAATCCCTAAGTTGGGTTAATTCCTTCTCTTTCCTACAACGTCAAATATTTTTTCCTTACTAAAAGTCTTATTTTTTATCTTACGGGACAAGTCATTAAGGTCATTTTCTAAAACCTTCAAGTTGCTATCTCAAAACAGGAAAACTACTTGAAAATGGCCAAGTTTGGAAACGTGATTGTGAAGCCAACTTTGATGCTCAATTTGAGAAGCATGGATGAGAGTCGAGTGCATATGCTTCTACCACATGAAAGTAGGTATGTTTGTCTACAAAGTCAAGGCATTGGATGAAGAAATTGATATCTGAAAAGCTTCGAACGAAGGGCTCAAAGATCGTACAAAATCACAAAAATCTGCCTTGTAAAAACATCATTTGTTTTCCTTGTTCAATTAGGATTTCGTGTTTTTGGTAGTTTCTGATTCTTTTTCGATTAGTAATGTAATTATACTTCCTTATTAGTTGGATAAACGTAGCTAGACCTATTTCAGCTTTCTTTTTGTTGTAAAACTGATAGATTGATCAATTGAACTGAAACTTCGGTTTTGTGCAAGGTTGAGTACTTGTGAGGGTTTGTTGGATTTCAAACTTGTTGAGTTTTGTATCGGTTGAATATTCAATTTGATCATGGTCGAGCAACTACCAATTGAGCTTTCCCCATGTGTGAAATTGTCCATTTGGTTCCCTTTTATAAAAAAAAACGTATCAAGAACGCTTGTTTTTTGTTAGAGTTCAATCCAATCCTTGGATTTATAGTTTGTTGCGATAATGTGATCAAAACAACCCCATAGGCTAAATCAAATTGTCATCGGTGCAATGAGATAATGGCCTCTAAACCGAGATTTCCGTGAGCCAAAAAGCCTATTTGGTGAAAAATCGACATTTTTGTATAGACCTTTTTCTCCCAAATTCCAACCCCAAAGGTTCCTCTCCGTCACACGATTCCAACGGTACCTTCGTCCCCATCAATGGACATCCGTGCAATGAGATAATGGCATCTAAACTGAGATTTTCGTGAGCCCACAAGCCTGTTTGGTGAAAAAATAAATTTTTATAGACATTTTTTGTCGCAAATTCCGACCATGACGTTCCTCTCGGTCACACGATTCCATTGCTGCCTTCGCTCCCCTCAAAGGCCATCCGTGCAATGAGATAATGTCCTCTAAACATAACTTTTCGTGAGCCCACAAGCCTAATTGGTGAAAACCCAAAAAAATTTAGACCTTTTTCTTGAAAATTCCAACTCCATGGATTTCCTCTCAGTCGCACGATTCCATTGGTACCTTCGTCCCCCTCAAAGGCCATCCGAGCAATGAGATGATGCCCTATAAACCGAAATTTTCGTGAGCCCACAAGCCTATTTGGTGAAAAACAGACATTTCAACTTCTTGGCATTCCTCTCAGTCACACGATTCCATTGGCACCTTCGTCCCCCTCAAAGGCCATCAGTGATAATGATCTCTAAACCGAACTTTTTCGTGAGCCCACAAGCCTAATTGTTGAAAAAATGAGAGGCGGAACTGGGTGAAGGGTCGGGGTTGTTCGACGAGGGTGGAGGCGAGAGGGGAGAAAATGAGTGTGGTTTGAAGTAGACGAGTGGGGTTAGGTTTCGTTTGGTCCCTTCTCATATACCTTACAAATTTGGCAAGCAATTAATATAATCATGTCCATCAAAATCTACTAGTTTTGACGACAAGTGTAGATAATATATTTTCAGCTTTGAGTTATATCGAGAACGAACTTCAAAGTCGAATTCACGACCAGTTTGCTAATGGTTGTTTAGTGAGATCCGTTGAAAAGGACTTACTTAAGAGTGCAAACAATGAATGTATTGTGTTTCTTTCATAATATGAAAACTCGTCAGGGTTGTTTATGAAAATACCGATAATAGTAGTCATTATTTTTTATCTATGAAAATTAATTATTTAGATTTATAAATAAATTATATTTATAATAAGAAAAGAGGACAAAGATAGTTTAAAATACTGCCTCCACCACTGCACACAACTCTTTGAGATTTTTTCAGAAATAACACTATTTAAAAAAAAATTCCAAAAATAGCACCCAACTCCGAGAAATTCCAAAAATAGCACCTTTTTGAAAAACCGCCACCCGTACCAGCGGTTTAGGCGAAAACCGCCACCCGGGGGCGCATTTTTCGATGAAAAGCGCACTGGTAGGGGGCGGTTTTGCAGACCGCACCCCACCATTAGGGGTGGCTATACGGTCCGGTCCGGTTAAATTGGCCCAAATTGATCCGGTCCAGTCCGGTCTTTTTAGAAATATAGGGACCAAAGCTTGGATTGGGTACAATCCGGTTTTGACCCGGTCCGGTCCCAATCCGGTTTTGACATGTTTTGACCCATTTTGACCATGTTGCAAAAATACGACGAGCCGACGAGATGGAGTGAAGGGCGGAGGCTGGCTTGATTGCGACGGCCGACGAGTCGACGGGACAGGACGAAGGCTGGCTGGGTCGCGGAGCGTGGATGGCCATCGGCGACGAGAGAATGGTGGAGCGTCCGGCGTCGGAGAGGAGGTGGGTCGCGAAGTGTGCTGGCTGCCGGGCTGGGTCGCGACGTCGCGGAGATGATTGGAGCTCGATAATGGCTAAGGGTTTTAGGTTCTGACATTCATCCTATAAGGTTCTGGGTTTACCCGCAGAGGAGAGCGAATAAGATGGAGGTCAACATTGTATATCTCGATTTATTAGATTGAAATACCATATCCAATTCCCAACAACAAGTCATTTAGCCCAAATCCGACGTAGAAATTGTCTGGGTTGTTAAAATGAAAGAACACCCTATGGAAACCGAATTTGCCTCCATGCATAAATGAGATTATCCGCGTGATAAACCCCAGAATCGCGGACATACAAGTATGGTACATATCGTTCGCCATTCACGAATGCTTGGTGGGCTTGGCCTACCCCAAGGTTTATTTTAATTATCCGGTCTTCCGGTTTTAACACGGTTTTGACCCGGATTGGATTGATCCGGGTTTTTTGCTATTTCTAAGACCAAAGACGAGATTGGATTGTTTTACGGTCCGGGTTATACGGTCCAGTTTCCGGTTTTTAATCCGGTCCCGGTCCAAATAGCCACCCTTACCCACTATGCGGTCTGCTTTTTTTTTTTTTTTTGGAAAAATCCTAACCTAGGTGGAAACTTCAAACGAACGTATCTTTATGTTCGGGTATCCGATCGTCGCGCTTTTTTTTTTTATTCCGCATAACTTTTTGAGATCTTGCAAGCCGAAGACTGGCCAAAGGTGGTTTGGTCCCGCCTTCGTCCCAAAAAATGTCGTTTGCTACCCCGAACGAGCTTTTTTCCGATTTCGTCAAACTTTGGACAACCGTAACTTTGTGCTCCAAAATCCAAACGACATGAATTTTTTTTTATTTCGCATAACTTTTTAAGGACTACAATTTTTACTAGGAATGAATTTTCAAAACAGGAATTATTTTTGGATGTACAAGATTTTGGGAATAGCTTATCTTCCCTTCTCAACAATCCACGTACATTTTGAAATTATGTCTATGATAAATGGGAAATTGACATTGGTAAAACAATGGGAAAATGAGTCAAATAACTCATTTTACTACTCTTCTTTTAACAAATATCACATGTCAAATACCACATTTACATGGTTCAATCAAACGAGCTATTTTATTTAAATTATCACTGAAATAACACTAAAATACCATATATACAATAAATGAGTTATTTGACTCTACAAATACCACATTGACAATTAACACATCCAAATGACCCTAAAAGTTGAAATTGAGGAGATGATTTAATTAATTAGCACAAAAGGATTCACAACAAGCTACCAACGACTCAAATCGAGGAGATGACCTTCTCACTTGTATGCTTTAGTTAGAGTTGCAAAACATAGGAAAAAATCCAAAAGTACCATTGTTTAGAAAAAAAATTCCAAAAATACCACCCAACCCCAAAAAATTCCAAAAATACCACCCTTTTTCAAAAACCGCCACCCCACCCAGCGGTTTGGTCGAAAACCGCTTGTCGGGGGCGCGGTTTTGGACCAAACCGCGGGCCTAGGGGGCGGTTATAAAAAAAAAAAAAAATTGGACCAAAACCGCTGGGTGGGGTGGCGGTTTGGCCCAAAACCGCCACCCCAACCAGCGGTTTGGTCCAAAAGTTCGGTCGAAACTTCAAACGAACGTAACTTTGAACTCGGGTATCCGATCGTAGCGATTTTTTTTTTCATTTCGCATAACTTTTCAAGATCTACAACTTTTACTAGGATGAAATTTTCAAAACAGGAACTATTTGTGGATATACGGGACCTTGAGAATAACTTTACCTTTACTTTTCAGAAATCCATGTACATTTTGAAATTATGATTATATTAAAAGTTGTAGATCTTGAAAAGTTATGCGGAATCAAAAAAAAGTTCATAACATTCGGAGTTTGGAGCACAAAGTTATGGCCGCCCAAAGTTTGACGAAAGGCGAGACCCGGCGGTTTGCGGCTTGCAAGATCTCAAAAAGTTTGCGGCCTCCATTTTTTGAATCCGAATCACTTTTTGAGATCTTGCAAGTCTCAAACAGTCGGGTTCCGTCTTCGTCTCGAAAAAACGTCATTTGCCACCCCGAACGGCATTTTTTTTATTTCGTCAAACTTTGGGCGGCCATAACTTTGTGCTCCAAAATCCGAATGTCATGAATTTTTTTTTATTCCTCATAACTTTTCAAGATCTACAACTTTTAATATAATCATAATTTCAAAATGTACATGGATTTCTGAAAAGTAAAGGTAAAGTTATTCTCAAGGTCCCGTATATCCACAAATAGTTCCTGTTTTGAAAATTTCATCCTAGTAAAAGTTGTAGATCTTGAAAAGTTATGCGAAATGAAAAAAAGAATCGCTACGATCGGATACCCGAGTGCAAAGTTACGTTCGTTTGAAGTTTCGACCGAATTTTTGGACCAAACCGCTGGTTGGGGTGGCGGTTTTGGGCCAAACCGCCACCCCACCCAGCGGTTTTGGTCCAATTTTTTTTTTTTTTTATAACCGCCCCCTAGGCCCGCGGTTTGGTCCAAAACCGCGCCCCCGACAAGCGGTTTTCGACCAAACCGCTGGGTGGGGTGGCGGTTTTTGAAAAATGGTGGTATTTTTGGAATTTTTTGGGATTGAGTGGTATTTTTGGAATTTTTTTTTTAAACAGTGGTACTTTTGGATTTTTTCCCAAAACATAGGGATGAAAGTCATATTAACCCATAAAATTATTATGAAAATAAGACCAAAATATAACCGTTACAAATAACGGCTACTTTTTCTCTCTCTTGCTCTCATTCTCTCTGTTTCCTTTTCTTGGTTTTGTATTTTTCTTCCTTACCTCCTCCACTTGACATCACATCACAAGCCCACGAAGCGAGCGCCCATTTTTTCTCTCTCGGCACCGCGCTGGTGATCTCCGCAGGCTAGGTAACGAGTAAGGTGCTGATTCCACTTACCGAAATTGATTTTTCGTGATTCAAGAATGGGAGAAGACCACAGCACCGCCGTCGAAGCTCCTACGAATCCGCCGCCTCCTCTACGGAGACCGAGAGTGAGGGAGGTCAGTTCTAGGTTCATGACTCCCGTGGCGACCTCCTCCTCTTCCTTCTCCCCTCTCCCGCAGCAGCATCAGAGATCCAGCTCCGTTCAGAAGCAACGCCGCCATCTTGAATTGGATAAGGATTCCTCCGCCGACAACTCAACTTCTTCATCAGTCGCCGCCTGCAGTCCTCAGAGGATGCATCCTCAGAACCACCGCGCCATCGTCAAACTTTTCAAGGAAAATGCAAACGGCGAGAGGCAGGAATCTCGATCTCACCACCGCCGCCCCGACACTCCCATGGTAACCGCTCCTCCCACATCGAGACTGTTGCCGCATCATCGTTCCTGCAACACTGCCGTGGCCGCCTCCACGAATCTTACTCACTCGACTGCCGCCAAATTGCTTCATTCCTCGACCGGGATGTCATCGTCATCCTCGGTTAATCTCTCTGCCAATCTCAATTGCGGCCCAAGCGAGTATAGTTCCGGCGACAGCCGTAGTAGCAACATTTCGAGGAGCAACTCGGCACGGTCTCTTCCGGACCTTCGCTCTTCCATGCCTGTGCGGGCCACCGTCTCCAGTAGATTACTGACGGAGAGAAATGTGAACACACTCTCCAGGCCGGATGATGACGCCGCGAGTGTTTCTTCAGATACAACAACTTCAGCAACAACATCTTCGAAATTCTCTGCTTCGCCTTGTTCCCGCTCTCTGGATTTGCAACGATCTTCCTCTGAAAACTCTTCCTTCTTTCACTCGTTAAGGGGCTCAGAGAAATCGGCGAAACAGCAATTAGGTCACTCCCTCAAGATTGGGGGTGTTGCTCTGCCTCCAGTTCCTCGCACCAAGGTCCTAACCGTTGCTAATGCTTCGAGAAGGGGAAGAAAAGCCTCTGGTCAGCAAGAGGACTTTCACTCTCTGAAAATGATTCACAACCGTTACTTGCAGTGGAGATACGCCAATGCCAAAGCCGAGTCTTCTTCGCAGGCCCAGAGTAGAGAAGCCGAGGTCAGCTTTTGGCTTTGATTGAGAACCAATTCAACCACATGCATCATCAGCTTTCACATGCCATTGTTTGGTACTCACCCTTGTTTTACCAATGTCAATTTCCCATTTCAGATGAAGTTGTATTCCCTTGGTTGCAAGATATCGGAGTTAAATGAGTCGGTGACAAAGAAAAGAAGTGAACTTGCCCGTTTGCAGCAAATGGCAACTCTAGCAACAGTCTTGGAGAGTCAGGTAAGTCTATTTGCCTTCATTGTCCGTTTGGTTTGCCGGACTCATCTTATTCTAGCTGCACTGTCTTTGTCTTGAGTTTTCTGTTTTGTTGTTCTTCCTTTGCCCACTACTTGTGGTGCTTGAACTCCGTTTCCTTTCTTTTATCAATCAAGTTCATCATCATTATATTAAAAAAAAAATGATGTGCCCTGGTCTATCCTATTCTATGCTTGTCTCAGCTACAATCTTTCTTGAATAACATGTCGTCGGCCCCAACATGTCACAAGTTCAAGGCAGAGACTTAGAAATTAGAATCAACATAAGAACTATCACATTTTTGGACTGGGATCGCGGGCTGCCATAGAACAGTTTCTCCGCTGATCGCAAACCTTGCCTTTGCCTTGATAGATTATACGAAATTCTTCTTGCGGATGCTGCATGATAGTAATATATAGCTCACCATAAATGTCTCAGATTTCTTCATTAATCTAGTTGGTGGAGGATATAGAACAGTGATATAAAGGTGTTAGTGTTATTTATTCTCCTTCTCAGGTAGCTACATGGTTCAGTAGCTCAAATTTCGTGTCAAGTCATTGCATTCAGATTCTGCAATGAACTTACTAACCAGTTGTTGAACAACTGTTTTGAACTGCATAATATCCTAGTAGGTTTGTACCTAAGAATGGGATGTTGTCCTAATCATCACCATTATCTTGTCCATAGATGCCATATCTGGATGAATGGATTACAATAGAAGGAGAATATAAGGATTCTTTATCGGAGACAACTCAAGCTTTAGTAAACTCATCAATCCAACTTCCAGTAGGTGGGAATGTTACGGTACGTTGCTTTTTCTAAAGTTCCTCAACCTCGTATTCAAGTTAAGTAAAGCACAAAACTAGTTAATTTTTTAGCACCAAGCTGAGAAATTATCTACCGCAGGTTGATACAAGAGAGTTAGCAGAGGCATTGAAGACTTCAGGGAAGTTGATGGAATCGATTGCTTCCACCATAGAAAGATTTATGGCTAAGGTGGGTAGCAGCTTGTATATGTAGTTCTTTCTAAAGTGATCTGTCATCAAATAATATAGCCAATATGATGCTTTGAATTTGGCAATGCAGGCTGCAGAAACTGAAACACTGGTATCAGAATTAGCTAGGGTGAATGGAGGAGAAACAGCCCGCGTTCAAGAATGTGGAGGTCTCTTGTCTCTGATGCATAAATCACAGGTTTGCTTCTCACGACTGCAACCGCTTGCCGCTACTATGACATGCCTGCATGGGCTTTTCTCTAACTCTAATACTCTATACTACTTGACATCTTGGCAAGTAAATTACTTTGGTTTCTCATCCTCTTGTCAGCTGTGTGACATGAATTATTGCTTCTAATCAGATGGAGGAGTGCAGTGTGCGAGGCCAAATAATCCAGTTTCATCGGCCCGTTTCTAACCAAAAGCGGACTACTGCTTGAAGAAGCAAAGTGGCATGCATGTATTGCTGCTGTCTTGAGCACAAATGTGGAGGCTGTTTATATTTACTCTATAGCTTGCTTGATCGCTTTGATCTTGTTTGTGTTTACTTTACTACCATCATTCATTAAGAAAAGCGGACTACTGCTTGAAGAAGCAAAGTGGCATGCATGTATTGCTGCTGTCTTGAGCACAAATGTGGAGGCTGTTTATATTTACTCTATAGCTTGCTTGATCGCTTTGATTTTGTTTGTGTTTACTTTACTACCATCATTCATTAAGAAAATAAACTGAAGTTCTCAGAGAATGTTTGTCTATAAGCTGCATCGTCTCACATTGGAGTGATACGCAGCAAGCTAAAAGAACCATGTAGTTTCGTTGTATAATAATATCCTTTGCAAGTTGCAACTGCTTGAGATCTCCTTTGTTGTTGTATTAGTAATTTTGTATTCATGTAACCATTCCTGGCTCCTGCGCTAGCTCTAGAATCGCAACTTATATGATGCATAATGAATAAGTTGATTTTCCCGAATTTCTTCAATACAAGTTGATTCTTGCGTTTAGACTTTGAAGATACATCTATAAATTATAGGGACAATATCTCTCTATCAAGAGAAGGATTCTGTTTGCTGCCAAGTCTCAACATTTCAAGTTTGTATGTGTCAATAAAGTGGAATGTTGTCGTCTGGTTTACTATGCTTTTGAGTCCTTCCGTTTTAGTTAAGAGTCAAAAGAGTCTTGTCGAGTTGTTGAAGGGCCTTAATTGATTGTCATTATGGTTATAGTTTGCCATAATATGGAGAGCATACATGGTTGGAGCTTCGTTCAGATGAATTCACTTATAGCAGTTGGACGACAAGAAGCTGGACATCATAGATATTTACTGTGTTGACTTGAGATGAAAACGTAAGAACAGAGATTTCCAGCTCCCAGTTAAAAGAGAACTATCCGACCGCAGGACTACCCAACATTGGGGGGGGTGCAAAATTACAGTTCCATTTGAAACTCAGGCCATTTTTGCTCCTGGGAATCTACTGCGCACTTCTCTTCCTTACTGATTACTAGCCACTGTTGGGAGGCTATTGAATATGAAGAGGGCTGGAGGGTGAATCACTCCCGTCAACTTTCTGCCTCTTTTTGGGTCCCTCAGATTCTGAATCTTTTGCTTCTGATTCTGCTTCAGGATTCTCCTCCCCAGATTCACTAGCAGTAGCAGCAGCCACAGCCACAGCTTTTGCTTCTTCAAGCTGAGCTTGAAGCTTCTCGATCACTGCCATCACTTCGCTGTTAATCTGTTTTTCAGTCAAGACACAGAAATCAGGAGAGAGAAAGCAGGCAAGGATGATCATGCTTTGTATAAGCACCAGGATGCAAACCTTCATGTCCTGGAGGAAGTCAGAAATGTCAGTTGGGCAACAAGGGCAATTCAGCTCATTCTTCTTAGCACGCAGAGCACGGCCTGCTCTGCTTCTCTCCACGGTGAACTGCTTGTTCGGGAATTTCTTCTCCAGGCAGTCCTTGCAGAAGTTGTGGGTGCACGGTGTAGTGACTGGCTCCTTCATCACTTGCTTACAGATGAGGCAGTTGAACTCTGCAATTGGTCAAAAGCTGATCAGCAGAAGGCACAATGAACCACGTTAAAGTACATGATAAAAAGAGGATCCTCCAACCTTTCAGAAGCCTTTCTGCAACACTCTGAGTCTGTGCCTCCTTAATAGCTTTCCTTGCCCTCTTGATCTGAGTAGGATCCGCAGGGTCCACTTTCATTCTGCTAAGCGGTGGAGGTTTCTTCCATGTCCAACGGCTAGTTTTTTCCTGCGACCGGAAAATAAGCAGTTCAGATCATATGTTTCATTGAACATGAAGACAAATCAATGCTCTTTCACTGCACTCACGTCAAAGTCCCAGGCTGGGTCATCTTTCCTCTCCGTCAAATCTTTGGCCTTCTTCAACTCTGGGATGTTAGGCAATGGTCTAGGCCTGTCACCGTGCTCATCACTGTAGCACAGGAAACAAAGTTGTAGCTTTTGGTCATAGAGGGAACCGTATGTACTGAAACAAGTGCAGCAGCTGCAACTGAGTTTATACCTTGTCCATGGTGCAGGCTCATTGTCACATCTAATGAACAAATACCTACATACTTGAAAACCCTGAGGAGCAGTTGCGAATGTATTAGCACAACTATTCAAAGGTGTGGCTCTCGTTAGTTGCACTAAGCATAAATAATGTATGACTCACCTGGATTCCAACTTTCCTCCAGCATTTCTCAACCCTATAGATGCCATCATAGCGTACTCCAGCCTCTGGCGCGTAATTTGAGCGTTTTTCCTTATGCGACCTGCTCATGGGAACTGTATTATTTAGCAAACTGAAAAGAGCTAGCCTTAGAGCATAACGTAAAGAATCCTCACAAGTAGAATGTTAACATTACACCGCTATAAAGGGAAACCAGGAATCTTATAAGGGAGACTAAATTAGCCATCAACCATGCTGCTGCAACATGACATAGTGGCTTTGATCACTTCAAACATGTGAAGCACATTTCTTGGTTTCAACATAGAGACACCTGCCAGTTGCGGCTAACAGTTGAAGGGGCATCAAACAAACACAAAGGCATCGATGTGTATGGAAAGGTGGATAGGTCTTTACCTCACAACTCGCACAGGATATCCTTTTATGCAGCTAAGTCTAAGAGACTGATTCGCAGCTTCAAACTTCTGGTCGGACGACTGGTCTTTGTTGGTCCTCTTGTTTCCACTAAGATCCCTCCCTCCACTGCCCAAACACGAGCAATTCATACATGATACAACACATCAATCAAAAATTTAGGAGACCCTAGAATTTGTATATATGCATCAAAATCTTTTCAAAGTGGAATCATAAGAGCTTGCAAAAATCCAGGGGGAAAAAAACAAACCTTCCCGTGTACAGAAACCATTCACCGTGATCTTCATCATCTTGATACCCTCCAGAGAGTGCAACAGATTGTGCCCCGAACTCAGCTTGCCCATGGATACCCGAAACATGAGGACGATGGGCACCCCATTGCCTGCATTCCATTCTATCCTCCCAGCACTCCCCTACAAGAACACCCTGATTTCTCTCTGGATCATTCTCAGCAGGGATAGGACCCAAATGATCCGGAGGCACCGTCACAAAAATCTTGCCACTAGCAGCATTGGCCTTGCCAGTCTTCTTAGCCCTCTCGGTCCTATAAGCTTTGTCAGGCCTGTTTTGGTTGTGCACAAAATGATACACCTTAGCTGGCGCTCCATCAGAAATGGATTTTGAGACCCTAGCCATACGGATAGCTGCGACAAGGGCAGAGTTGATGCGGGGCTGAGCTGCCATCTTACGGGGTATATTGGCACGACACTTGGCACAGGTGGTTTTCCTTTGCTGCCCCGTCCATTTCTGGAAGCATTTCAAGCAGAAGTTGTGGCCGCAAGGTGTCTGCAGGTAGAGAAATGAGGGGAAACAATTAATATATGCTAGAGACTAGGGGATTGGGGTTTCAATATCATAACTGCTCTTAGCTAACACTTTTGGCGCAGAATAGGGAAATGCAAACCCAGATTTTATTAATTTGTTCAACTCTTCAGTTAATATGATCTACTGCTTTAGCGTTTTTAATTTCAGGGATCCAATGGTCATCAGCTATAGAGCTGCCACAGCCAAACAGAAACAATATGCAAAGGAACAACTCTACGGGAAGAGCTTGCGTAAGGGTAAATTTGCACAAACAGAAGAATGCGGTGGTGTCCAGAAGAAACTTTAAGCATCAATGGCGGAACACTCGGGATATGGATTTCTTTTGGCTTAACAAGAGGTCTCGAGTCGGATTAGCAAATGCAGATCAGTCAAGAGCGACAGAGCAATCCAGAAAAATAACAGCACGATATAAGGAAGAGGTCAACAATAAGCGAGACTAAAGGTGAAGGTATAGGAGAAGATTCAAACTCACAGTGACAGGCCTCTCAGGCAGCTGCATGCAAAAGGAGCAATTAAAGCTCTCGCCGAGCAGTTTCAGCGCATCCATCTCAGCACTCTTCTCCCCTTTCCCTGTATTGCCAGAACCTCCGCCTTCTTCCTCGTTATCATCATCTTCATCGCCCTCCTGGTCAACCTTCTTCCCGCCGAGTAGCTCCTGCCTCTTCCGAGCCTTCTCCTGCTCCGTCAGCGTCGAATCAGCCTCAATCGCTCTGATCGCGTTCACCAGCTCGTTACCGGAGGAGACCGGAGCAGCAACCGGGGCATCGAAGTTGCAGTCCGGACACTGCCACTGGAGGACGGAAGCCATGGATTCTGGCTTGGAAAACAGGCAAGGGACATGCCATGGTGCAGCACAGGTGGAGCAACTCAGGGTCTCTTCGGCAAGTGGCTTGGCGTTGCAGACCATGCAATGGCCGTTGCCATCGCAAGGGAGCTGGATCACGTTAGCCTGGGGGGGGGGGGGATAGTTTAGGGTTTGCGAAATTTGGGGGAGAAAAGGAGGGACTGAGTAAGGGAGTTGGTGTCTGGGAGACTGGGACGCTGACTGCTGTGAGAATTATATTTAACATAGGTATAGTTTTTTCTTCCTTTTTTTTAGAGGCGTGGAGGGAGAGCGGGGAATTTCTGCTTTGGAGCAAAACTCGAAGCGCCATCATTTTGAAATTTCAATCGTAGGCTTGCAATGACAGTTAAGCCCCTCCTCCAGTCAACTGATTCTTACCTTATTCCAACTCCATAGGTAATTTCTTATAAATAACCGTTAAAATTGTAACATGGAAATTACAAAATAATAAATTTAATATTTTAAATTTTCACTTCATGTCTAACTATTAAAAAGATAAAAGTTAACTTCTAGTCACTGAAAATCTATGGTCGTCGTAGCAGTCGTACTTGTCGTCAGAGACTCCAGACGGACTGACCAAGTACTAAGAGGAGGAGCTGAAACTAATCCAAGGTAATGGTTAGAGACAGTGTCAGAAAGGAGAACGAATCTATGATTATGGCATCTACGACGACCTCAGAAACCCGGACGGCAATCCGGATCTCGTCCCACCTGTCCTCGACAGAGACTTTCTTAATCGATTAGATTTGGGGTTCCCAGACTTAACGCCATTGATCCGATGTACGATCAAGGTCTTAACCTGCATCCTCGCACAAAAGATTCCACAATTTCAGGCGCTCTTGCTGCCTCCGCTTCTCTCGATTTCCCTTCCTCTTCTTGCAATCGCAAACTCGTCGAGGAGAAATTCTACTACGTAGGGTGCGAGGCCACCAACGGGAAGATGAAAAAGACTTTCGAGCTCCGCTCCCCTCGTGATTCTGACAGTCACGACACGTATACAGTCTCGATTGTCGTTACGTTTTCCCTAATCTCGCGGGCAAAGGAGTGAGCAGGAAATGATATTTTGTCGGAAAAAGGAATGAGTGGCGACGACTAGAGATGTGGAAGACTCGGTGACGATCTTGCCGGCGAAAGAGTGAACGACGACTACAAGCTGGGAGGAGAGAGAGAACTTGTTCAATCTTCACTAGTTAGGGGACACGATAGTGACTGTGAGAATAGAGATTGAGAAGCGGCGGGGAAATGCAAGGGAGGACTTTGTTGGATTATAAAAAATTAATTAATTATATTTTTCAATAGTTGGAAGTGGGGTGGAAATTTCAAGAAATTAGATTTTATATATTTTATTATTTTAAATGTTATGTTACATATTTAATAGTCAATTATAAGAGTTGACTAACACATAAGCAAAAGTTAACACAGTTGGATTAAGAGTGACCAAATTTGAAATATTTAACTAATTTTAGGGACCACGAATGAAATTAAATATTTTAAGTAACCAAACGTTAACGTTTTTAGTAATTTCAGTGACTAACCTTGCAATTTATCCATTTATTTTTATTTGATGATAAACTAGTTTGTACATGGTCGGTCGGGTTAACTTTTTTGGGTATTAGTAACCGTCAACCCGCCACATCGTCTCCCAAACGACATATTTTCATTTAAAATATTAATATTTTCACAAAGTACAAATTTTCTTATTTCATCTCTTAGATGGTAGTGATGAAGAAATCTTCAGCAGAATGTAGAACTGCAGGTAACAGTCAAGAGGTGCTTCGGAATCTTATACCTTGTCGCTAAAGACCGACGATTCGCCTCCTTCGTCGCCGCTAAGCTAAACCCACTGCCGCCTTTTTTCATCGCTGAACTGCTAACCTTTGTTAACAAAATCAAAACCACTTGGTGAGAGAAAGAGATCGGATTGGAGGGAAAAAATCAGAGATTTTCGTTGGAACATCCATTTGATCTTGAAAAAGAAAGAGAAGAAGAGGAGATTCCATTTGAGAGTTCAAGAAGAATGAGTTGAAAAGGAAAGAGAAAAAGAGACGACGGAGAAGAAGAAACATAAATGGGCAAAGTGGGAAGAAAATAGCACGCAACGTGTTATTCTTAAATATCAGGGGATAGGGTGTTATTTCAAATAATGTATTTTGCATTATTTACAAATAACTAGTTCCCAAAATAACTCGTTTAAGTTTTATAAAGTCAACATGATATTTGGGCCGAACTAACTCACCTAAATAATCTATCCAAATGATCCTTTATATTTCGTTTGCCATATTCTTCTTCAATATCCTTCATCCTCCTCAAAGTAATGATTGCTCAAGGAAGCTTGAGAAATATCATAATCTCTCTTCTCTCAGACTTGAAAATTGGTGCTGGCCTGGATGAGTAATATTCTTGTAGAGCTCTTAGGGAAATTTATTCCCTAAGTTACGAATTTAATAGTGGATTGCAAAACATGGAAACTTAATAGGTAATTCCTTCTTTGTTTCTTAGAGTTTGTTGTATGAGATAATCACAGGCATTCGTTCTACCTGTACTGATGGTGCAAGTTCATCTTCTGCTCCTGCCAACATCCCACCAGCAAAACCTTTTACTGAAGTTCTTTGTGAAGTGGCTCCTGCACTAATACAGTAGTACGGACATTTCTCCGCATTTGGCGGAAATCCCCCATTCAGAGTTTACCTTCTGTGTACATCCGAAGAAGTTGCAATTTGGTTTTTTGTTGATAATGCAGGCACCGGTAGGCAACAGAACAGATGATAAGACCATCTGCGACCTATTGAACTTGCTGGTGCTTATCTGAATATTTGTTTAGCTTGAATCACACACTCTACGTCAGTTTTTGTGATGGCTGGAGTTTTTTTTTTTTTTTTTTATAAGGTGATGGCTGGAGTTGATGTTCATATGAATGATGTTTACAGGATAAGGCAAATGAGCAGAGCGAAGAATGCTGCTCCCATAAATATGGAGAGTTGGGTAGATGCTCATCTCTAGGCGGTAGTAATGAAGCATCTTCAGCCGAATATAGAACTGCAGGTAACAGTCAAGAGGTGCTTCCCTTCTGTATGTTGTTCCCATGCTCAGCCTCAAGTAGTTTCTGATCACTACAGATTGTCCCCCCCCCCAGAAATCACAATTGGAGGAACTTGTTGAAGGGATGATTGATTGATTGTTATTATTAACACATTAATTTTCCCTTTTGCTGATATATTTTTCATTTCTTCACGTAGAGTACTCTGAGTCTGAGGGCATTTACCACTTCTCTACGGAAGATACGAAGGAAGCCATCAGAGACATCGTTCTTCCTGACTCGATCAACTACTTTTCTGTACCTTGTCCGTACCCATTACTTGTGTTGTGTGTATGATCCCTCAATCTCTGTTAAATTCAACACCATCCTTTTGCTGATCTGAGGATAACTGTAAAATTGATTGATTCCTCCAAATATTATTGGTTCCGACTGTCTGACTCTACTGGTGCAGTATTGCCATGTATTCTCTTGTTGGCCACCATCAATTGAATTTTGTAGTTACTTTGTTTCCCCTTTTTCATGTCAAGGCATTTCCTCAAACAGAGTATAGAGGCGTTATTGGATTAACAGACTAGTCTACAATAAACTAAGAAAAGAGAAAAGGGTGAAGTGGGGGAAAAACAATAAAATGAACAGCCTGCTGCTTTTTCCTTAGAAACTTACTCGTCTGTTTGTCTGTTTTGGGCTCTTGGCTAATATTAATCTTCCATTTTCTAGCCTGATTAATCAACCATGTATTCTTCTTCCCCAAATTACATAAAAGACAGGATGACGATGATGATAATAAAATGACCCCAAGTCAATTAATTCTAAAGAGCCCACCATCCAAGCGCTAGAGATCCCCTCCTGAAATCTTCTCCATTTGACTGTCCATCCCAATCGATAGCCCATTTGAAGGATCAAACGCCTCTCGACTGGTAGCAAACACAGGGTGAGCTTGGGACTGAGCGAAAGAGTTCAAGCTAGACTCCAGTATCTGGTGCGGGAAAAGCATATCCGGTTTGTTACCAAACTGTCCTGGCCCCATGCTTAGACGCTGCTTCTTCAACGACCTTTCGGCGGTAGGACTATCATCGGCTGGAGAGCCCATGTCATCACAAGAATCAGGGGTCATTGGCTCCGGGTGGTGATGCTGTTGTTGGAGTGGTTCAGCGATCGAAAAGCTCTTGACCTTTGTGGCCTTGTCCTGGAGCGGGGACTCGCTTGGGACAGGGGTTGTAGGATCGGTCTTGTCGGATTCTAAGTCAGCTGATGACCCTAGGGCTGGTGGAAGAATCCCCCCAGAGCCAGGTGGTTGTCCATCAGCAAGCACTCCACTCAGCTTCTGCTGCTCTTCTATTATCTTCTTCAAGTACTTCCCTTGTGCCTCGATACGTAATTGCAGCTGCCGCTGCACCTGTCATGTTAAAAACACGCATGTAGCACGTGTTGGGTAAGAGTTGAAGCTTTTCAAACAAAATTTTTAAGGTAGTTTAGAGCAGAGAGCTTATTCGAATCAAGATAAGACAGCAGACCAAATGACCTATAAATCCCAGGGTTCACCCTTGTTTGGCACACCTTATGGGTAGCTTCTTAATATCAAAAAGGCCCTTGGCCTAAAATGGATGTATTTCCACACAAAAATGGAGCCTTTCTGACCGCTTGTGTCCTACATTGCATCTTACATAGTTTACTAGAGCAAAATGAAATGAGAAATCATAATACATAAGCAAGGAACAAGCTTTTTATTACTCATGCAGAGTGATATAAGAAGTCCAGCAAATAAAGATTTACCACATCAGAAAATAAACCATAATAATCAAATATAGTGTTTGGGCCCAGGAGGAAGAAACTTGCCTCTAGCTGTTCATGAAGTCGCTTTTGCACCTCCATCTGCAGCTTGAGAGCTTCTGTGATTTGCATTCCACTACAAAAGGAAACAAAATTCATAGTAAGTTTCATGCCACATCTCCAGCTAAACAAAGAAATTAATAGGTACATCAGAACAGACAAAAGTGAGCAGCAACACAGAAACTGACAGAAAAGGAGACCGAAGGTGGCCAACTTCACTTACGATGAGCCATCTAAATTAGAAAGCATCTCCCCGGCTTCTTTCTTGTCAGCTTTTTTCCCTAGCACAAAGCACAAGTCTGCGTGAGAACCAGAACCTAGCTCATTTTACAAACAACAATTAAGAGCTACATGAACAATGTACTAACCATCAGAAGAGGAGTCTGGAAGGTACTTGGCAAGTCGGTATTTCTGGATGGAGAAAGGAGATACAAGACAGCAACAACAACAACAAAAAAGATACAGAGATAAGACACCAGGCAAATTAAGACAAGAAACCTCTCCCTTCTCCCTCCTACCTCATGAAACAGGAAACAAGAGAAAGGATGAGAGAATAAAATTCTGACCAAGTTTAATGTACCTGTAAATGACTCTTGACATGATATATAGTTAAGCCCTGTACACCCATGACCCTGAGAACACCTTTTGGAGTAGCCCCTGGAGAAATCGTCCAACATAACTACATAAGTAATTATAGGAGTACGGCAAGGTACAAGCAGAAACGACCTTCAAAACCCTAACTCCTCCAAAGCAACAGAGCTATTGTGTGAGGTCATATAGAGTATGCTTCTATGATTCATACAATATGCAAATTCAAGAAAATTCTGGAGTACAACCAATATATAAAAGGACTGTAGAGATAAAGGCTGAAGAGACTTACTATCTGGCCCACCAAGTTGTGCTACAGCATCAACAAAACGCTCATGAAGTTCATGAGTCCAGCGCAGTCGCTGCTTGGAGGCAAGGCTCTGGTTGTGCATGTTGTTCCCATCATCGACGGGGTCCATTGCACAGAAACACCTCACTTCTAGATGACCATGAACTAGTGTGTTTTTAGGAACCAAACTTTAACTTGGATCAATAGTTGGGCTGGAAAATGCATCAGTCATCTGCAACCAGATCCAAGACATTCGATTGGAAGCAGAAAGCAAAAGTTGGCAAATTTTTCATGACCTAGCATCCAACTTTATAAATGGAGTAGTTCAGATTCAGAAAAACACCCGACCATGAAGCTACGACGAGGAATCACTAATCTAATTAACATTTGGCACATCAAGACACTTAGAGAAGGCATTTATGTAATCATAATAGGTCTTTCCTCGTCCATCTTTCACCCCCAATTGTTTTTTTTTTCACCAAGCGGCATATCAGCGGACAATTCTACTTCAAACAGAACTGGCGGAGAAGGATGCCATTACATAGATTTTACAGAGCACGAGAAGATTGCATATTGATAAATGTCTGATGGATATTTTCCGTAGCACATGAGGAGTTTCAATTCGCATACAAATTCCATTGTTTTGAAAATAAAGCCTTAACATTGGATGCACAACATCCACATCAAGCCAGCAACCTAAACAGAAAACCATCTCGGTCTCCTTAACAAACAAAGTTCATGTCTATCCCTCAAGCTAATTTTTCAGCCTTCACTGCTTCATAGCATTCAATGCCGAGATGTTTAGCATCCAAACTTATACGGAGAGAGTGCATACAAGCACATACACCATGATTGCAGATAACAATAGCTCAAGAATCCACTGGTGTAGCATACAAGAAGGATTCGTGCAAATGTTGTAACTGGATAGAAATCACAGCTAGCTATGAACTCTACCACAGAATAAACACAAATTTTGCTAATTTGAGACTGAGATGGACCAGCAAAGCTAAAGAGGCAAGTGAAGGGACCAAGTGGAGCTTCAGACTAAGGGGATTCATCCAACTTAGCCTGATGCAGAAGCAGCTGTACAGATAAGATGAATCAAGGAAAAAGAAAGGATGGGGAGTAGTTAGCAAGCAAACCGCAATCGAAGGGAACATAACTGGGCAGGGATAGAAAGATAGATGGAACCCTAAAAACAACCAAATTCAGGGGAAAAGAAGAAGCTAGTGTTTCTAACAACTCGGATATCCAATTAGGGTCATGCAAATGGAAACAGAGGAGACCTAGATAAGGAAAGACAGAAATTACGTTTGACAAGCAAGAGACTGGAATGCCCAAAATAAAGAAAACTTCAGCTGAGAGGGAAATAATACGTGTATGCATAGCGCACCCAAAGAAGCTAGAGCTATGCCGATCAGGGTGAATTTCCCATTCCCAAGCACAAAATCAGCAGCAGCAATAGGAGAATAAAAAGGAAGAGCAACTTACCAGACACCATCGGCGGGGGCAGGCGGGCGGCAGCGGAAGAAGCAGGATTAGAAAATCAGTAGAAACAGGGCAACGGAGAGGAATTAGATCTCAAATCTTGGTGGGTATAACTGAAAAATTGCAGCTTTTTCCAATTGGACAGAGAGAGAGATGGGAAATGGAAGGGAAATTCTTCCTCCCTGCAAGGGGACTCTGCTAAAACTGGAGAAGCAGGCAGATAGAAACCAGAAGGAAGCCAGGCAGCCAAAGTCCCAAAGAAACAAAACCCGAAACGAACCAATAGAATAGAATGGTTGCTGATGAAGTGATAATCTGGGGAAGAAGACGGAATGGGAAAACGGCAGCTTAATTGGAAAATGGAGAAAATAATCAAATATGAATAAGCCAAAGAAGAAAGAAGGCAGGAGGGGAGAACCAGGGAGAGAGACGAGAAAGACGCCAAAGAAATCAACCCCAAACAACTTCTCTACTTTTTTTTTTCCCCTTCTGTATTTATTATTATTATTTTTGTGTAATATACTAGTATATGTACTAGCTTTGACCCGGCCACCCGGCCCGTTGGCCGGATTATTTTAATTTACTATTTTTGGAATGGAGGAGAGAGTTGGAGCAGAAAAATATTTATTTGGTTCGAATCCACAGTTTTGAATCTATTTGAGTCCATATAATTATACCTATAAAGAAATATCGACAATCTAGCTATTCGCATTAAACCAATTCACATATTCATTATAGGTGTTTTCACATTTATGTTTGTTATACAAAAAATAAATTGCAAAAATTACATTAGAGTTGATATTTTTTTTTGTAGCCAATGTAATAGGTCTAATTAGACTCAAACTAAATAATCATTTATTGGTATGATCTTCAAGTGATATTACCAAATATGATTTGACTGGTAATAAATTGGGTTTGGGAAGGATGTTTTTTTTTTTTTTGCAATTCATAGTGGAGGGAATTCTTTAGGCCACGTTTGGCATTAGTTGTTCATTCACCACCACATCCAACGCTAATGTATCACTTTTTCATAAGACTTTTTAATTTACTGTGAAATGAGATGATCTAAATTCCTTCAGTTTTGGGTTTCAAAATAGTAAATTTGCAATCACTTATTTACATAGTTTCCATCTCCTACTTTTAAATGTGTGAGATTTAAAGTTTTTTATCTAAATTTCATAGCAAAATATGAACCTGTAAACATTGGCAGAGGTGAGTGAACAACTAAATATCACAATGATTATAGCTTTAGTGGTATGGAGGTATATTTGAGCTCATAAATCAATTAATTGCATCTCATCTTTCAATGAAAACTAAGCAAAATTTAGCGAGTCATTCATTAGTGAATAATAGAATTCTTAATTGATATATATATATATAATAGAGGAGTATATTATACCTATAACCCATTAAGAAATATACAACAAATTTGTTCAATCTAAGTTGTTATAACAAAGGTTGTCACTCAATTCCACCAATAAGTCGTTTAAGCAAGTGGGTTAATGATTAATGGATGAATTGAAAATTTATGAAATTTTATTGATTTCACTTGTATTATGCTTAGATATTTATGAAATTTCTATAATAAATTTAGATACAATGACGATTTAATATAACTTATTCGTTGAAATTGAGTTTCATTTTTATACTTTTCTCTCACTTGGAGCTGATGTTTTAAAATGACGCTTTAATTCTAAATTTCTTCCCTCTTTCTTTTTATCCTTTTCCATTTCCTTTTCTAGTTTTTTCTTTTCTTCTTTTTATTGCATATCATATTCCATTCTCAATGTTCTTACTCTTCTTCTCCAATTCGATTTCATGTATATATACAAATGAAGACATTGGTCTTTGTTAATCACACCAAGTCTCAATCCAAATATATGTTCGTCTAATTTTGTGGCTTATTCTTTGTTTGAGATGTGGTTTATTGGCGATGTGACCTTACTGTTGGAAGGAAAATGGAATTGACTACTAAGAAACTGTGTTGGCTTTTGCGATGATTGGAACTTGTATTGTTGTCTGCCGATACTAAAGGAGAAAAGATATTATGGGATAACCGAACACAGGTGGTTGATATATGTTGCTGCATGGGTCTTTGATAAGGAAAAAGACGACATGTCAACAGAGCTAGTGATTATATTTGTTGAAAATGATGTCGGTTTGAAGTGATTCAGTGCTTAGATGAGTTAGTTGAATCAACTTGATTTCCTAATTCAACTGGTTTTCTTAGTTTGACCAAGTTTGGGTTGATAATCAACTGGGCCTCCAACATCCTAACAAATACTCGGGTTTGGGAAACATGATACTTTGTTAGTAATATTGACTTGGAAACATGATACTGACTTGAAAAAAACTCATGAATGTCAACATTCCAAAATTTTAATATTTTAACTAAGAAAAGAGTTACAAAATTATTAACGATAACGTAAAAATGACTAATATTTTGATGCATTATGAAAGATTTGGATAATTAATAGTATTTCGATAAGTTTGGATAATATAAAAGAATCTGAAAAAAATTGGATAAAAAATAGACATTACAAAAAAGAAAACCATACGGGTGCTTTTTAAACTATACTTGTAGTTACGTGTAAGTTACTAACCCACTTTTAGTTTTTTTTTAAAATACAATATAATAGTCAAATTTTTTAATTTAAATAAATAATATTTAAATCTTTTGAATAATAAAATAATAGCCAAATTAGTAACTTTTCATCCGATCAAAACCATACGTTTTTGTTTGAATGTACCTTATTGTAATTTAATAATTTTAAGATTATTATTTAATAATTATTAAAACAATAAAATTAAATTAAAAACTCATTAGATCTAAAAACCCTAACCTCCTCATCGCCTCCATCCCACCCGTCCAGCTGTCGAGATTAAAAGCTGGCAGCAGTAGAGGCGGAGGGCAGACCGACACCGGAGGTAGTTTTGACTTTGAGCGGGGTTTTGTTTAGGGGTTAGCTGGGCTCGACAACGACTATGGATTCAGGTGAAGGAAAGGGTTGTTTGTTTGGTGACATACGAAGCATAGGCGATGGTAGTTTTCGATGGGGATTCGTTTAGGGGTTAGATGGGCTCGGTGACGGCTATGGAGTCTCGGTAAATGGAGCTCACACGTTGTTTCTTTTAATCCTGGAGCTCTCGACGGCGGGATGTAGGCGACGAGGAGGTTAGGGTTTTTCAGATCTGATGAGTTTTTAATTGTATTTTCTTGCTTTAAAAATCAATAAATAATAATGTTAAAATTATTAAACTACAAAAAAAAAATTCCAGTCAAACAAAGTTTTTTTTGCCACGTCATCAAGATTTATACAACTCAGCAATTAAAGTACCACGTCAGAGTCAACTAACAGTCAATCGGATGAAAAGTTAACAGTTTGCCTATTATTTTGTTTTTCAAAAGATTTGGCTATTATTGGCCGTTTGGTTTACCCTAAAAAAAAACCCAATCGTGGAATGGGGCAGCCAAACAAAACCCTAACTTTCATTTTATTTCTTCATCTTCGACTTAGAAGTAGAACAGACGACAGAGGGAGAGCGGCGCCACCATGCCGCCGTCAACCATCGCCCCAGCGCTTCCGTCCCGTCGCCGCAAGCAGCGCGCCATCCGACAACGGGGTAATTCATCTCCCTTCTTCTTCTTCACTCTTTCCGTTGGTTCTGGGGATTTCTATGTTAGCATTTCTCCAGTGTGGGCATTATTGAGCTGTCGGTGGCGATTGGTTTACTGGGTATTTGATTAGTGGTGGATCTAGTTGTCGTTTGTTTGATCTTGACGTGATTAGCGTAGATTTTGAGATTTGCTGATAGGGGCAGCTAGTTTGCTTACGAAATGGACTGCTGGGGGATTAATCGATTAGATCTGTCTTCTAGAAGTTTCAGAATGGTAGTGTTAGATTTTCCATTGTAAATTTGCTAATGTATTTTGTTTAAACTGAAAGGTTATACTATTATATTGTAATTACTTTTTTTTTCCATAGATTTTCCCAGAAGGGAAGAGTAGATACGTAACATTATACACGATCTTTGTAGGTGAAATCACAAGTAAAAGACATTTGCGAGTCTGAAATAATATGACTTTTATGCCACGATATGGGCAACCCTATGTACCTTTTCGGAAATAATCATAATCCATAACTTAACCTCTACCTTTTGGAGGCACAAAGTCATAGATCGAGCTCACTGCTCATTGAAGCTGAATGCATTGCAGCAAACTCATTTTGCTGGGTTGGTAACCTCGCCAAGACCCTCAACATAGAAGCAACCTCACCGCTTCGTGGATAAAACTAAAAAGTGTCAGAAGCCTCATACGAAATAACAAACATAACCCAAACCTATAGGCCTGTATAAACAGGCACGTTGACGAGGTGGGCCATCTGTCGGCTGAACCACTGCTAAACCAATGTTACTAGGCTGTCAAACGGTTGGCGGTTAACCGGCTAATCGCAAAACTAACCCAAAAAACATGGTTAAACGGTCAACCATTAACCATTTAATTGTTGCGGTTGGCGATGGCGGTTATAGGGATTCATGTGTTGTGGCTAACTGTGCGGTTAGCGGTGAATAACCGATCCCTACTCGGTTGCCCGCAATAACCGTGGATGGGACAAGACGTCGCCCCACCTCCATCCCACATCGAGATTGAAGCCTCGCCTCCTACCCCCTCCTTGTTGTGGTTAAACCGCAATCGAACAAACTAATACCCTAACTATTACTGTAACGCACCCCAATCCTCACTCTTCCATTGCTTACTCACATAGCCCACCTGCAAAACGAACACACATAGCGAGTGAGCGGTTACAGTAATTGCTACAGAGTAGTTGTAACATCCCGTACCTTTTCCCGACAAGATACTGTCCGCTTTGGGCCTCTACACCCGCACGGTTTTCGACTTGGGGTGCAATTCAGGGTGACTTCCCATAAGGTCACCCATCCTTGTTGTACTCCACACTGAGCACGTTTAACTTCGGAGTTCTCACAAGAACTCCTCCGTTACACCCCAAAACGCGTCTTGTCAGTTAAGGCCGGTTTCCTACTTATGAACCATGGATCTCTCCCGTGCTTTGTCGATGTGGGATTTGCCTAAGGTGTTACAGTAGTAATCACCTTGGCTACTAAGGGTAGAAATGATATTCCGGTGCTAGTTGTTTTGGTAGTGGTGCATATGTTTTATTGGTAGTGTTTACATTATGGTATTGGTGTATATCTACTTCAATGGATTGGTATTCATTATTGAAAATGAGTTGGGTGTGGAGTGTCTACACAATGGTTGTAGGATGTGCACCGTCGATTACTTTGAGGACCTCCGCGGTCCCGTACTCGCCCAGGTCGCTTGTCCATCGGCAGATTGTGGATTGCAGGTCGCTTGTCCATCCATCCGTATGGAAGGCTTGTGAGATTCTGGGGAATGTAGATGCTTTTGTCCATTGCGATTTCTATGCTTTTTCCCCGTCACTTTCAGAACTTCGGCGGGGAGCTTTTCCATCGGCACAACCGGGGGCTGTTGGTAGGAGGGTCGGAGAGAGAGGGAGGGGCAAGGACGGCCGGCGCAGGCGAGTGAAATTCATCGATGTTGGGGAGGAATGAGAGCTTGCGGAGGGTTTGGTTGGAGGGAGAGAGGGTAGAATATGCAGAATAATCAAGTGTGATCTTATTTTTTCTTCCAAAATTGCTTTGGAGTAATCTTAACTGTGAGATTAAAAAAAGAGAAAAATAAATGGTGGATACTAGTGTAGCCACGGTGACTACTAGAATTCTAGTAATCACCTTAACGCTTTCCCACATAGCAAAAAATGAGTTTGACCAATTAAGTAGGAAAACACTATATATATAATATATATTCATCATTAGGCTGAAGTGCTGAACCATATATTTGATCGAGTTAAAATTAACTTATTGTATTCTCACTAGCTCCCTCTCTATCTATACATGGCCAGGCCAGACCAGGCCAACAATCTAGCTAGCGATCATTTGATTTGCATTGCATTGTATGTTTACACTTTACATCCATCCATCACTTAGCTGGTTGTCTGTTCGCGGTTCAACAATTAATACTCAGAATCAGAATAGGATGAGGGCCGGCCGGCCGGGAGGGAACCCACTAAATTAACCCGCCCGCCTTCTCTAACTAACCTGCCGTCATCGGCCGGCCGGCCGACCGTACGTGAGCGAATCGGAATATCCGCTAGCTAGCCCGCCCTTATTTTGCTCTTATATATGCTAGCGATCGATAATCATTATTAACTACCTACTTCAGCGTATTTTATAATCCTAGCAGGCTACATGCTCCATCACCACATTGGCAGGCATCTAGTTCTAATTAAACACATGATTGAATCGGCCTAGTCTAGATTTGATTATTATCGAAACCAACCATAATAATGTCATATCATATCATCATCACCTTGAAATTTGAATTATTATTATGTAGAGACTTGTTACTAAGGGTCCCACCAACAATCACCAAGAATGATGCATTATACAATCTCAACTAAAAGTTGAGATTTTTGTGATTGTTGCTTTTAGATTTGTGTCAACCTTTTCTTTCCTATTTATATCCCTAATAGTTTTTGTCTTATACTAAAAGTTGAGGGTAAATATGTCATTTCCCCATAAAAGTAACTTTATGTAAATCAATTCATAAAGTAGAATCTCAACAACCAAATAATACATTGTTAAAATGCATCCATTGTATCAATACATACATCATTCATGATATTATAGTGATTCATTACAATGCAACGATTTAATATTCACAACTTCCAAACGAACCCTAAAATCTTAGACTTATTTATTATTTAATGTCATAAAAAATTTATATCTTCAAATAATATAAATGAGCCTAGCTTTATGACATTCATCGAGATATATTATTATAAAATGCTTAAAAGATAATTGACGTAATGGTATAAATAAATTGGAATAACATAAGTTAATAGCTAGTGGATGGAATAATGCCATAGAAGAGGTAGAAATAGGATCCATCAAAACTCTTTTTGATCATCGTCGTCTCGTTTTGATCGACGACAACTATCTATGTACCTAAATTGGTAACTAAACATGATACAGATGAATTGTTACATTCCATATATATATATATCGAGTTCTATAGTACCTTGGGTAAAATATGGGGTACTGCATACCTTGAGTATGAAAATACTATCTAGACCTTGAATAGATCGATTTTTTGGACATGATACTATATTCTGACTCTCAAAGATCAAAATCTAGGTCTTAATTCTCCCAATTTTATTCTCCAAGATAAATTTAATTACAAACAATAATCGACTGTTATTATTCGTCCAAATATAGGCAAAAAAGGAATGCACCATGTTAGGGTAAAGAAAACACAAGAGCTTTTGGAAATATACCCATTAGGCGAGGGGGAGCCTGGGGGAATTGATCAAGCATCTATCTAGAAACAAGACAACTCCATTCTCGTTGGCCAAGTGTTTGTGTTTGGGTGTCATGAATTTGTCGAGATTCCAAGAGTTCCAAGCTCTCTTGGAAACTCCTCATCCACCTAACACTCCATACACCAACAATGGAAAACTTATTTTTTGTTTTTGATTTGGATTATTAACATTCATAAGGTTGGAATAATTAAAATATCAGCAGCTTAGTGTGTATTCATCAAAATTTCCATCGTGTTCATATGGTAATTAGTTTACGTACCAACTCAATCGAATTAATAATATAAACAAGCATACATCCTAATTATTTAAAACAAAATGATCTATTATGCAACATACTTACATACATACTCGATTCAAAACAAATTCATCAACCCAATAATTGTCACCCTTTAACAAGGGCTTGTAAACAAAATGTTAGTTGGCAATTTAGTGATCATTGATCAACGGTCCGATAGTAATCAATTGGGACTTGTGACATATAAATGGTGGCTTCTATTGTATGTTGAGTAGAATCAAAAGTATAATATACATTGAGTAAGAATACGATATCTAGATCTTGAATTAACTGGAATTTGGGGCACGATACTATATCTTAAACCCTTGACGAGTGAAACCTAGGTTTTTATTATATAAATCATAGACCTTAAACTCCATAATGATGCATGTAATTTGTTGCATATATTTTGAAGAGTCACGACCGTAGATTGTTGTTTTTAATCAAATTTGATCTTAGTGTATAAGATTTATAGAATTAAAACTATGATTTTAATTTTTAAGAATTATGGTACAATATCACGTTCCAAACTTCGATCAATTTAAGATTTAAAAATCGTTTCTTACTCAAAATATACTATGCATTCATGTTTGGACTTATATACAAGGGGGTAAAAAAGGATAATCTGATTGGACTTGTTTGTAAGTCATTACTCTAATTGGTACATTCATATATTTTTCTTGTCCCTCGATTGTGTCACCGGGATCCATTACATTGTTCTTTACATAATAATAATAATAATAATAATAATAATAATAATAATAATAATAATAATAATAATAATAATACATGCCTCATTGCCTCTCTTTGTGCCGTTTGTACTTCTTCCACCTACTTTTGCTCCAAAACAAAATACTCTCTTTCTTCACTACTTGAAAACAAACTACAAAATAAATAAATAAAAAGGATGTGCATTGTGCTGACTGCTGACCGAATCAATTTTTGTGCCTGCACAATGGACCAATGGGCGGGTTAATTGCATGATATACCACTTTAATATTACTTTTGTTGCATACTAGCCACTTAAATCCTTTTAGTTGCAACTAAACCACACACGTCAGTTTATGGTTGCACCATCCAATTTTCCGTCCACAAATTTAACAGAGGTATCAAATTGCAATTTTTAGTGCCAACTCGGCATTCCAACCCAGTCTGACTGCTTGGTTACAAAATTTTCAATTTCCCTTCTTTTTCTCCTCTTATCTCTCCATTAAAAACCCACAAGGAGGCATCTTCTTCCACATAGCTCCAAAGAAAAATCTTCAATCTAATATTCCTTCTCTCTTCAGGGTATATCTTCTCCGTACCAGGTACCACCCATCTCACCAACACCAGCAGTCCATAGTCTATATATAATACCCCATTCATTTCAACGTTCATAAACCGCATTAATTGGGGGATACAGGTAGGTTGTTGATCTAAAGTTCTTCATTAAGATAATATATAACAATTGTTAAGTCAATTAACTAGTAATAATAACAACCAGAAACGTCCACTATCTGAAGATTTGGAGATACTTCTGGCTTTCTCCCATGAAATAACTATGACATATTGCCGAATTTTACTACTTACCAGCTCGAATATCTGCTGATTAAATTGATCTTACAAAAAGAAAAAAAATGTCAGCAGCTCTCAATTATATAAAAATCCAAGCCGCAACAATGAAGCTAACAGAGCATTACTTGGGCAAGTACAATTATGCTCGTTTATTCCATCATCAAGTCATCAGCAATCAACAAACTATCTTCATCAAGCTCCACTGTTAAACATGGTTTAAGAAACCCTATCATATAGTCGGTCCGTTTCAAAAGTACCGGATACTGGACTCCAAATGATAGGCGGTTTAGCGGTGCAAAACGGTTGAATCTCAATTTTATTACAAAATACACTATCATTAATTTTTCCGGTATAACTTTCGGTACGGTTTCACAATCATTGTTGTTAAAGCCGCACCAAGAAGAAAGCTAACCATGCAATCGATAATTAGAGGGAGAATGAAAACAATGAACCAGTGATGCATCTGCATGTTTTGTTGAGTACAGGAAACCAGGAAGCAAAGTTTCTCTAATATTTCTTGCAGTGCTAAGTGTTGTTTATGTTACCCGTTTATTTGCTTTGTAATTTGACTGGGAATGATATCAGTTTTTCATATCTAGGGTAGGAAGCAAGGGAAAAGGAAAACTCTGAATGATCAACCGCTTTTTGTGCTCGTAAAAGAAATTTCCAAATGTGGGTAGATGAAGACTTGGTGATCCCTTATATGAATCAACAACCACGTTGAGCTGGAAAGCTCACATGGCACCGAAAATTACCATAAGATACCCATTGTTAAGTTTAGGGACGGAAAATATAACGGTGCTACCGAAAGTCAACTTGTGTGGTTTAGTTGCAACTAAAAAAAGTTAAGTGGTTAACATGCACCAAAAGCAATACTTAACTGGTATATGATGCAATTAACCCACCAATGGGCTCATTGGGCTATGCAGTCCTCTATACATTCTAAGAATGGGTGTTCAGTACTTTAATTGGTCCATGGTATTAGGATTCACCATTCTTGTCCTGTAATTTCTCATCTTCTATTTGCCGATTACTCATATCTTTTCTTACGTGTTTCACGACGGGATTGCAATAATTTACTGCGTCTGCTTCAGGACTATGAAAGTTTGAGTGGGCAACGTGTAAACCTTCTAAAGTCAGCAGCTTTCTACAGTCCCAATATGCTACAACTATATCACGATGAGATTAGTTCATCTCTAGGTGTTGGCTCATTTGGCCTTCAGGATCATTGCTTTAGTCTCCCTTCGCTGATGGGACAGTCTAAATTGGATACTTTCAGGTATGTCGAGGAAAAGTTGTTGACAGTACTTCAAGGGTGGAAACATTGGACTCTTTCTGCGGCTGGAAAGAAAGTTATGTTGAAAACTATTGCCTCGGCATTACCGATTTATGTCATGTCCTGCTTTCGTCTCCCCGTAGAACTTATTAAGCGTCTGAATGCTCATATGACTCGGTTTTGGTGGGGAGCAACTCAAAATCACCGCCGCATTCATTGGCGTGCTTGGAAGCATCTATGTGCAAGTAAGTTTGATGGGGGTCTTGGGTTTAGGAAATTTGGTTGCTTCAATCAAGCACATCTTGCTAAGGTTGCGTGGGGAGTGCTGCTGGAGCCTACTACTTTACTTGCTCAGGTGTATCGAGCTCGATATTTGCAAGATTCTGACTTGATTTCGGTTGAGATTAGGGGTAGTTGTTCGTGGGGATGGCGCAACGTGCTTTATGGGTCGAGATCTTCTTCGTCGCGGACTCCGCCATCAAGTAGGTACGGGTGAACAGATTCGTGCATTTATAGACCCTTGGCTACCTACTTCACCTCCTTCAATGCCAAGTCCAAGGCCAGGTACAACTAGCTCGAATATCCTTGTCTCAATAGTTATTGATCCGGGGACACAATCTTGGAATCATCGGGTTGTGAATCATTTCTTTCATCCAGAAGCGGCCGTTGCTATCTTTTCAATCCCATTACCGATTCACAGTGTTCATGATAGGTTAATCTGACATTTTGAAGCTACCGGGGATTTTACGGTAAAATCTGCATATCATTTGACTTTTTCATTCCAGCAACCAATTCGGAAGAAACAAGGTGCTTCTTTCTTAGATCAAGGACTTTGGAAATGGTTGTGGACTAGGACTATTCCTCCAAAGTTGCAGTTCTTCATGTGGCAGTGTTTACTCCGCATTTTACCAACTAGGGAAGCGTTAGCTGCTCGTGGGGTTGACTTAATTCCTATTTGCCCTGTGTGTGGTAGAAAGGAAGAAACAATTGACCATTTGTTCTTCCATTGTGTGGTGGCTAGGAGACTTTGGAACCTTGTTGGTATGAGACAACAACTGGCTGTTTGGGAGAAATGTCATTTGTTGGCTTTGTACGGAATTCTTTACGGCCAGCAAGAAGGGAGGATGAAGATTACTTTATATTGCAGATAATTTGTCTCCTTTGGCGGCTATGGAAGAATAGATGCCCCCACCCCTTTGGACACAAGCAAGTTCTTATTCCTACTCTTGCAGCACAGTGGCAACATCAAGTTAAAGAGGTGGACTTGGCTCTTCTTCAACCCCTTCGAGCTGTTGCTGCAGGCATAGGCGGAGGGAGGCACATTGGGCCTTGTCCTGGGACAGGGGTAAATTCGAAGGAATAAAAATATGTCATATATATGTATATTGATGATGCAAAACAACGCCTATAGGTAGTATTAAAGTATTTTTGTCACTATAGGACAACTCATTACTTATTCATAAATTGACATAATTAAGGGTAAATACAATTTATTAGCCAAACCTTTCGTTTAAACAAAATAATAACCAAACCTTTTGAAAAACAAATTACTAGCCAAACCGTTAACTTTCCGTCCGGTTGACTGTTAGTTGACTCTGACATGGCCAATTTGCTGACGTGGCTGATAATCAATAGTTCACGTGGCTAACACCAGTCATACTCCGTGACCAACTTGTCAAATGTCTTCATTGCCGACAGCCTGAGAACCACACGCACTCCCTTCCTCCTCCCTTCTTCCCTGCCACCATTACTCGACCGAAACAGACGACTTCGTTCACGGGAAGCCCAACAGGAGCGGAGAAAAGCGGCCCGCCCCACCAAAAATTTGCCTCGTCGAACGCCATCCTCGACCACATCGTGATCACAAGAGTCGCCGCCATGGAAGGCCTCGCCCGCTTCTCCTCAATGTAATCGATCGCCGACCTCATGTAGCCATCTTCCACCATCCTTATCGACTCGTGAACAAAATCCCCCGCTTGCGTAACGAATGGTTCACTAGTTCCCCAGCCTCGCAGATCGAGTTCGACAACACGATTTCATTCTCGAGGTTAGTTTCCATTTGTAGAAATTTAGGGGTTTTGTCCCCGAATTGGTTGGCTTGTGCTCTATTGCCGCTAGTTTGGTCTCTGGTTTATAATAATGGTTTGATTTGAGAATCTTTGCAGTTGAAATCGATGAATAAAGTAGGGATTCTGACGATGGCCGAGAATAAGGTAGGGATTTTGACTACTCCCACCACTCATTGGACGGGAAGCTCAGGGATTGGGTTCGCACCCTCTTGACGAACCCTCAAAGCGCTTCGAATGTGGAGCGTTCCTTCTCCGCCAGTGGGTTCTCCCCGCCTCTTGCCGCCGATTTGGATTTTAGGGTTTCCAGTTGTTCGAAGGTCAACGAGAAGGACTTGTAGACCATGAGATCTTCTTCTTCTTTTGGGTATTTGAATTTGAGTTCAATTCCTAATAGACGTGGTCGATTTGGGCATTATTGTGTGACTTGAGGATGGTTCTGTCGAAGAACGGTGAGACTGAGAGCAGAGGCTTCTGGCGATAGCTCCCCATTCGTTCACGAGGTCAAACTTTGGACTTTTGCCACGTCATAAAAAATATCCAACTCAGCAGTAGATTTGCCACGTCAGAGTCAACTAACAGTTGACCAGACAAAAAGTTAACGGTTTAGCTATTAAGTTGTTTTTGAAAAGGTTTGGTTATTATTTTGTTTAAAAGAAAAGGTTTGGCTATTAAATTGTATTTACCCTAAAATTAATTTATTATACTATAAACGAATTCTAATTGCAATAAAGACCTAATCGGATCTCTTTGTTCCTTATGTCTATTCGAATTTTTCCCAACAACCTTTTAATTGTCTAGCGACAGCGACAAATTCCACTAGTTTTGATTCTACGAATTACAATTGCAAATGTAAAAAGAGCATTTTTCAGCTTTGAGTTATATTAAGAACAAGTTTCCAAGTCGATTTGACGACCAATTTGCTAATGCTAATTTAGTGAGATACATTGAAAAAGACTTATTTAATAGTGTAGACGACGAATGTTTTTGCGTTTCTTTCACAATATGAAATCTCTCCGTGGTTATTAAAGATAATGATTGTATAGTCGGTTATTTTTTATCTATGAATGCATTATGCAGATATAATTAATTTTAATCATTTTTATTAAATTATTTTTAATTAAATATTTATGTATTTATATTATGAAAAGAGGACATGAGTGGTTTGAAATGCTGGCTCTGGCACTGGCTGCAGTTCCCACAATTCCTTCTTCTGCAGGTTCTCGGCCACATTGTCATGCTATGTTTGTTGCTGCAATAAAGGTAGAATCAGACGGGGTTGCGGATTTTGTGTTGCTTGATGATTTTTGGGGGGGGGGGGGGGGCTGCAAGTGGCGAAAGTACACCATTATACTGGGATTGAAGATCCGTACATCCTAGAGACATTGGCTTTGCGCGACTGTCTACAGGAATGTGTGTGACGCAGGTTCAGCAATGTGATTATAGGTGGTGATGCAAAGATTGTTATTGATAAATGTCGTAACAAGGACACTCCAGACTCCAAGATAGGAGCTTTACTACAAGAGATTCTATCACTGCTTAGAGATCTAGGGGATTCAAAGGTGCTTTTCGTTGGTCGTAACTTCAACAGGGTGGCTCATTCCGTGGCCAGACGTGCTCTGTATTTATCGCCCCGCTCTGAAAGGAGGTTTGATTATGTAGCTTGGTACAATAGTAGATAGCTTCTTTGTAAACTTGGATTGGTTCTATATCCTCTTTTTATGAGTGATCGTTTGGCGGAAAAAAAAAACTATATGATCTAGAATAATAGAATATACATGTACTACATGGACAGTGTAGGCACTTTAATTTTTGAAAGTAATGATTGTTATCATTGTACACCAAACAAAAGCCACTGAGATCATACAGACTCTAACAAAATACCCAGAGTAGGCAAAAGGAAAAAACCATCAGGAACCATATAGAGCAAAACAAGCAGGTTCAATTACAACAAGCTTGATAACCATCCTGGTAACAGAGTACCATTAGCCATTCGACGGTTAATAACATAAGCTTCTTTGATCTCATGCCGCCTACGATGAACAACCACAACACCCTCCAAACCTTCAAAAGAAGAAAGAATTGAGGCAATCATAGTTGCACAACTTAACGACCATTCATCTGCATCCTTCCTCAGGGCTTCACCACACTCAAACAATCCGACACGATCAGAGTTGAGCATGGTTCGTGAGCAGCTATGCGCGTCGCTTCAAGTATGGCATAGGCTTCGACAGCCTCAAGTGCTCGACAATGTATCTTCTCCGCCTTACCATCATATACCTTCCCCAGTGCATTCTTCACAATGACAACAATGCCCGCCTGCTGGGGAGCAATACCACAACCTTTGCTCAAGTTTTGGAGGTTCAACTTCAGCTAAAGTTTATTTTGCTCATTGATAATCGCCCATGACTGACTAATTTCACTGTAGTGCCTGAATTATTATTATTCTGTGCCTTGATTGTTCAGATAGCAGTCGCATGACACAAGAACTCGTGACAATGTGAAAAACAAAAAAAAAACTTTTACTGACTAGCTTTAGCTAATCAACTTTCAGTTCATGCGGATGGCCTCAGTAAGCAATATATGCAGGTATTCAACCTCTATTCGACTTCAAATTCCATCATCAACAATACAAAGAATACTATCATCGAGAAAGGCACCAACCATCTTCTTCATCTCCTACACTCCGAGTAATCACCTTTGATCTCTCATCCTTCAGGAATCCTAGAAGTAGAAATGCAAGTTACCATCTTCTTCATCTCCTACTATGGGCCATTAGTACACAACTCGCTCTATGATACCACTGTAGTCAACTCTGCAAATTATTGTGCCGCAGGAATTATCTATGTATATTATTCTTCCACAGACATTGTATATCTGCTAGTCAGACACGATGACATCTAAGAGCTATAATTGAGACAACTTGTTATTGCGGGTGTATACACTATCGTTTCAAAACTAACTCCAAGAGTAATCAAACTGCAATTACCTCGTACAGGTGCCTGGATTATTGTTGGGGCCTGCTTGGCCCCGGTTTAAGTCTCCCCAGAAGCTGAACCCCTCGCATTGACGCATTCTGCCAAAAGAAGTGGAGTAGCATTGGTTCCATATGTCCATTTCAAAATAATTCCACAAGGGATGGAGCACAAGAAACAATGCAAGAAAGTAACAACCACATCCTAGATAGCATATTAAGCTAGAACTCAATTGCTTTTCTCCTTCGAACAAAACACACGCCGATCTTGACAATAATACATTATGAGTATCCAGAAACAGAAGTATATGATCCAACTTCTTTGCAGGAAGCACATCCATCAAATGGGGCAATAAAGAAGGCAAATTGACAGAGAGATGAATAAAAAGCCTAACATCAATTGTTCAAACAAACATAGACTCTAGACACTCCAGTCTTCCATTTCGTAGCTTTAAATTACCAATTTGAGAAGTAAGTAAGTTAAAGAGATTGATCTCCAGGAAAATTACAGTGAAAAAGAAACACAAGTGAAAGACGGTGTTCTTACCCATGGTAGGAAACAATGCATTGAATAGCTATTAAAACAGACAATAGAGGCAAAACCAGCTTTGCATCTTTCAGAATGAAGGGTGCTAGAATAGATTGATACAAAGGACTAGACTTCTTGAGCTTGTTTCTCCCTATCATCGCAGGAGCATGCTTTTTTTCTTCTATTCAGGTCAATAAGAGAGCTCAAATTTCCAAAACCAATGAAACTGGCTAGGAAACACCAAATAGAAGATTCAAACCCATTCCCCACCAAGGAATCAAAATTCTTAAATATACTCATAATTAGGAAGGCAAAAATAAGGGAATAGTTCACCAAAGTTATAAAGAAAGTTTTATGATCTCACCAGAGCATCGGAGCATAAGATAACACAAAATTGTAAAGAAACTTTCTTCATAACGGGGAAATGTGGTGCTGCCCATTCGGATTGGACCATGACAATACAAAATTATGTTTTCATCAATCCATTCTTATTCTAGCCACCAAACTTGCTCCAACCAACTAAATCTAGCATTTTCATTAATTCAATCTCAAAGGGCAGCAATTATCTAACGAATCCTAACCCGCAATTACCTTCGCCATAGCTCAAACTCTTGCTATCAAAAGAAATCAAGATCCCAAGGGGAACAACGTCTAGTCAGCTCATTTGTCAAGAATGAGGCAATTGCAAAGTTCGCTCCCTAAACCCAGACTAACCTACATCCGTAGATTGATGGAAATCTCAACAGCCAAGAACGCGGGGGAAAAAAATGAAACTTGATCAGAACATATTAACGAGGAGTACAATCAGAAAAGTAGCAGGGGGAGGCACTTTCGGTTCCCGAAACCGTTTCGTTAGCGGACCGGACGGCGGATTCTGGATCGAACCCGAGACTCATTCCGCTGCCTTAATTTCATCGTTGGCGTTTCTGGAAGAGGCGTAAGAGTTCCAGTCGGCCAAGAGAGACGATGATTTCTTCTGCTGCTGTGGCAGCTATTGGTCTTCGATAACGGTACCTAAGAAACACAATGCACCATTTTCTGCGTTGCGCTCTGAGAGAACTGAAATCGGCCGACGTTTCGGTTTGGAGGTAGGCAAACGCCCGACGGAAACGGGATACTCCCACAAAGAGAAAAAACAGATACAAGAAACGGGGAAAACGAAAAACGTTTTGGATCGTTTTGACAAATATCGAAAACGCCGCTTCTTTGATTAATTGAAGGCCCAAAGAGAACAAAAATGACGACGTCGTTTTCCGGGGCGTAGGCGTACGCCCGGGGAAAACATGGGCTTCAGTCAAACGAAGGCCCAAGAAGCTTCTTCTCTTTTCAACTGAAGTCCCAGAGAACTGAAATTGGCCGACGTTTCGGTTTGGAGATGGGCAGACGCTCGGCAGAAACGGGAAACTCCCGCAAAGCGAAAGAACGGGTACCAGAAACGGACGAAACGTGAAACGTTTCGGATCCACAAAACCAAAATCGAAACGCGATAAATTGACGAGAAATTGAAATTGACGAGATATCGCGATATGTTAAAATATCGCGATATTTTCACGATATATTGACTTTTTGCGATATATTGACCGGATGCTGAATTGGCCCCTCGCGTAGCAAGAAAAAGAATGAGAAACGATCGCATAAAAACGCGGGGAAACAACAGAAACCATATTCCGTTCATGAACTGCGCCAAAATTACGGCATCCAATTGCGATTTCGATTTCGATTTGGGTCTGGTGGCCGAAATTCCGACATCCAATTGCAAATTTGGGAGAATCGAGGCTGCAGGATGCCATCGGGTTTCTGGTTCTTGTAGACGTAGAGGAGCAGTGTTGCTGCTGCTGCTGCATTCCGTACAAATCTGCCTTGCCACGCCACCATCGCCCGCTGCCTGAATTCAGGCTCAGCCTTTCCTCGTACTTCCCGACCTGCTTTCTACCGGAAGCATTGTTTGATCGGGAGTTGGAATTCGCTTTTTGTATAGACAAACAAGGAGGATCTTCGAACGGAAAAGGATTGGTCGGGAGTTTCTTACTTTTGAGTTTTGAGGGAGTGAATTCCTCTTCTTCAACGGGGAAGAGAAAAGAGCGACGCCTAGCCGCTTTGAAATTTGAACAACACCGGCCTTCGCGTTAAACTTCGATCTCCTCGGGTAACCCTCGGGTACCACACTCGCTCCCTGTTCTTTTCAACTTAGGCTTCTGTCCCTAAAAGCCCTAGCCCCTAAATTATACGCTGGCGATTAGTTTGAACTATCTTTTTGACTTTATTTAGCACTTAGCAGCTTGACGGTGTCATGTTTGGAATTCCGCCTTTGTTATGATGTTATCTGTAGATGCATTTTGTGGTTAAGTTTAGAGGGTCGGATTTGGCTGTCGACTTCCATTGCATTATATGTATTCCCTAGATCTGTTCGACTACTGTTTAGGAATTCATCTGGTTAAATTGATTTCGCATGGAAGTTTTACTATAATTGTATTGAAATACATTTCAGGAGATTTGGGTGGCTCATCTGTAGACGATGAAGTAGTTGGAGGAGGGGTAGTGATCCAACAATGCATGGAACCGTTTTCATTCTAAACTGGCATCCGTCATCGTGCAAGATCTCAAAGTGATCTCATAATTCATATAAATTTACCCGTATCTACTTGATTAGAGATAGGGGGTGGCCATACGGTTCGGTAAAATCGAACCTAACCGAACCGAATGTAAACCGAACCGAAACCAAATTAATGTTATTCGGTTCGGAATTCGGAAGAGAAAAGGAGCATATTTCGGAAATTAGGGTCCTTTCGACCGAACCGAATTTCCGAATTCCGAACCGAAAAACCGAATTATTATAATCGCAAGCTTTAAATGGTGGATTTTTATGTTTCTACTTATTATGAGACTTAAATACTTGAATCATGTTAGTGTTTTATGACTTATGTGTTGAAATGTTTGATTTTATCATTGATGATGCATATTTATTGTTCACATTATGGGTGAAAAATAATTTTAAAAAGAGAAGATACAAGCTTACCTCACTATTTCGGTTTTGTATGGAAAACCGAACCGAACCGAATTATAATTCGGTTTGAACCGACCGAATAGAATTATAATTCGGTTCGAGGTTTGCTAGAATTCGGGGACCCGGTATGCATAATTTCGGTTCGGTTTGAACCGAACCGACCGAATGCCCACCCCTAATTAGAGATGAACACTAGAGTTTTAAATAAACGTGATAAGCTTTACTTTTTGACAGATTAGTAAAGTATGGTACATGAATTTGAGTTGGATTTTTTTGTTATGAACAAATAGATGATCCAATTATACTAGTGCAACATAGATTAAACTAAGGCCCAAAGTCAATTTCTTTTACGTCTTTAGCTAAACGTAGTCAGTGGATTCTCAGGGCGAATTAGGGGGCAGGTGCCCCCAAGATCGAGCAGATCCACATCGCTCTTGAGGTACAACTTCAAATGGTGGCCATGAACTCGGCGATTGTGGCCATCAGTACATGATAACTTGACCTGGCCATCCGGCAGGATGCAAGCGAGTGAATACTCGGATGGCCAGGGTGGCCGTGGCTCAGAATGGCCTCCAGCTTTCTTCTTGGTTGCTTTAGGGGCCTGAACCGTTCGCCGCCACTCCTCCTTGTGATTTCTTGGGTTCGGCAGGGGTTGACCAAGGAGCGCTCCAACCGGTCAGGAAGCAAGGACATCTGGCAGTTGCCCGATTTTCGTGTTCATATCCTGCAGCAGTGCCTGCTGGTTTCTGTGACTAGCCTCTAGTTCATTGAATTTCTCGATAGTGAAATCCATAAACTGGTCTACCTTGGCAAACTTTTGAGTACTGGTACTCACAAAAGTCGTCACCAGCTCTTGCAGCTTGGTTATCTGGTCACCCTGTGCTGGTGGTCCTGTCGGCTGTTGTACCTGTCGCTGCTATGAAACCGAGAGGCTTGGCGGTGCTGTTGTTGCCACTTCAGGAGAAATTGAGATTGGCGCCACCCCTCATTATAGGTGCCACTGTAGGGGTCAAGGCGCCTAGCATTGGCGATGAAGTCCAACTGCTCCTGGGGTATGGAGGGCTCGCATAGCCTGGCAATCATCCACCAAGTGGTTCGAACTCTCACACCACTGACACTGTGCTATAGAAGGTGCGGCCATGCCTCGGCCTGGTATGACCATATGAGGCTGTTAGGCTGCTTCAATGTCTGAACCAGCTCTGCCACCTCGCGCTCAAGCCCTGATCTGGCCTCCATGGCATGCACACCTCTGTCTCGAGAGCTCCTACCTCTGGTGATCTGCTCCTAAGAATGATCTCTGGCGACCAAAGTACTGATCATCTGATTCAACTTGGGTGGAGTCTTAGTGGGAATGTCTCCACCCGGACATAAAGACTCGATCAATCTCTGACTCTCCGGAGACAGAGCACTATAGAAGTTCCCCATAGTGAATGCATTACTAAAGTCGTGATGGGGACACTTCCAGAATAGACCTGAGTATCGCTCCCAAGCATCTTGCAGCGACTCATCATCTTCTTGGCGGAAATGAGTGATCTCTTGCTGAATCTCTGAGGTCTTAGAGGCCGGACTAGTACCTATGTACGAACTTGTCAGCCAGATCGTCCCAAGAAGCGATGGAAAATGGTGGTTGAGTCTCTAGCCACCTCGTCATAGTACTCGCCAGGGAGTGGGGGAAGAGATGAAGACGGATCGCGTCATCCGGGACGCCATTCAGTTTGAACCCATTGGTCAGCTGCAGGAATCGAGAAAGATGAACCCTCACATCCTCATCTTTGAGCCCATGAAACTGGATGGAGGATGCAATCAACTGGATCCAGCATGGCTTAATCTCGAAATTGTTGATAGGGATGGGCGGATACTGGATGGTGGGGTGGATGTCAGCAATCCGGGGAGTATAGAAATACTCCATAGTGAGCCCCTGGGGAGGAAACTACGGGTTAGCAGCGCCTACCTGTGGAATACCGCCATTAGGTGGGACTTGATTCACTAGAGGAGCCTAGATTGGCATCCCCAAGGCTATTCCAGATTCATGGTGTTCATTCGGTTTTTCTCGTTGTAGACACCACATTTTGTCCGGATATAAAACGAAAAAAAAAACTTGTGACTTGAATTTACACAACAGAAGAGAGTTTTGCTATTCAAGAGTGAGTTTTGCTATTCAAGAGTGATAGTCCGATCTTTCGTTTCAATTTCGTGTGAGAGCATTTGAGTTCGATAATGGGGATTGAATTCGAAAGGAAACTATCCCTAAGTGTATGATTCAAAAATTAGAAATTTGGTACAATCATTAAACATCATTACACATTTACCATACTTTGGTATACAAGAATTTTGAAATTTAGCCTATAAAGGAAGCCCAGCCCAATGCTTCAAAGACTTTTAGACTTGGATATGCAAAAACAAAGGTAGCAGTTAGTTGAAGCACAAGGGCTAGTTTCCAGATTCAAACTAAAGCCCAGAGCTCGGCCCAACAAACATCCAACCCAGCTCGGCCCCTTCTGAACCCAGGTGATTTCCTCATCAGCCCACAAGTCTGCAAACCTGAGTCGGCCCAACCTTATCCGTCAGCCCAACCAACATTCGAATTGTGTGCCAGCCTATCCTGAACAGGCCATGCAAGGTGGAGGCTATTGGGGCAGCCTCAAAATTCGATCTATCAAGAAGAAACACGCATTTCAAGTCCTAACAAAGACTAATGGCAAAGCAACACGTGGCTCACGATTTAGCAATAAGTAGAGCTCTTCAGCTCTTGATTTTGGGGGACGAGGGGAGTGGAAAGAAAGAAAACTACATTACAGAAGTAAACAAGCAGTTTGAGCTCATTTTTTCTTTACATCCGTCTTTTACACAAGATTGACGCAGAAATTTGTGGAATTAAGCAGCAGAAGGCCTTTCTTAAGCTAAGAAACTCCAACCAGGTTAGTGCTCTAACTCTTTCATCCTTTTAATAAGATCTGATCTCATTTTTGTTTTCGTCAAATTCATGCTCAATCATTGTACGGTCGTAATCGTCTATCTACTTGCCCATTTATATACTCGATGGTCGTACTTTGCAAACTATTTTACATTTAAGCACTCTATTTATTTACTTAATACAAGATTTGCGCTTAGCAACTCAATTCTGGCATTAAGCTTCTTTCAATTGAGCATTTACTTGCTTTTCTCATCAATTGATAGACTACTTTATAGCATGTCACGTTGTAAATTTCCTATCTAGCAAATAGTTGGCGAATACTTTATTATCATGTGTAAATGAATGAAAATATTCAAGTAGAGTTCAAATAGACAAAGGTCTATAGAAAGAAGAAAAACAACTCTTCCCTAGGATTACGATCACCCCCGATCTAGATCTAGATCCAGATCCAGCAGAAATCACCCAAACACAATTAAACTTCATATTTCAAACTTCATTTTGGCAAAGTCACAAGCAGAGGCAGTGACTTTTAGTTGCCAAAATTATCAATTTTAGAGCATGTTAATTACTTCCCAGTTATTGAAAATTCCCTTTTTCTTCTTCTCTCATTTGTAGAAAAATCTAGCATCCCAAAACCATCCACCAAGCAACTAAGCATAAAAATTTCGAGATCACCAAACACCAAAATTATCGAACTCATACATAACCATTTTTATTGAAAACCCAGATATGCAATCAGATTCCAAAACCCCAATGATAACCTTTTTTTGTTCAAGTTGCCAAATCACACTAGACTGAGTTTAGAAACCTTACTCAAACTTGGGGTAATTATCATAAATGGTCACAAAACTATTCACTTTGTACAAAATGGTCACAAACCTTTAATTTTGCACGTTTCAATAACATATGTTTGGACTAATAACAAAAAGGTAATTCCGTCCATCTCCATCCAAAATTCCGTTAGTTTGGTACCGTCAGCATCCACATCATCAAAGTAATTAATAAAAAATACAATAAAAACCAATTGAAAAAAGTATACAACTAAGAGAGAAGGATCTCTCTCTCATCCCCTTTCCCTAACCACGATCCATCTCCAGAACCTAACCAGCTGTGACCACATCTAAACCCCCAAAAAATGGAGACCGCGAGTCCGCGACGAAGCCTCATAACGCTGGCAGCGGCCACTCTTCCCCTTCTACGAAAGCTTCCAGTGGCACCAGCAGGTTGTGAAATCGAATCGAACTATCGAAGTACCCAACATTGTTTTGGCGAGGAATCACGGTAGAATCGTCGTCATCCGTCGTCAAAATCAGGACCTGCCTTACAAGCTCCGCATAGAAGACATCATCTACAAGCTGATGATCACCATCACCATAAATCCCACCACCAACATTAACCCTCCACCCCTCTGTGTCGCACGGATTGGGTAATGATTGAGAAAGGAAAAAGGGTGCTGGGTATTTATAACAGAGTTGAAATAGTGACGAGAAAGGGAGTCGAAGAACAATTTGGTTTGAAGGTGCTGCTGTGTTGTCTTCTGGTGGGAGTAAATCAGTTGGGTCGGGGGAGAAGAGGTGGGGGTTGGTGGCAATGGATTGATG
Source organism: Linum tenue (assembly GCA_946122785.1). Lineage (NCBI taxonomy): Eukaryota > Viridiplantae > Streptophyta > Magnoliopsida > Malpighiales > Linaceae > Linum > Linum tenue. The sequence goes on from CAMGYJ010000006.1 coordinate 80,643,220, forward strand.
GCGATTGAAGAAATTGTCGACGGTGGCATCGCAGTATGTTTGGTGCCAGTTCGGAGATGTTTCCCCAACTCACCCGCCGTGGAGGAGCTCATCTCCTGGAGGTCCTTCTCTCTTAGCTATAACAAGTATCGAATGAATTTCAACTTGGGGAAGCGTTTTTGCAGATGCGCGGTGCTGAGAGGGAGATGAGATAGATAGGAATGGGTTGGGTTGGATTGGGGTGATGAGTTGGTTAGGGTTTTAATTGATTTTTATTTTTTATTAATTATTTTGATGATGTGGATGCTGACGAGATGGCTGACTGGATCAAACTAACAGAATTTTGGATGGAGATTGACGGAATTGCCTTTTTGTTATTAGTCCAAACATATGTTACCGAAACGTGCAAAATTAAAGGTTTGTGACCGTTTTGTACAAAGTGAATAGTTTTGTGACCAATTATGATAATTACCCCCAAACTTGTCAAATTCAAAACCTGCGCAGAGACCATACTCGATTAAAGCCAATACCACCAGTCAAGAAAATAAAAAAATTTAATCGAAGCAATCCTCACCTGCTGCCGCCGTTGTCAACTCATCGTCGGCGGAATTTTGCCGACAGGGATCTTAGCCGCCAAAGATTCCCTTCTTCTCCTCCACCCAACCAAAAACAAAAACATATTAGAACCCAGAAATCCAAAAATACAACCGATAAACCAAAAACGAAACCAGATCCGAGCCTACCGTTAAATCGTACCTCGGTCTGGCGATCTCCTCACTGCTTCTTTTCCCTCGTCCGAAACCAAGCCTCAGAGCCAAAGAGAAAACGAAAGAAAAATTAGTCGAATCTAAGAAAAATTACCTAAAACAGAAATCAAATGTTGTGCATGTCGCCATTTTTACCCGAATCGGAGTTCCCCGGGTCAGATTAACTTGAACCGAGTCGTCGTTTAGCCAAATCCGGGAAGGGCTGCGATAGCACCGTCGTTTTTCAGACCTCTCGTCCTTCGAGAGAGAGGAAGAACGGGGGAAAAGTAGAGGAAGAAGGAAAGGGCGGCGCTGGGGGCTAGGTTTTCGTTTTTTTAGAAGAGGAGAGACGAGAGAGAGGGCGGCTTGTTTGATCTAGGGTTTCTTGGTCTTCTTCTGGAAGATGAAAATCGATCGAGAAGAGAGAGAGACGAGGGTGGAGAGGGGCGGTTGGTTAGATCGGCTAGGGTTTTGTGATTTCTAGAGGCGAGAGTGAGAGTCTGAGAGATGAGAGGGACGAGAGAGAGAGAGAGGGAGAGTGGAGGCGGCCGCCTCTGTTTAGAATGGATTAGGGTTTCATTTAGATGTTTATATACCATTATGTTTAAAACGACGATTTTACCCCTAGGTTTTTCCTAAAAATTACGTACCCTTGCCACCGTATTTTTGTGTATTTACGACACTACCCTTCCCCTTTCTCTGAAGTAATAATGAAATCCCTTAAAATTAATGAGACCAAGTTTCGAACCCGCGTACTCATACACGAAAGCGAAATACAACTGACGCCTTAGCCAGTTGGGCTGCTGGTCCCTCATTCATCTATATAATCATCTCAGTCAATTTTATTCTTTTAAATATTCTTAATACGAAATGCTAATGTGGATTAAGTTTCTCTTGCTTCTTTTCTAATACGCCATATCTTTTCTCGCTAACTAAAATCATTTTATTTCTGCGTCATTACCTCATAATAATCTATGCAAATTTTATCAACAAAAACTTTAGTACGAAAAATTACGTTCAGTGGAACGTGGTAATGATTTTAATTAAATTATTAAAGTCCAAACGAACTACGTGGACTTTGATCCCGTCTAACGGGTACGTAGGCAACCGATAAGGTTCGAGTCCAACTAACTAATCAATTTTATCTTCAATTTTTACGTCAGTGGACGTACAATTAAATTACAACTAATACGATTTAATATTTTTAATGGTCCAGTGGGACCCTAAAATTACAAAATTATTACTAAAATACACCCAACTAATATGAAACTTATCGACTTAAGTAGTACCGATTTAGGGCGTTGTGGGGTGTGATTTCACTTCCCCACACGTAACCGTACTCCCGAACCCAAAACTTTATTTTCGCAGACCATATCTCGGTTCTGACCCTAAGGTCAGAGCCAACCGGCGAGTGTTCGATCCACTCCTAGTAAGATCGATGGCGACTCCCAAAATTGCCGACGCGACGACATCGGACCCCCGGAGGGACGGTTGCGAGAGTCGTCTCTCATGTCGTTCCAGCTCGGAGTCGCTGCTAATCTGACCGTCAATCTGCTCGTCTGTCGTAGCTAGTCTCGCTCGCTGCACTCGCCTAAGCTGGCGACAAGTGCGTTCTAGCTCCGGATCTAACGGTAGTAATGCTCCCAATTGGCTACGGGTCATGCACTACCTGCACACAGCCAAGCAAGCAAACCCGTGAAGGCAAAAGTTGGAAAAAGCAAAACAATCGATGTGGAAAAGAAATGCTTAAGTAACAGAAATCACGTTTCTTCAACAACCTAGCCGTCCCCGGAAACGACACCAAAAACTTCACTCACCTGTACTGTCGCACTAGAAAGTGGCCAAGTGTAACCACATACTAATGCGTAGTATAGCGGGTTTAGCTTTAATTGTCAACCCGGGTCCTAGATGTGATGACTACTTCGTGAAGTTCTTATTATTTAGCAGTTTAACTGTCTTGTGAAGTATTAATAAAGCTAACCAAACACAAAGCAGTAAAGGTTGTGATTCAAATCTGAGAGAGGTCACCTGAATATGGTTCCCCCTAGATTATAGTTAAGCCGGGTTATAATTCTCCAAGTCCAGATTCAATGATAGTTACTGACTCCTCGACTAAAGTAGTTAATTCACCACCTTCAATTAAGATAGCTCTATCAACCTAGGCATACATTCTCTTTTTAGGACAAAGCAGGAAATACAGGAATTTGATCGGGATTCATGCAATTCAGAAAATCATGCCTCAATTGAATATAATCAATGTCAAAGAACATGTACTTGGGTTCATACAACCAAACCTAACATACAAATCTAGGATTCTTCATACCCAGGTGAGAGAGAGAGAGAGAGAGAGATAGTTTACTCCATATAGAGAGAAGAGAAAACAGCTTCAGATGCGGAAATCAATCAGTGAAGGATGAAAATCGGCTTGTGGTTGTCAATCGACACTTCTCCAAGCTTCAATCGAGCTTCAATGGTGTTGAATCTCGATCTAGGTCACTTGGATGCTTTGTTCGTCACTTTCTCTCTCTAGGTTTTTCGCTTTCTTTCTTCAAAACTCAGATTGCCCTCTCCAAAACCCGAAATTGGGTTAAGAAGCAGCTGTCCACGATGGCACGGTCAGGCCGTACGACCGTGCAACTTCCTTTGCTGTCCGTGCAACCCAAAATGCAGAGTTTAAATTAGTTATGCGAGGGGAGTGCACGCCCATTGCACGGCCCGTGCAATCCGAGGGCCTGACCATGCAGACTCCTCACACAATTCATCACGGCCGGAATTACGTTGAAATGTCATAAACAAGAATAAACTAGCGTAAAATTGGCTTAAAACCCGAGATCCGAGCCTCAAACAATATAATAGTGGTGAACAAAAATATGTGTAAATATCGAGTCATCATAGGTCGAATCAGCAAGCCCAAAACATTTGGGGTCGCCGGAGTTAGTCTCTGCAAGCGGTATTCTAGGTAGCTTTTGGCGAATTATTTGATCGAGAGTGATTCTAAATGGGCCCGGCACTTGATGCTGCAGCACAAATGAGGTTAACCCAGTTGGAATCAAGCTTGGAAGAAGCTGGAAGTTGCGATGGTTGTGACTTGAAGATCGTTTGGTCGTGTGTGGCGTCGCGTTTTTTACCCATTTTGGGAGTCTTGCATCGATCAATTTGCTTGTAGGTATGCTCTAACTTTGAGGGCAAAGCTCTTTCAACAGGGAGGGAATGATGCAAACCTCCAAGGAAGCTTAGAAGCCAAGCAAACCATCCTTGCAAGTAGTGAGCTAGGGGACTTTCAAGTTGTGCAGAATTTGCCTAAGGCATGGAATGTGTTCGAGCAGCCTACGTCCAAGGTTCATATCTTCCAAGTTTTCAGTTTGTTTTATTCTCTTTTAAGCATCGTTTGATGATTGTACTTTACAATAAAAGGCCTTAACTCGTTTGAAAGAGGCATAATGAAATTGATTGAAATTTTGCTCTAAATTCTCGAAGCTTGTTCGTGAGTTTGATTGGATTTTAGAGATCCAAAACTTGCTGAACTCTAGCTTATCGATCGAGAATTGCACTCGATTGTATCGTAAACATCCTTATAATGATCGTGTCTTCTCCCGGGCGTGAGATTACTATTTTGTTTTCATAGAATCCGAGTCCAAACTAGCTAGCTCAAGCTTGTTTTGGCCCTGTTTTACGCTTAGTCAATAGCCTTGGTTGATTAAGGCTGCACTGCTCTTGGATTCCTTGAGCTCATATCACAACTCCGCTAATGACTGTGAAGATCGAGATTACAATCGGGACCAAGATCGACCTCGCATAAGGTCGAGAAAATAATCGTCAAAACTTCATCTTTTCTCAATCAACTCATATGTTTACCCCCAACCAAACGTCTCCATAAAGAGAAGCTACGATTCAATCGTTAGGTTTGCCCATCATCTAATTCAGCTCATGTAACCCCTAATTTCAAAAACAAAGAATCGAACTAGCCAACTCCCTCCCATGCAACCCCAGAATCAATAAACACAGAATCGAAACCCACCTCTAGAGAAAAAATTAGCGTCGCCTACTAACTCCCATCCGATTGTTGCGACTTGGAAGCAACAAAGCGCTGGTCTTACACAATCTTGGAGTGGACCTCGTCACTGTCGCTAAGCTCTTCCCAGACCATAAAATCCCTTTTTCGTATCCTTGTCGTCATTGCCGCCAAAGAAGGAACGAGAAGAGGGAGAAGAAACTTAGGAGGCGGACTGCAGTAGGAGGAACGAGGAGAGGGAGAGGAATCAATTGACGGTTCGTCACCGCCGCCAAAAAAGGAGTCGTCGTTGCAAAGTCTCCGTTTGCCGCCGCAACCTAACCTTAACCCTACTCAAACTGATATGCATATAGAATGAAATCCAAAGGTTGCGGAAGAAACATCCTCCCTTAAATGGATTTTGATTTTGGGCAGACAATCGAAGAAGAGGAGAAGAAAAGTCAAAGAGGAAGAAGGAAAGCGACAAGAGAGAGGTGGGGGCATGATGGTTTGTCTTTTAACACAATACGCGTCATTTAGAAATAACTGGGTGCCCCCAATTATTTTTAAAATAACTGGGTACCCTAGTTATTTACAATTACTCATAGACGAGTTATTCACAAATAACTCATATACAAATTATGAACCCAAACGAGTTATTTGGGTCCAAATAACTCATCATAATAACTCATCCAAATGACCCTTAAGAAATTGAGTTAACTTGTACAATCTAGTAACTGAGTATTGTCGAGTCAAGTTTTGATCTAGTTTGGGCTCCACGGCTCCACTCTTTAATAAACGAGTAGAGTTTGAGCTCAACTTGTTTGCTAAAACTTTGACTTGTATTTGACTCCAAATTTACTCGAGGTCCAATTCACGAGTTCTACTCGAGGTCGGCTTCTCAATGAGCTCACTAGACCAACTCGAGTTTGAATAAAATTATATGTGGTGGGATATATAATCTTATGAACTTATAAATTATCTACAAGTCAAAGATAAACTATTAATTAATTTGCTCATAAGTTATTAATTGATTGTCGAACAAAATTTTTCAAATCCAAACGTCGAGCCGTTCGTGAGTAGGTTGACTCAATTGCAATCCTAAGTCTTAACCAGTGGCCACCACTAACTACACGGGATGAGTTAAGTTGCTAACCCCTTAAGGAGTTAGCACCATACTAACTACTCTAACAGCCATTAAATTAAAAAAATTAATCATAGAGTCAGAATTAAATGAAGGATAAATTAGTCAATAATCCGTCAAACCCTAATATATATATATATTAATTTTATATTTAACTGCCCTCACTCCCACAAACCCCATCTCACCCACGAAACTTCCCATCCTCTCTGCGTCAAACCTTCCTCCCCTCTCTGCCTCACCAGGGATGATAAGTGCCGAAACCAGTGATGTGCCGCCTGACCATTAGTCGACCTCGCCTGCTCTGCTGGCCTCGCCACCACCTCTGTTTCTCTGCGCGGTCGTGGTCTAGCGTCACTTCCATCGCCCACGCCGCCCGCCCTGGCCCTCGCCGGTACTCTGCATCAACGCCATCCCGAATCTGATCCAACAACGCCATCCTCCCTCTTTGCCTCCCCTATGTCACAGTAATGGTGATAGTAGTTTTACGTGGGGAAGGTACATGCGCCTGGACGAGAAGGAGAGAAAGGAATTGGAACGCATGGAACGATGTTAATAGTAGTTGTTTTGTTAAGTAATAGTAGTATTTTTCCGTTAAGTTCTAGTGTTTTTTTTTGGGTTGAGTTGTAATGGTTTTGAATTTTTGATAGAGTAGTATTTAGTAGTAGTGATTTTATTAAGGTGTAGTAGCGATTATTTATATTTTAGTAGTGGCTTTTTAGCCGTATTAGTAGTGATTTATTGATTTTACCATTTTTGTAGTAGTGATTCTTATTAAAATTGTCAGTTGCTTCAAATTAAAAAAATGTTAAAACACTACTAGTTACATGGAAATCACTACGAACCCTAAAAATACTACTATCAACCTCTTAAACCATATGTCGCTATTAAACAAAAATCCTAAAATCACTACTATTCGTCTAAATGACTACTTATTTAAGCAGTAAAGAATTTATTAGTATTTTTTTTGGCTAAATTGCAAGTTTGGTCACTCGAATTGCTACAAAATTTCACGTTTGGTCACTCGAATTTGTTTATTCCATTCGTAGTCACTTATATTAGTTAAACAGTCCAAGTTCTGTCACTCTCCGTTAACCTCTGTTAGATTCTGTTAGTGCCGTCAGTTAACTGCTGACATGGCTAATAGAGATGCCTAATCACCCAATTTTAACCCAAGAAAAAACAAAAATTGACCCGCCACGTCAGAAAAACATGTCACCTCATATAAACACAACCCAACCCACCCAACCTAAAAAAAAACCATTAACCCACCCAGAAATCAAACCCGTGACCCATCCACCCTTCTTCTTCTTCCTTTATACACTGCTTCCGCCGCCGCCGGGGGATTTCCCCTCGATCTCCCATTCTCCCTGTTGCAGCCCCCGCCGCCGAATTCAGATTCGCGACCGATTCCTTGTCAGGGTGTTGAGGTCGAGCCCGACGTGGTTGTCGTCGATGTCCTGAAACTCGGGGCTGCGCATCGCGTCGAGCTCGACGTCGACGACGCGGTTGGATTCGTTGCCCATGTTGGTGGAATTGAAGAGACCCAGGTGCTGGCTGGCGACGGCGTGGGTGAAATTCGATGGTGGGGTAGATGACGAAGGCGATGCCGTGACCGCCCGTCGATGGCGATTCTAGGACCATGGCGAAGAACCGGCTTTTTTGGTTCCTCCCTCTCACTTTCTTCTTCCTCGCTTTCGATTTCTTTCAATTTTCCTTCTCCTTATTCTTCACCTTCCTCAACATGATAATAATGGCGAAACAAACTCTTGGAGTCCTGCTTCTTCCACCTGCTTCTTTCACCATCTCCAGGTTCAAGAAGGTCATCTCCCTCCTCAACCGCACCGGCCACGCCCGCTTCCGCCGCGCTCCCCTCCACCCTAATTCCTCCTCTTCCTCCCAGAGCCACCTCGTACGGGAAAACGATATTGCCGAAGAAATTCCCCGGCGCCGGGGGTTCCAATCGAGATCTGAAATCCGCCGTGAACCCGCCCATCATCGTCGCGCCGCCGCTGATGCCTTTCGCCTTCACGAGGCAAACCTAGGTGTGCGCCAGGGTCAGGACGAAGCTCGATAGGTAATTAGGGTTGGGGAATTTGGGGATCAGAGACTCCTTCAGCTTCTTGATTCTCTCTTTCAAGAAATCGAAGGTCGCTCGCAGTCTCTTGGAATCGCCATCTACCAAGCTCCATAGCAGCTCCAAGCTTCTAGGGTTTGGATTGGGATCCATCCCCGGCAGATTGAGCCGAAATCGGAACCAATCGTCCAAATACTCCACCGCAACCGCAATTTCCCGCGAGTCGACGATGCCTGTTCGATCGAAGACCAGAGCCAGCGATTTCGGTAGAGGCGGTGGGAAATCGACGCCTCCGTCTCCGACGATCTGCCTGCAAGTGTGAGCCCAGGCTTTCATGAAGACGGACTGCCTCTTGCCATCGAGAATGCCGTGCTGAGGGTTTGGGTTTAGGGTCAATTAATTGGGTTGGTTCGCGGGTTGGGCAATAATGGCTGACAGGGCGGGTAAGGCTGAGCTGTTGGGTCGGGTCGGGTTGGGTCTCCGTTTTTTAATGTTTAAATGTGCTGACTGTGTCATTCTGTTAGCCACGTCATCACTTAACGGTCGTCATTAACGGAGTCTAACGGAGGTTAACGGAGAGTGACCGAACTTGGACTGTTCAACTAATTCGAGTGACTATAAATGGAATAAATCAATTTGAGTGGCAAACGTGAAATTTTTAAGCAATTCGGGTGACCAAACTTGCAATTAAGCCGTATTTTTTTTGGGTAGAAAATGAGTAATGAACCGGAAAGAGAGAACATGTATTTTATAAAATAATACCATATAAACCCTTCTTTACTAACCACGGTCACATCTATAAGATATATGATGGAGATTCATGACTCAACTTTCTTCCATTTCAAATTTTCTGCAACGAGAGTGAAAGTAGGAAGGGTACTTTCGTCATTGCAATTGTTTATTTTTTTATTTGAAAAAAATATCAGTGTCAAGATTTGAACCCGGGTCTCTTCTAACAAGGACAAGAGTCATAACCAATAAGACTAAACAAATTTGTTGCATTTATTTATAAAAAAAACATACAAGAGGCAAAATTCTGAAAATCAAATGACTTTTCCAGCACAGTTAGCTACCCCACTAAGTCTTTCTTAAGCATTTTTAGTGTTGGATCTTTGATTATCATTTATTATTATTTTATTTTGACTTCAATAATAATGGTAGTCTATCTTATAAATGGAGGATAATCTTAAAACCGCAATCCAAATATCATTTATTCGAATATTGCATATCAAATTACAATATTAAATATATATGTGCACACACAACCACATATATATGGGTCAGACTGGTGTACTCCTGGAGTATATTATACTTCAGGTACTCTTCGTGAGATATCTCTATCTAGACCATGATTTTTAACCGAGTTTGGGGTATGATACTCTACCCTAACCTCTAATGGATAAACCCCAGGCCCCGATTCTCTAAACTCAAACCCAAAGTTTAATTTAATGGAAAATTATAATTGACCATTGAGATTGATTGGAGCTCAACAAAGTACATCTAATGTCTAGATCATGTGGAGTATACCAGTATACTATACTCCTGTAGTATACCAGTATGTGTGTGTGTAGTGTTTTCTATCATATTTTGAGTAAAATCAAAAGGTAACTCATACCCTTGGTAAGAAATGGCAATCTAGACTTTGAATTAACCTGATTTCGAGACGAGACACTATATTCTAACCCTTGACGAGTGAACTCTAGGTCTTAACTATTTAAATCATAGATCCTAAACCAAGGATTATAAAACCTCATCAGAGGTTGTACCGAAAAAGTTGGCAGGAGGGTATTTTATGCGAAAACTGTGGTTAACCGTGATTCAGTCGTTTCACAACACTACATAGTGCCTACTGGTTTAGTCGAACCCCCGGTACGTTAAGGGTTTTCAATCCTTGCCCTAAACACTAAGATTATGCACATAATTTTTTTGATGTATTTTGATGAAACACGACCTTCGATTATTGTTTCTAATAAAATTGATCTTAGTATATGAGCTTCATAGAATTAAGACCTAGATTTTAATCTGTAAGGGGCTTAAGGTATAGTACCATGTCCCTAGCTCCGGCCACTAGACATCATTTTCATACTCAGAGTATATCATTCAAGGTCTATATATCATTTCCTTATGTAATTTTCTTAATCAAAATATGATAGAACCACCCATACTTATAGTTGTGTTATCCTGCTCGAAAGTCATTTGTTCTAAATGTTAGTTGGTTGGACTGCAGTTTTATCAGGGTTGTATGTTGTTTGAAACATTTTGAACTTCATTAGTCCATTATTTTTAGTACTCCTATATTATTTAGGGATAATATCCTATTTTGTGTTGAACTTTGATGTAAATAACAATTTTGGCATGAACATTCAAATAAGATAGTTTTGTCCGAATTTGAAAGAAATTAACAAATTTGACCCGAAATTTGGGTCGGTTATTAATATTGAGGGTCAAACATTTCTTTTTTTTATGACTCAACATACAATGTTAAGGAGACTGTGGTGTGACTTTCACGTCATAGGTATAATATGCTATTTTGCCCTACACTTTCAAATAAGACAGTTTTGTACGAATTTTCAAAGAAATGAATAACTTTGACCCAAAATTTAGGTTGCCGTTAATATTGATGAGAGGGGTACAAAGAGAGATAGTTTCGTGCTTTGGGATTTTTGGGGGCCTGAATCAATTTCTTTTTCCTTTTAATATGATTTATGCAAGTAAATATGAAAATATTAGGATATACTAAGGGTCCTATTTTGTGGTATTTTTTTCTTCTGAAAAATTCACTTTTTTAGACTTTATAAATAAATGACTTGGAAGCCACATCGCAACCGAAACCTCTCTATCACAACTGTCAATATTAAAGGTCAACCCAAATTTCGGACCAAATTTGTTCATTTCTTTCAAAGTGCAAACAAACCTATCTTATTTGAAAATTCGAGCCAAAATTGTCTTTTACATCAAGTTCATGCCAAAATAAGGTATCATCCCTATGACATGGAAGCCACATCGCAATCGCAACCACCTGAGCATTGTATGTTGAATGGATGAAGAAATTTTTAACTTTTAATATTAACGAACAACATAAATTTCAGTCCAAATTTGTCCATTTCTTTCAAAATTTTGAAAACTGTCTTATTTGCAAGTTCATGTCAAGTTTGGCTTTTACGACAAACTTCAAGGTCAAAATAAGGTATATCCCTATTATTTATGGTCAACTTACCAATCAAAGTAGTCAGTGAAAGTATCAGCAACACTGACAAAGACAAACATATGTAATTCAAAATTAGTTGCACTCAGCCTTAAGTTTGAAGCTCTCTTGAGAACCCGGACTATTTTCTAGGCATCTTCGGGGACTACGACTAGCATGCTTCCAAACCAGCTGATCCTTATTCTACTTTCTATGAAGAGGAATAATATGGGTGTATCTGTTAGACATTAATTAGGGTTACAAATGATCTCATTCCTAAAATCTGTTAGAGACCAATCTTTTTCTTTCCTTCTGAGGGTTCATTATGTATGTTTTAGGAAAAACAACTCTAATCTTGAACTATTTGCCATTTTTAAGTATTGAAAACCTATTATTTTGTATGTTTTTCTTTTCTTCTTTGAACAATTATATTTCTTTTTTCAGTGATATGTCGTATCTTCCTATTATATTGTAAGCATGTTATATGAACATATTTTTTGTCTAGACTTTCCCGGCCAAGGGGCCGGGCCCGGTGCTAGTTTAATTTAAAAGAATAGACGATGATTAGACTAGTTAGTATGGAGTTAGCACTCTAACCTGTCATCTAGGCTCTAATAACTACACCCGTCGGCCGGAGCCACTTCGATTCTAGCCTTTGGGCCAGAGGAAAACTTGTGGGTAGCTCGAGAATTACTGGCACATCTGAAGCCCACTGTGCCCTTGACTCCAGCATCAGCCCGGCCCAGTTGAGTGAAGCGGATCAGTTGGGGTTCGACTTCGGTGTGAGATAAAGCCTAAAGGTGTTCGTAACTTCCCTCCCTCCCTTTTCTTCCCATCTGTCTCTCTCTGTCTTGTGCGGTCTTCTCAGTTTCAACCTCCCACTCTCATCTTCTTTCTCTGAGATCTGTCAACTCCTAGAGTCCTAGTCTTCCTTCCACAGCTCCCTTCAACATTGTTCTCTTCCCAAGTAAGCTTCTCTCCCTCTCCAACTCCCAACTCCAATTCCGCGCCACTCCCGTACTATCTTCTTCCGACTTGGTCGTCAGCTTTGAATTCGCCCGTCTCGCTTTCTGCTTCCGTTCACCATTATTAGCTCGGATTCAAAATTCTCTTCGCCCACTTCCTGCTTCTTAGTTCTACCTTACCAGTTCTTCAGCTGTTTCCCTCTTTCTTTCTGTTTGCTTCCTTCAGCTTAACATAAGCACAATTAGGTTGCAGGATCTGGGTTCTTGGTGGTTTGCGTTCGCTGCGTTCTGCCGCAGCGCGCCGCCCCTGTCTCATCGAGTCATAATCCACCTTCCGGCTTGTTCATGCTGCTCCAGTCTTCGATTCCCGCTTCCGACAAGGTGATTTTTCTTCTCACTTCTTGCGTTATCTTTTGAATTTTATCCTTTGTTTTCCCGCCATACCTATAGAATTCGGCAAACCAAAGTTGGTTAGGTTGTGTTTTTGTTTGTTGTTGTTTCGCTTGGATTTAGAAGCTGACTCCTACTACCCACCCTCTCTTAACTCTGTCAGTTTCTCATTATCTAAAAACAAAAACAAAAACAAACAACTGTCAGTTTGTGTCTCATCTCCTCTTGTCGCCTTAATCTTCTGTAATGAATCTAGGATGTTTGTCTGTGGTTACTAACAGTGACCCGTTCTCCTTCATCCTTCTTTTGAGCGATTCTTCAGAGTATATTTCATTATTGAATCTTGCTATGCAGTCATGGCCTTTCTTAGCATTCACTGATTTCTAATGGGTTAACTGTAAAACCACTTCTTTTGTGTACTGGGGTAGAGCCTCATACTTCATCCTGCCCCTTTAGAGTATTTGAAAGATTCAACTTTAAACTTTTGCTAAAATTTGCTGTTTTTCTGACACTTTACAATCTTCTCATTCTAACAAAAGCTGGTGTCACTGTGACTGCCTGTTAACAGAGCCCTGACCGTGGCCGCTTCAGACAGGCATTCAATGTACTGCTGGAGCAAATAGGGAACCCAGCTGAATTTGAGCTTCCAGATTGGTTTGGCAAAGGGAAGCCTCTCCCCTACACCTTCATCAAACGGAGTATCCTGTCATTTCCCCCTGCTCATGTGCTTGGTTCCGATTGCTCTTTTGCTCTTCATGCTACTTCAAGGCCATATATACATAGCATATGATTTCTTATAGGAAACTGATTTGTATCATTGAACATGCCACGTGCTCTGAAATGTTTGGTTTTGTTGTTATCTTGACGCCACCAAGACATATATCTTACCAAGCGAGTTAAAAGGCGCCTTGAGGATGATGGAATATTCTGTTCTTGCACAGCATCACCAGGTTCTACTGGTGTGTGTGATAGAGATTGCCATTGTGGGTTAGTTCTTGTCTATCATAGTTACTTTATGTTGGAATGTGTACTTTTCCACTTTGCTTGTAACCTAGTGGTATAATAGTTTGGTATAAGAGTTGATCAATGTCTTGCCTATCCACATAGACTCTGATCCAGAGATTGAAAACTTCTTCTTCTATCTTTGTTGCCTAATTTACTGCCATTAATGGTTAGCTACGAATAGAGTGCTAGTTGCGAGAATTTGCTGTCCAACTCTTGTCTTAGAATCAATCTTTAGGTTACTTCCATGAAACTGCGACTCTAGATCTAATATAATTTCGTCTGTTAGTCCTCGAACCTGAAGTTCCAGATTCACTGTAATCGAGTTGAGACAGAGACGTGTACTTTCAAATTCGTTCATGATGACTCTTGTTGAGCTGTCTTAGTTCAGGATAGGTCTGCATCCCCTGTACAATAATTGTGAGGCCACTGCATGGACTAGAATAATGAGGTTGTTTCTAACACAATGCATTTACTTGCTTCCTGTTTCATGTTCCATGCTTCTGAGTCTCTTTGTTTTTTGCATGGTTCTATAGGATGTTGCTGTCCAGTTGCTCCTCAGGCTGCAAATGTGGGAAATCTTGTCTCAACAAACCGTTCCAGCAACGGCCTATGAAAAAGATGAAGATGATACAGGTATATGTATTTGATATCACTGGGTGTTTAGACAATATAATAACCTTGTGGATGAAGAAAGATTGATTAAGAGTTGGGTTGCCGAGAGGGGGATAGATTTATGCAACATGTAATAAATTTACGCAGACTGGTGATACTATTGGAAACTGCTCTTTTGAGTCTCTCTCCCTCTCCATTTTCATGTTGATATTTTTTTGGTTGGAACTTGATATGTGGGTTTTGGACCTCGAAACACTCCCTCCATTTCATATTAATAGTCCTGGATTTTGATTCTGCTTCATGTACTTGCTATAGTCTCTCCTGTCCTTTTCTTTAATGATCTAAAACCTGGAGGTAATCTCTTACCATCAGAACATGTTGCTAAATATTTACGCTGCTTGTAGACTGACAAATGCGGAGTTGGGATTGTGGCTGATGAAGATATTAAACAAGGAGAGTTTGTGATAGAATATGTCGGAGAAGGTGATTCTTTTATTCATAGCTTGTTCTCTCCTGTTATTTTATTGTCTTTGCAGCAGCATTTTGGAAAATCTATTATTTGTTCTGTGGTGATTGTTGGATCCAGTTATTGATGATAAGACCTGCGAGGAGAGGCTGTGGAACATGAAACACCGTGGAGAAACAAACTTCTATTTATGTGAAATTAACCGAGACATGGTTATTGATGCCACATATAAGGGAAACAAGTCAAGATACATAAATCACAGTTGCTCTCCTAATACCGAGATGCAGAAATGGTACTGATATTAAAGTTATCTTATCATATTATTGGTGCACCTTTTTTATGATGATATCAACTGTTTGTTGGTTTTCTTTTATAGGATAGTTGATGGGGAAACCAGAATTGGTATATTTGCAACTCGGGACATTAAAAGGGGGGAGCATCTTACCTATGATTATCAGTAGGACTGCTTTGTTCAATTCTAAAGTTTTCATTTTGTTTAGGGATATAATCATCCTCTCTTATATATTTATTGTTTAAACTTGTCATTCTGTGCTTGTTTTCCAATGAAGTCATTCAGTTCAATCTAATAAAGGCAGCAGGTTTGTACAATTTGGTGCAGATCAAGATTGCCACTGTGGGGCTCCCGACTGTAGGCGCAAGCTAGGTGTTAAACCTACCAAGCCTAATAAGATGTCGTCAGATGCAGCGTTTCAGTTTGTTGCATGCCAGGTTGCAGTTGCATCTCCTGAATTCAAAGCACTTCTGTCCAGGAAGGATGTATGTACTGAGCTGCTGCTTCATTTGGAGGCAAAAGTTTAAAATTCTTCCTCTTTTTTCTACCTTAGTTTGTACTCGTACTGATTTGTAGAATTTTATTTTGTGAAGGTTTTTCAAAATGGAAGATTGCAAATAGGTAAACTCTCAAATTTGTGGTCCGTTTACCCACTCCTCAAAACTCATTGAATTGGTAAACCTTTTCTCCAATTTGTCAGCCTGATGATTACAGTTTCATTTTCCTCGATCCAGGGAGTTCGGGGCATGCTCATGATAGCCATCAGTCCTACCCTAGTTGCATTGGCAAGGTGATCAGAATATACTACCCCAGAAATGAAAGGTACTTATAGGTTCTATGTCTTATCTGATGTGTTCAATAAATCGTATTGAGTTCCTTTAACTCACCCTTTGGTTCTGTCACTGATCATCTCTAAATCCTTTCTTCAACATCAGAAGTTTCGGGATTATTAGACAGTTTGACAATTATTCTAGAAAACACAAGGTATGTAACATGTTCTTTCGTTTATTTAGCTGTTCCCCCCTCCGGCCTCTGTATTGTTGTGTAAATTGCAAAAATGAGGCATCATGACTGTGTTCTGTGATTTGTTCTATTACCGCAGATCATGCTTGAGGATGGTACCATCAAATTTCTTGACCTTTCTAAAGTAGACTGGGAAATCTGTGATTCTGGCTCCAGGTTAGACTAAAACAGGCTTGATATTCAGCTTACTCATCGACTAAAATCTTGTGGATAGAAAAGAACATCTGGTTACCTTTAAACAAGCTAAAATCAAGAGGAAAGGGTTATCTAATGTTCTCATTCATATGTTATTTTATGCTTGCAGGTAGTGAATAACCACGAGAAAGCACTGCATAACCTTTTGTTGTACTATCAAATATAAACAGGCACCCCAAGTTAACATATAATGAACAACCATGCTCTGAGTTGGATGGGGAAGAAATGTTGTATTGCCTCCATCTCATACTTGCCACAATTGTTTCTTTCTTCAGAGTTAAGGATTGTGAAAGACACACGTTCTGTTCTTTGCAATTCTTGCTATTGCTCGCTCTTGATTTAGTTACATTACAACATGGTTTGAAGGGTTGTCTCTTCGGTTTTGCGTGCCCCTTCTCAAGATTGGCCAAGTTTTGGACTAATGATGAAATGTAGAAGATGAAAGCGGGTTTGTTTGAGAACATAAACACACTGAACACATGGTTTCTCTCTCTCTCTCTCTAAGCGCCAAAGTTAATTACATCTACTACTACATTAACAACCAAAGACTAGAATATGATTGATTGATGATGCAGGCTTGATGGAAGATATCCATGGTTTTACTGGAACCTAGGTTGAGATTGATTCAAGCTGCAGGTTGCTGCTGCAAATCCACATGATGATTCCCATTGGAAGTCGTTGATGCCGCCTCCATTTCGAGGATGGATGACCAAGCGGATGCTGTCTCCTCAAACTTGTCCATCGACGTTGCGGTAAAGGCACCTGCCGCTGCTATGTCAGGCCACCATCCGGTTTCACCTCCACCAGCACCAGTCGATGCGTTATACATTATTTCGTTGAGGCAAGCGGAGAAGGAACCGTCCAAGCCCCACCATCGCTCATCTTCCTCCTCCGTCTTGCACACTAAGCCGCCGACACCTTCCTTCAGCCAGGGGAACTCAAACACCCCTAATCCCCCCATGTAGTTCTCCTCCGATGCAATCGACAATCCACATCCATCTGTCTTTTCGTCATCATTGCGGGTGCATCTCATGACGTCATCGTCGCTGCGATGATAATGATGACGATGATAATGGCTTGGCTTGTTAGCTTTCTCGGTGGACGATGATGATTTGAAGCATGCCTTGTTAGCTTTATTGGTGGAGGATGAGCAAGATTTGAAAGCTTTGGCCTGTGAGTTTCCGTAGGCGGTGGTCTCTTTGCGCCATGATGATCCCTCTCTCCCTCGCTTCTTCCTCTTGTGCAGTGTTTCTTTCCCCTTCCCCATTGCGGATTTTGGAAAGTTGGGCAACGAGAACGGGATTGAGACGGGAGATGGAAGTGAAAGGTAAAAAATTTGAAGAGAGAAAAGGGTAGTGTGGATGGATGGATGATCAACCACGTAAAGCCATGCACGTATAAAACGCAACACACGGCAGTGGTCTGAAACAGAATTGAGTGTGTTTTTGGGGTTCACGCATTTCGTCCTCTGCACAAAAGAGAAGGGGGAAAAAAAGGTTTGGTTTCCCTTTCCTTTCGTTCTGAACCCTCTGAGGCTCGCTCTATAGGAGGGTTTCCCTTCCCACATATTCCGCGCTATCAACCTTGGGCCCTCCTGGATCCCCGCTCTTTTACGGTATCGAATGTTAACCGGCTCTACAGACTACAGCCCTAAAAGAAAGGGGAAGAAAATGTGAAGAGTACACTTGTAATGGATAATAACAGTCGTGGGTTTTGTCATATTCATTCACATTCGTCTTTTGCTCTTCCCATATCGTCACGCTTAGATCGGGAGTTTAGGTTTAAGTACGGTTGGAGAACCAAACGAACAAAAGTCTAACACAAGTAATTGGCTTTTAACCAATGTTATTAAAGCAGACCCGAGATGGCTGGTCAGACCGCTAAAACCGACATCCGTAGGCCAGATTGGTCCGTATCAGTCCAAAAGCCGCAATGAGTAGAATAGCCGATTGGCGAGTGGCCAAAATGCTTAAACGTTTGTGCCGCTCGAACCGACTAACCGGTTTTCGATTTCTGTTCGCCCACTGAAAAAATGAAAATCCAAAAAAGGAATTGGAGAGAGGCGAGGCGACTGCACCGGTTTTCGATTTCTGTTCGCCCACTGAAAAAATGAAAATCCAAAAAAGGAATTGGAGAGAGGCGAGGCGACTGCAGAGGCAAGGTTTTATATATATGGTACCATTTCGATTTCTGGCATATTCTTACTATATCAAGTTCTTGGCTCAGTCAAGCTGTCCCAATCCGGCTATAATAACTGATATAAATCAGAAAATATGTGATGAATAGCCTTCAATATCAGTGAGTTATAGCATTCCCAAAAACCTGCCAAAATATGAGAAAAATTATCATTCGAAAAAACCGAAAATTGTGATGATACCCTTTGGAATATGCCAAAAATGGTTCAAAATAAAATCCGCCCAATAGTAGACTTAATCAACGGTGAAGAATAGCATGTATCCTTCAAAATCGAAGAAAAATGACATTTAGAAACAATCGCCCGAAATATATGATGACACCCTTTGAAATCTACCAAAAGTGATCCCGGAAAACATTCACTAAAATTGGTGCTTAATAAACTTAATAATTATTAAAGCATAGTCTTAGCTTGAATCCTTGATCTGTATCCTTCAAATTCTAAGGAAAATGACCTTTCAAAAATCATCCAATGAACCTATGGGAATTGGTAGGTAACTCTCTCTACCTTTTTTTTTTTTCAAAATTGCGCCCTCATCTATCTATCTATCTATCTATCTATAAAATATATAAAAGGGTTTCTCAAAGACCCCTCATCCACGTCAGCCTCTTTGGCTTCTCCGCAACTTTCGGCTTTCTTTTTTTTTATTAGATTTTCTTTTCCCAAAACCGTTCACTTCCAAACGTTGTGTTCCTCTATTTTTTTTGGATCATGCCTTCCCATTAAATTGCATACTCCTTCACCGCATTTCTTCTTCTACACCGCAACGGAAAAACCAGCAATCCATAATCTAGATATCCATTTTGAGTGCGCCTTCATATTCATGGTCCATCGAAATCAAAATTGACAGTTTCGTCTCCCTCCGAATAAGATTGTGGATTTCCCCTTATGCATCGCACTTCTCATTTCTCAACCTACCCAACCCTTTCACCTCTACAATCTCTTCATTCCTAATATTGAATGATAGATTCCTATTCTGAAACTTCCTCCGACCATCTTCTGGTGTCGGCGCCGCCCCCAGAAATCCAGATCTGGAACTGGTAACTCGACATATACTCGAGGCAGATTTTGAATACGAGCCCAACCATCCATCTTGAAACCGGTGGCCATACCTTCAAAAGATTCTCTGGAGGAATCCACTCCTATTTTATGACGCACCAACCTCAAGACCCGACGAGTTCTGCATCGGAAAGTTCGACCAAATTCCTAGCTTTGGAGATGAGGCGAGAGATTGGCCCGGCCCAATAAGAAGAAAGATAGAGAGCGATTAGAGGGATTGAAGGAACGGGAAGATGGCGGTGGGAAGAGGTGGCAGCGGATGAGATGTTGTCCGTGCGGTGGTGATGATAGGGAAGAGGTAGAAGAATACATGCAAAACATTGAGTTTTTTTTTATGAATAGTTGGGACTTTTTTCCGTTTTGTATAAACAGATTTTTTTTCTTCAAATTAGTGATTAAAAAATATTTTTCTTAATTAAAATGCGTTGATGTTTGATTAGGTATAGATCTGCTAACTTTACGTAACTCTAATAGACCATGCTTATTATTATTTGTTTAAATCATCACTGTTTGGGTGTCATTTTGAATTTTAATAAGTTTAACTATTAGATTTAGAATTTCTATAAAAATGATACAAATCTCATAAAATTGAAAAATGAAATTACCTGCCCAAAGGGTAGGGTCCAAGCTAGTTCTCTCTTAGTCTCTTTCACATCCCTTTTCCCAGGGGTGGCCGCCGACAACTTATGGTGACCGGCGATAACCCATTTAATCCTTCTCTCGATTTTTGTTCATCTTGCTTCTGCTCTAGACAGTTTTCCCCGGATTTTTCCTGTTATTTTCTCTCCTTTCCAGCCGTTATGGCATTTCATTTTCAATTCCATTTTCTGTTGAGCTTGTCTCTTCGTTTCAATTTTTAAGGTTCATGTTGTGGGCTTGCTCAAAGAGGGAACTGGATGTTGCAGCTTGAGACGGTTGTTTTCCCAAGTTTGGTGGGTTCACCGTCTTAGGGTGAAGCCATTCTTTACTTTCCCCTTTCGGCATCCCCGGGCTGGTTGTCCGTTGCTTGGGCGGTCGTTGGATTGTGGAGGGTAGAGTCTCCTCTAGCTGGTTGCGGTGGCTGTTTAGTGTCTCCTCGAAGGTTGGTGGCTCGGTCTGATTCCTCATCGCTCTTGGACCTGTTCTAGCTGCTTCGGGTTCCTCTGCCTTTTTAGTTCTGAGCAATTTTTTCACATCCTTCTCCACCGCCATGAAATCTCAATTCTGAGATTCACTGTGATGGATGTCTTCGAGCAATCCCAAGGAGGCAGCATATGGTATTGCTTTGCTCAAGCCATGAATTTCGTTGCGATTAGACGAGCCGTCTCTTATCTTGGTTATACTATGTTTAGTGTGGATGCCAAAGGAATTTTGAAAGTACTGCTTTTGGTTCTAGTGTTCTGAAATTTTGGGTGGTTGTTTTCACTCTATGCTTTGCTCTTCTTGATGTATCTCTCAAGCACGGTCTTTTGTCAACCGTTTACTCAAGATCTCATTACGCTGATTGATTTCAGTTTGATCCATTTGTTCCTCTTTGTAACCAATCATTCATAGTGCAATGCAAGATCTTCCTTTGTCAAACAAAAATCACCCAATAATTCATGATAATGCCGTATGCAAAAAAATCCGCTCAACTTGGCAATTTATAGACTTTATCACTGGTGGAGATCACGGGAGAATAGCCTTAGGCCGAATCGGGGAACTGTAGCCTTCAAAATCCAAAGCAAATGGTCTTTCAAAAAATCACGCGAAATCTGTGATGGTACCCCTTTTGGAATATGCCAAAACTGTCCCGAAACAAATCTGCACAAATCGGTGTTTAGCAGACATAATCATCAGTGAAGAATAGCGTGAGGCAAAATTCGTGATCTGTAACTGTCAAAATCTAAGAAAAATGACAACTTTCTAGGGAAAAATAGCCCAAAAAATTTATGTAAATGACCTCCAAGAGAAATTCGCCCAAACCAACAATTAATAGAATTAATAATTGGTGGAGAATAGCCGCATGCCAAATCCGTGATCTGTAGCTTTCAAAACCCAAAGAAAATGCATTTTGGAAAAATCGTCCGAAATTTGTCATGGTACCCCTTTGGAATCTGTCAAAAATGGATCCGGAAGAAATTCGTCCAAATCTATGATTAATTAAATTAATCATTGTTGAAGAATAGCTTTCGGCCGAAACCGTGTCTGAAGCCTTCAAAATCAAAGGAAAATGGACTTTCAAAAAAAGAAAATCACCCAAAAAATTATGAAAATGCTATCCGAAAATAAATCCGTCCAAATCGGTGCTTAATGGACTTAATCATCAGTGGAGAATATGATCAGTAGACTTCATCATTGGTGGAGAATAGCCTCACGCGGAATCCGTGATCTGTAGCCTTCAAAATCGAAAGAAAGAAATTTCAGAAAAGTTGTCAGAAATTTGTGATGGTACCTTTTTGGAATCTGCCACATATGGACCCGAAAGAAATTCGCCCAAGTCGGTGCTTAATGGACTTAATCATCAGTTAAGAATAGGCTCAGGAAAAATTCGTGATCTGTAACCTTCAAAATCCAAGGAAAATGACCTTTCAAAAAAAATCCCACAAAAAATTATGAAATTCCATATGCAAATAAATTCGCCTATATCGGTACTTAATGGACTTAGGGTTCGTTTGCTTGAGGGTTTTGTTGATGGATTTTGTGATGGATTTGCATGCTTCATGGATTTTGACAAAAGTCCATTGTTTGCTTGAAGGAGTTAGGGAGTGTAAATCCGTGGGGCCCATGCACTTTTGAGGTCCAAATCCGTGGACCCCACGGATTTGGAAAAACTAGCTATGGAGGTGGGAATTGAGTGATGGATTAAAATCCATGATGGTATTTTACTTATTTGTCCTCACTTTTTATATAAATGGCCAATCTACCCTCCTACTTCAATTTCTACATATATGTCATACAAGGTGTTTTGTGACGGCTACAGAGGCATGAATGATTATATTGTGAAATGGGGTCTCGAGGTGCTCCAAAAATCACCAATTGGACCCTTATGAGTCACAAATGCTTGCACGAAGAACCACAGCATCACCACCATTGCCATCCTCCCATTTTTTTTATCTCCTTCTACTTCCAGCAAACAACATTTTTTATGTCCTTTGAGTAATCACAACCATTGATTTATGTTATGCTTTGCTTGCTAAAAGAATGTCCTTCAAGTAATCGCCACAATTGATTTATGTTATGCTTTGCTTACTAAAATGAAGATCAATTCAAACTTGCAATTAATGTTCAGTATTTATCTCCCCGACACTTGTCCTTCCAATGCAGCCTCCGACACAAAGAATGAACCATTTGCTTAATTAATGATGATATGTTGCACATTTGGAGTCTTCTTTCGTTATAAGATTATAGATAGGGGCAATAAGGTCAATTTCACTTAATATCTACAAATTTCATTAAACAAAATCCATCATGAAATCCATGAAACAAACAATGGATTTTTAAAAGTCCATAATGAATCTAAAACCTTCATAAGTCCATGGATTTCCAAAACCCAGGTTTTACCAAAACCTTCATTTTTCAAATCCATGAAGCAAACGAGCCCTTAATCTTCGATGGAGAATAGGATCAATAAACTTTATTATCGATGGAGCATAGCCTCGGGCTGAATCCGTTATCTGTAGCCTCCAAAATTGAAATAAAATTGTATTTCTGAAAAATTGCTCGAAATCTGTGATGGTAGGCCTTTGGAATCTGCCAAAAATAGACACGGAAGAAATTTGCCCAAATATGTGCTTAATAGACTTAATCATCGTTTAACAATAGCCTTAGGCCGAATAAGCGATCGGTAGCCTTCAAAATTCAAGGAAAATGACATTTCGTAAAAAAAATCACAAAAAAATTTACGACAAAAGTCATCCGAATATAAATTCGTCAAAATCGATGCTTAATGGACTTAATCTTCGTGGAGAATATGATCAATAGACTTCATTATCGGTGGAGAATAGTCTCGAGCTGAATCCATGATTTGTAGCCTCTAAAATTGAAAGAAAAAGGCATTTCGGAAAAATTGGCTGAAATCCGTGATTATACCCCTTTGGAATCAGCCAAAAATGAACCCGGAAGAAATCCGCCCAAATTGGTGCTTAATGAACTAAATCATCGTTGAAGAATATCCTTAGCTCGAATCCATGATCTGTAGTCTTCAATATCCAAAAAAATGGCCTTTCGAAAAAAATATCACGAAAAATTACGAAAAAGTCATTCAAAATAAATTCGCCCAAATTGGTGATTAATAGACATAATCATCGGTGGAGAATAAGATTAATAAACTTCATTATCGGTTGATATTAACCTCGGGCTGAATTCGTGATATGTACCCTCTAAAATCGGAAGAAAATGACATTTCGGAAAAATTGCGTGAATCTGTGGTGGTAATCCTTTGGAATCTGCCAAAAATGGACCCGAAAGAAATCTGCCCAAATCATTGTTTATTGGACACAATCATCATTAAAAACTAGCCTCTAGCAGAATACATGATCTGTAGCCTTTAAAATCAAAGGAAACTAGCCTTTCAAAAAAATTTGCCTAAAAGATTAAGAAAATGTCATTCATAAATAAATTTTTCCAAATTGGTGGTTAATGGAGTTAATCATTGTTGAAGAATAGCATCAGGTCGAATCCGTGATCTGTAGCCTTCAAAATTCAAGGAAAATAGACTTTCCAAAAAAATTGCCCAAAAAATTACGAAAATGTCATTCCAAAATAAATTGGCCCAATTCGTTACTTAATGGACTTAATAATCGGTGAAGAATAGGATCAATAGATTTTAGAGTTGGCAAATGGATTGGATTGGTGGATTGGATTGGTGGATCCATGGATCAAATGGATTGGATCTAATGGATTGGTGGATTCATGGATTGGATCAAGTGGATTGGTGGATTATCCATGAATCCAAATGACATCCTCAACCGAGGACCAATATGTAAAATGTCAAAAGTTTAGGTACTAAAATGTCACAATGAAAAATTTTAGGTACCAAAATGTACTTTTCCAATGATATTTTTCGTATAAAAAATTAAATTTTAGGTACCAAAATGTAAAAAATAAAAATTATAGGTACTAAACCGTAATTTGCCAATGATCCATGGATCCAATCCATGAATCCACTAATCCAATTGGATTTGGATCAAATGGATTGGATTTAAATGGATTGGATTAGGTGGATATTTTTAATGGATTGATGGATTGGATTGGTGGATTGGATTGAAATTGCCACCTCTAATAGATTTCATTATCGGTGAAGAATAGCCTCGGGCCGAATCCATGATCCGTACCCTCAAAAATTGAAACAAAGTGATATTTCAGAAAAATCGACCGAAATCTGTGATGGTACACCTTTCGAATAAGCAAAAAATGGACCTGGAATAATTTGGCCAAATTGGTGTTCAATGGACTTAATCATCGTTGAAGAATAGACTTAGGCCGAATTGTGATCTGTAGCCTTCAAAATCTAAGTAAAATGGGTTTTCAAAAAATATCTCACAAAAAATTGCGAAAATACATTCCAAAATAAATTGGCCAAATTCGGTGCTTAATGGACTTAATCATCGGTAGAAAATAGGATCAATAGACTTCATTATCAGTGGAGAATAGCCTCGGCCTAATTAGTAACCTATATCCTCAAAAATCGAAAGAAAATGGAATTTCAGAAAAATCGCCCAAAATCGATGATGGTATCTCTTTCGAATCTGTCAAAAATTGACCCGGAATAAATCCGCCCAAATTGGTGCTTAATGAATTAATCATCGTTGAATGATATCATCATGCCAAATCTGTGATATGTAGCCTTCAAAATCCAAGAAAAATGGTCTTTCAGGAAAAAAAATCACACAAAAGTTTACGAAAATGTCATCCCAAAATAAATTGGCCCTTTTCGGTGCTTAATAGAGTTAATCATCAATGGATAATAGGATCAATAAACTTTATTATCGGTGGAGAATATCCTCGGGTTGAATCCGTGATCAGTAACCTCTGAAATCAAAAGAAAATGACATTTGGAAAAATCGCCCAAAAACAATCATTCCTTTCGAATCTTCCTAAAATGGACCCGTAAGAAATCCGCCAAAATTGGTGCTTAATAGATTTCATCATCGTTGAAGAATAGTCTCGGGCCGAATCCGTTATATCGATATGTAGCCTTCAAAATCCAAGGAAAATGGCATTTAGAAAAACAATAGCCCAAAAATTATGAAAATGTCATCCCAAAATAAATTGGTCCAATTCGGTGCTTAATGGACTTAATCATCGGTGGAGAATAGGATCAATAGACTTCATTATCAGTGGAGAATAGCCTCGGGCAGAATTCGTGATTTGTAGCCTCCAAAATCGAAAGAAAACGACATTTCGGAAAAATCAACGAAATCAATGGTGGAACACCTTTCGAATCTATAAAAAATGGTCTGAGAAGAAATTCGCCCAAATCGCTGCTTAATAGACTTAATCATCATTAAAGAATAACCTTAGGCCTAATCTGTGATATGTAGCCTTCAAAATCAATGGAAAATGACCTTTAAAAAAAAATTTGCCCAAAAATTATGGAAATGCCATCACAAAATAAATTGGCTCAATTCGATGCTCAATGGACTTAATAAACAGTGGAGAAAAGAATCAATAGACTTCATTGTCGGTGGAGAATAGCCTCGGGCTAAATCCGTGATCTGTATCATTATTGATGGACCCGAAAGAAATCCGCCCAAATCCGAGTATATTCTTTAAAAATCGTTAAAGAATATACTCGGGCTGATTCTGTGATCTGTTGCTTTCAAATCTAAGGAAAATGGCATTTTGAAACAAATCGTCCTAAGAATTAGGATCAATAGACTTAATCATCGGTGGAGAATAGGATCAATAGACTTCATTATTGATGGGGAATAGCCTCGGGCTGAATCCGTGATTTGTAGTCTCCAAAATCGAAAGAAAATTGTATTTCGGTAAAATCGCCTGAAATCAGTGATGATACCCCTTTCGAATCTATCAAAAATGGACCCAAAAGAAATTCGCACAAATTGGTGTTTAATGGACTTAATCATTGTTGAATAATAGCCTAATACCAAATCCGTGATCCGTAGACGTAATCATCGGTGGAGAATAGGATTATTAGACTTCATTGTCGACGGAGAATAGTATCAAGCTGAATCCGTGATCTGTAGCCGCCAAAATCGATAAAATGACATTTCGGAAAAGTCGCCCAAAATAAGTGATTGTACCCCTTTCGAATGTGCCAAAAATGGACCGGGAAAAATCCGCCCAAATCGGTGCTTAATGGACTTAATTATCGTTGAAGAATAGACTCAGACCGAATTCGTGATCTGTAGCCTTCAAATCGGTGCTTAATGGATTTAACACAAGATAACTAACTGGAACATAACAAAAGAAAGATAAATGCGACAAAGAAAATACGACATCACAAGCACAAAACACAAGGAAAAGACACCAAAGACTTGATGCTACACAAACACAAAACACGACAAAACAACGCCACATTTGGCACACAACAAACGATTAAACTAGTAGTTCTTGACTTTTTGTAATAACTGAAGATTCCTCGCCAATGGCGCAAAAAACTTGATCGGGTGCTTATGCGCGATCGAGCTTTAAATTTATAAGTCGTTGCACACTCTCTATTCAATCCTAACTAGGTCAAATATAACCTAGTTAGAGTTGTAGTTGTACATGGGCGTTGGGCCGTGCTTGGGCCGGCACGACACATGCACGCTTCAGGCCCATATATTTCGTGTCGTGCTTGGCACGGCCCGTCAGTTTTCGTGTCGTGCTATGCAAGCCCATTTGTTTACTTTGCTAGGCCCGGCCCGGGCACGATTCGAATCGTGCTGGGCCTATTCGTACTTGTGCCATGCTCGTATTCATGTTTAATGAAAAGGACGAAAACAAAAGAGAGAATAAAAAAAAGGTGAAAATTGGACGGGGGAAGATAGTATTAACCGATAATGTTTGAGAAAAGTAAACAAATAAGGGGGGAAAGAAAATTGGAAGTATAGCGAGTGTGATTTGGATTTGTTTAATTCTTTGTCCATTTTTACTCGTGTTAGTAATTACGTATATATCTTTATGACACTTCTAACAACAACAAATAATTATTTTTCTACTTGTGTTTGTAATATTTGAGCCTATAATTCTTTTTATATTTATTTTCTATCAAATAAATATTATTTCTGTGCCATGTCCGTTCTTATACTCAATAAAGTCTCGAAAATATTAGGCCCGACACGGCCCACTTATATACCGTGCTCGTGCCTGTGCCCATGAAGTTTAGGCCCGACACGGCCCATAAATTATTCGTGCTCGTGCCGGGCTGGCCCATTTATTTCATGCCTGTGCTCGTGCCGTGCCGTGCTAGCATGTGGGCGGCACGGCCCGGTGCCCACGTACAGTTGTATTAAAGTTGCTCAATCGTATTCCAAGGGATCCCTAAACTTAGTATTACTTCTCTCCAAACTACTATCTAAGCGAATTGGAAGTTTGGGTGAATAATCTAACCTAATCTACTCCTAAATAACCAACCAAGTGGTTGGGAGAATGCTAGAGATGAGACGGTTGCCTAGGGTCGAATCCTCCTAGCTATGGTTGTCATGTAGGGTTAAGGGAATGTGGTGAGTGAGCTCTTTTCCGTGGGTTTTTGTGGTTATCCACACACCTCCGAGTACGCCTCCCCTACATCCATATAAAGTCACCTCAAACTATGCTATCGTATATGGTGCACTAAGCTCGTAGCTCCTTTCAATGGATACTATCCACCGTCCACACCGAGATTTTATTCTTAATTCTATCTAGGACAGCTACCTATATCAGGGGTTCGGTTGCCTCGACCACTATAGGTCCCTATTTATACATCTAACCTCGATTTGCTTGATGGCGCATACACGTCTTACTCTAAAACTCCAAACCCAGCGTAGAAGCGTAAAGTAGCTAGTAAAAAATATTAGGGCGACTTACCCAAACACAATCAATGCTAGAATAGTAATAAAATTAACTAGATAAACACATTCATTCATGCACAACCTATAAAACAGGGTTCATCTTTCCTAAACAACCATTATAGATTCCAAGTCATTAGAGAGAGGAAGAAAAGACAAACTTGAAGAGGAGAATGATGGAATCAAGCTTCTTCGCCTTGCTTGCACCTTCTCCTTGCTTCTTGGGTTGAATGGATCTTCAATGAAGCTCTCACAAGGAGTTTCCCTATCTAAAACACTCCAAAACCTTAACTTTCTCACTCTAGGGCGGCTCCCCTTTAAAAAATGCAGCAAGAGGGGTATTTATAGAAAGTTGATGGCGGTCAAGGCCTCTAGGGCGTTACCCAGTGGTCACGGTCGTGACCAAGCCGTGACCTGCTGGCTGCTAGAAAGTGTCAGGCTCACCCGAAAAGAAGCGTTTTGCTCCTTCTTTAAGCTCCAAGATCGGGGCCTCCTTCTTAAGATTGCGTTCGTGATCTTTTGTGTCCCTAGTGCGATCTTTTTCGCAGTCAAAATGCACCATGTTCGCGATTCTGCTGAGTAAACTTTCTGCCTTCTTCTTGGTCGCCTGCTGCAGTTCCCGACCACTGATCATGACCGCGATCATCAGGATCATCGTCACAGCCTAGTCAAGGGCAATGACCTGTGGCCGTTACCAGTGTTTTTTCTCCCCTTCTTGCTAGTATGCTTTCCAATCGTGCTCGAATGAACTCCAATCGATTCTCGATCACCTCAGGCCGAATCCGTGATATGTAGCTTTCAAAAATCCATGAAAATGGTATTTCTAAAAAATCGCTCGAAATCTGTGTTAGTGCCTTTTTAGAATCTGCCACAAATGGCCAGGGAAAAATCTGCGCCAGTAGGTGATTAATAGACTTAAGGACTTTGCTACGGTGACTTGCACTTTCCGGTGGACCTCAGTTACGATTAGGTCGACCTAATCTGTTGTTTCAGTGCAAAAACGGTTTCATGGTGCCTACTTTGGAGATTCATATCTTATAATTGGGTCGATCTCCACGAGATTAATGACTTGTTTTGAAGCTGGAGTGTCCCTCTACACATCGAAGTACTTGGGAGCTCGATAGGAAGTCTAGAAGACCATTTTTGAACCTTATCAAAAGACTATGCCAAACTAGGAAACTGCCTGAAAATTGCCAAGTCTGGGAATGTGTTTGTGAAGTCTACTTTGAAGCTCAATTCAAGAAGCACGGATGAGAGCCGAGTCCAGGGCCTCTACCACGTGAAATTAGGTATGTTTGTATACGAATCCAAGGCATTGGATAAAAGATTGGATATCTGGAAGGCTTCAAACAAAAGGCTCGAAGTTGCTACGAAGTAAGCTGCCTTCTAGCACAAGCAAGCACCCAGAAAAACAACCTTTGTAGCCATTTTGAGCCTTTTGTTTAAAGCCTTGCAGATATCCAATATTTCATCAAATGCATTTCCTTTGTAGAAAAACATACATACTTTCATGCGGTAGAGGCCCTGGACTCGAATCTCATTCATGCTTCTCGAATTGAGCTCCAAAGTAGACTTCACAAACACGTTCCCAAACGGCTATTTTCAGGCAGTTTCCCAGTTTTGGCATAGCCTTTTGATCAGGTTCTAAAATAGTCTTCTGGACTTCCTATCGAGTTTCCAAACACTTCAATGTGTAGAGGGACACTACAACTTCAAAACAAGTCATTAATCTCTAATTTCCATTGAGCCAATTGTAAGATATAAATCTCTAAAGTAGGCACCATGAAACTATTTTTAAACTAAAAAAACATATTAGGTCGGCCTAATCCTAACTGAGGTCGACCGAAAAGTGCAAGTTACGGTGACTTTCAAGGCACTATAGACGCAACCTAGACTTAATCATCGGTAAATAATAGTCTCATGTCGAACCCATTATCTGCAGCCTTCAAAATTATAGTATCCTTTCAAAAAAATTCCCCAAAATATTACGAAAAATAGCCTTCAGAATTGGACAAAAATAGCTGATACAAAATTTACTGGAATCTGTAATGAATAGGCTTAAAAATTGGCTAACAATAACGTTAAAAAATTGACAATATTGAGTGAAGAATAATCTTCAAAATCGGCGAGTAATAAGCTACAAAAAAATTGACATAAATATGTGAAGAAAAACCTTCAAAATCGGCGAAGAATAACCGATAAAAAATCAACCAAAGTCTTTGACGAATAGCCTTCAAAATTGACGAAGCATAACCAATAAAAAATAAAATAAAATAACATTTGAAAAGTAGCCTTCAAAAAGTGACAAAAAATAACTGATAAAATTCAGTAAAAAAATGTGATAAATAGCCTTCAAAACTAATAAAATAATAACAAAAGAAAAATCGACCAAATTGGTGAAAAATGACTTCCAAAATTGGACAAGAATAGTCGATGAAAAATTACCAAAATATTCTTTAAAATTGACCAAATCTGTGAAGAATGGCCTTTAAAATCGGTCAATAATAACCGATATACGATGCCAAATTCTATGAAGAATAACTTTCAAAATATGTAAAGCATAGACTTAAACAAAACTGTCAAAACTTAAAAAGAATAACCGTTAAAAAAATCTACCTAAAAAATGTGAAGAATACACTCCATATCGGTCATGAATAACCATAGAAAATACTGAATTCTATCACGACTAACCTTGAAAAAAGCTCAACAATAGCCAATAAAAAATCAGTAAATATGTGATGAATAACCTTCAGGGTATGCTTATGGTGACATGCATGTCACCGTATCTTGTACTTTTAGGTCGACCTCATATAGGATTAGGTCGACCTAATCTGCACTTTTAGGTCGACCTAATATGTCGTTTCAGTTTTGTGAGGTTCCCAAATACACTAATATGGGCACCCTGATGACTTAACACGATCGACCTTTAAAATGTAGTGGGCGGCCATTTGTAGTTTAAGTTGTCATTGTTGGTCGACCACAATCAAACATCGGTCGACCTTTTCATTGGCGTCAGAATCAAAATGGTCGACCGTAAAGGTATATAGGTGGACCACTTGATGGCGGTCATTAACAAAATGGTCGACCATTTACAGAGAGAGGTCGGCCAAATAGAAGAGAAGGGGTGTATCCATTTATCCATCATCATTTGACGTAAAATGAAGATCAAGTGTTGGTTTCGCGGTCGACCTAATCCGGTACGAGGTCGACCGAATACAAGAAAATCAACCTATGCCCTCCGTCTTCTTTGCTTATGTATGTCGATGTGGGTGGTTCTTTTGCTCGTACAAATTACGTTTTAAACCAACAGAATTAGTCATAAATAATGATAACAATGACTCATAACTTCCACGTGGTCGACCTCTTGAATCACGTACAGCAACAATCGCAAAGGATCTTCTTCACAAAAGCTCTAACCGTAAAAAAAACCTAATTCATAGTTTCGGTGGCGGTGAAGGTGACGTATATTCATATTTATAGATATTTAGGATGAGAATGGGTCAAATTAAGTGGTAGATAAGTTAGGGTTACCTTTCTGGTGTTGGAATCCTTATCCAATACGGATATGGTGTGCCCGTGGTCGACCTCGTACTTATGCGGTCAACCTCAGTTAATCAAAATGGTCGGCCTATAAGGTATTTGGGTCGATCTTTCATTTTGTTCGCTTCCAAAGAGGTCGATCATTTGCTATATAAGGTCAACCGCGTCGTTGAACCTCACAAAATTGAAACTATTAGGTCGACCTAATCCTATATAAGGTCGACCTAAAAGTGAAAGTTATGATAACATGCATGTCACCGTAGCAAAGTCCTAACCTTAAAAATGATTAAATCAACATACATAACAGACAAAAAATCAGATAAAATCTTGGGGTTAATTGCATGCTTGGTCACTGAAATTACAAAAAAAACGTTCATGTTTGGTCACTAGAAATATTTAATTCCGTTAGTGGTCATTAACTTTACATTTTCGTTTCATCATTGGTCACTCTCCGTCCAACTCCGTTAAGTTTGTACTAAGTGACAGTGAACTCTATTAGTTGACTGTTAAATGAGTGATATGGCAAATAAAAAAAATAAAATATTTAATAATTTCCAAACATTAACCACCTCCCCTAAAAACACCACCATTTCCCACCTGCGCCGCCGGAGACCACCTGGGTACAGACAAATTGTTTCGTCGGATCTCATCTCCGCAAAGGTAAAGGTAAAGGTTCAGGGGGCAGAGCGTGGTGGGTATGGTTAACGATCATTCGATATGTGTGCACCCTTTTCGCAGGCAATGGATCACAACGCCAATAGGCAATGGCGCAAACGCAGAAACTTCCTCGATTACTGTCGAAACCTGCTGGAACGAGCTCGTTGTTCGAGCACATTGACGACACTAGCTGCCTCAAATTGATGTACTTTGCTGAATAATGTATGAGGTTGATACTCTTAATTCACCTGTCCAAATCCCATTGGATTGATTGTATTTAACATTTCAAGATGAACAAGCAAAAAACCACGATATCCTCTGCTTTCATGCGAATTTCTTTAGGTTAAACAATGTAGCAATTAGGCCCGAGCTTGACAAAATCACCAATTGCACTGCATCAACTTCATGTGCCCAGAAGCAAAGCATACTTGCATTAACAGTGCCCCTACAGCATAGGAAGCAGCAGCATCTACGACACGAATCCAAGATCGCGGAGAAGTACGACACCCGAGTCGCTGTCCAAACCACCCTCCTCTCCACCCGCTGGTGCACCTCCTGAAAATCAACCCTCACTTCCCTCCACTTCCAAACCTCCTCCCCTCCGGCCGACGCCAACCGCTTCCGCCTCTTCGTCGAAAAGATCCTCACCCTCTGCGACCCCGATTCCGCCGACCTTTCCACCCTCTCCCTCGTCGCTCACCGACCCCGAATTAACTGATCTCTTCGATCGGATCTACTCCTACGGCTCAACCCACCGCGCCCGAACCTTCCACTTCACCGACCTAACCCTAACCACCGCAATTAATCCATTCCCCCCAAAAATTCACCTCCCTCTGCGCAATTGTCAAACACCTCGAAATTTCCACCAAATTCGATCTCCACAAACTGATCGTCGAGTCCTCGAATCTCCCAACCTAACCTCGCTCCGCCTCTGCCGTTGCGTGATACCCACCTCGACCCGAACCGTGGCGGTGTATTCCGACCAGGAGCGCTGCATTCACAAGTCTTTTGAGTCCATGCCGAATGTGGAGAAGTTGGAGCTGGTCCACTGCGAGTTCGAGACTACCATCATGGTCAAGGTGTCCGGGGAGAAGCTGGTGGAGATCGTGATCGTAGGAGACGACGGTGAGAATAGTAAGAACTACTACGGTAAGAACATGTACCTGTGCGCGCCGAGGTGGAAATTATTAAATTTTTTATTTGCCACATCATTCATTTAACAGTCAACTAATAGAGTTGATTGGTACATAGGACAAACTTAACAAAGTTGAACGGAGAGTGACCAATGACGAAACAAAAATGTAAAGTTAATGACCGAAATTAAATATTTCTAGTGACGAAACAAAAACTTTTTTTGTAATTTCACCAACGAACCATGCAATTAACCCTAAAATCTTGAAAGCTAAAATTGGTCAAGTATAAAAGAAGAAAATATTCAAAATCGTTCAAGAATAGGCTTTAAAAAACTGTCAAAATCAGTGCAAATGGTCTTCAAAATCGGCCAAAAATAACCAATAGAAAAGAGACAAAAATCAATCTAGAGTAACCAATAAAAAAATCAACAAAAATTTGTGATGCATATAACTTTCAAGATCGGACAAAATCTGTGATGAATATAGCCTTCAAAATTCATAATGGATGACAAATCCCTAATCCTCCTGGAAACTAAAGTAAACTCCATATTCCTATACACATCCAAAACTTCCTATTCTATATCTTACATACTTTCTTTTCCTACACAGAGCATTGTAGCAATGGAAGCTCCGGACAATCCACTTAAACATAAAACAAAAGAGTGACATGTGATCAAAAGACTCGCTGATCATCGCCCATTCCCCCTCATTCTTTTCATTTACAGTTCATCAGCACGGAGTTAATGACATACATGAGAAGCCGGATGTTGGAAGCATCCCCTGAAGAAGTTGTGGGTAGATTCCTGTGATGATTCAGTATCTGATACACCTGCTCGAATATGGGTCTCACGTGCACAGAGATCATTGGATCTGCAGGGTTGATGGCCACTGCCACATCAGCCATCCATGATACCTTCTTGGTGGTCTCGTTGATGATGTCACACGCCAGTTGTTGCAGCAGTGCCAGTATTACTCCTTGGCTTAAAGGTAGTGGTGACATGGACAATATCCCCTTCAAATCAACCTGCTCACAGAAATCCGAGAAACTGTCAGCCAACCAACTTCAGATAAAAAAAACTCCACAACTAATCTTTCAAAAGCATTGGTACCTGTGAGCATAGCCAGGATACTATGGACACATCGCTTCTATGAAGAGCTTTATGAAATGCATCGTCATACTTGCCTTCAGCAATCAGTCTAGATAGTTCTTTCGTAGGATCTAATGGTGCCTCAGACTGCTAATATAATGCATACATACCAAATTAAAAGCAGTCATATACTACAAAATTCTAACCGGAAAGAGCAACAGTAGAGGCAAGAGGATCACTACCACTTTCAGCTAAAGCCACTAGACAGACATCAAGGAGTAAAAGGCATACCATCTCATGCAAACTTGACAACGGTCTATTAGTCAAAGCAGACGGCTGAATAGCTTTGGAGTTTGCAATAGCTAAGAGCTTGCGCTGACCGTCAGCCAGCTCTCCACTTAACGTTTGAGTGATTGAAGATGCTGAACTGATAGCTTCCTACAGTTGTCCAAAACACCCTCATCCTGAGTTAACGGCAAATAAATAAACTCGCTTGCAGCTTGCATAGCAGCATAGCTTCAGAGATGAACATACCCTAAGAGCAACTGCTAGAGAAGAATGTGTGGAATCAAACTGCTGCTGGGCAGCATTGATATGACTGGAAAATCCTTTCTGAAATGTAGCATCAACTTGATCGAACATAGCTTTGCAAGCCATCTCAAATGCAGGAATTACTGAAGCTTCCAGACTAGAT
Organism: Linum tenue; assembly: GCA_946122785.1. Taxonomy (NCBI): domain Eukaryota; kingdom Viridiplantae; phylum Streptophyta; class Magnoliopsida; order Malpighiales; family Linaceae; genus Linum; species Linum tenue. The sequence goes on from CAMGYJ010000006.1 coordinate 80,678,605, forward strand.
CTCAATGACTCCTGCAACAAAGTTTTGTTCCCATGAAGGAAGCATATATAAGTTTTATAATCAATCAAACAGGGATCCTAACTAAGATGGAAGCAACAGATGGGATCAGTGGAGAAACAACAATACCTGCAGTGCCTGCTTGCCAGAAGTTTGAAATTGTGACTGGATTTGCCTTGCTACTGTCGCTTCCATTTTTGAACTAACAGACCTCTCCAGTTGGCCCACAGCCTTCTCTCCAACCCCTTTCTGCAAAGTAGGAACACAAATTAACAAAGTTCAGGAAATGCAGAGCAGAACAGCGTATATCGACCATCCCCTATTGTTTAGATGTATAGTAAACCTAGCTGAATAATAACTAATGCAAATTCACAAGTGATTTAAATAGAGATGACGATCGCCTTAGTCCCATTTTTACCCAAGCACATCTGAAGACATAGAGATCAAGAACAACTTTGACACTTAACTAACCTGGAATGACTCTGCAAGAGTTGATGATACAGTCTTCTCTAGAACAGGAGTAACCGCACGAGCTACAGCAGGTACAACACCAGCCAACTCCTTCTTCAGAACCTTCTCCAAAGCAGATGGGAAATCCTTGTTCATAAAATTCGTAAGCAAATTCGTCAATTGCTGGTACCGTTCTCGGTCTAACTTCTCGCGTTTTGCATTTTCTTCTTGTAACCGAGCCCACAGACCATCTGTATTTGCCTTTACAACTTTTTCTACACTCCGGCCCAAGGATGCCTCTAGTCTTTTACCTTCTTTTGAAACAGGGACTGAAATTACTGCATTCATCTGTTTTTGCATGTCTTTCTGCATATTCATCAACTGTCGAAACAACCAAACCATCATTAATCTTGAATGGGAAGGATCTAAATGCTTTTCTACTTGTTGATCATCAACCATCAAAACAAACGCAACTAATTGCCACAGTCGTAAGGATGTAAAGTATGAAGAAAAAAGAGGCATCCTGAGTTTTAGAATTAAAGCAATTAAGGATTAACTCGCAATTAAATACATACAGTATCCCTGCTAAACTGTCCTAATCATTACCGAGACTTTTTTCCTAGCTTCATCTTACTTGCTTTATGCATGTGGTAAGATAGTCTACTAGATGTTAAAATACACATAAAACAACCAACTGCTCCATTATCTGATCATATCAAACCTCATACAGCTTTGTACCCACCAACCAGCAACAGAACCCAGATAAATAAAGCGGGAAATAAGAAGAGAACTTCGTATAGTCCAAACAGTTGCACACCGAATGGCAAATAAGATGGTACCGACTCCTGTTCCAAATACCTGTTCGAGTTTATCATGCATGGCTGCTAGCTGGGAGATATCAGCACCACTGACTTGAGGAGCAGAACTGCAGGCTGGTTCATTGGACGAATCCGCAGAATTGAACGGACTTGGAGATGCTGAAGGTGGTGCAGTTCCTTGAGAATTTTTTCCCTTCTGCTTTTTCCCTTTTACTGTTGGGCCTGGGGACTGCGGAACTGTTTGGAAAGTTTCTGACTCACTAACTTTCTGTGTCATGTCTTTTGTAGTGTCTCGCTCGCCAGCTTCAGCATTGTTCACAGGTCTGTCAGGTAACTTGGTGACAATATCCTCATTAGATTGCAGAGCAGCCCCTGTAGCATTTGATTCAGGGCCACTATCACTGGGCATTTGAATGCTAAGATCAGAAGCCTGAGAATAGAAAGACTTTTCCTTTCTCTCGGGGACAATATGGGATTCTCTGCTCAAGTCAAATCCACTATTTTGCTTGGTTCCCATCTCAACTACTTTAACATCTACAACTTCAACACTTTCTGTATCATTGTTGACAATCACATCCTGCACCTTAGGCTCTCCGGTTGCCATTCCCATAGAAACAAGGGAATTATCCGTAGATGGAGCCCTCAATAATATTTCTGATGGAGTCACTAAATGTGTAGGGTGCTTAAACACTGTTGAATGCTCCACCACCATTCCAATATCAGTTTGTGCAATGCTTTTCTCACCCTTCCTCACATTTTCATTCAAGTGAGAGTTCTCAGGCACATTATCCTTCTGTAATTCTGGTCTATGGCTAAGCAAATAATCTGTCAAGGGATGTCCCTCACCACGATCGGTGATAGGTAAGCTGGTATCTGTGCTATTTGATGAGTTCTCAAGACCAGACAGTTTGGAAGATAACCGAGGACTTGAAGGAGGCGGTGGTGTCAAGATGCTAATACTTTCAACATTACTATGGACCGTGGTGGTAGTCTTGATATCAACGCCTGAAGAAGGCATTGGAGGCAAGTTGGTATCGTCAGGACATCCCAAGTTTTCATGATGAGATGCAATTGAAGCACTCACCACGACACTTGCATATGAAGGTGGTGCAGAAGTTGTGTTGCCTGCAGGTATCTCGATGGGGTTATTCCCAATAGACGATTCGGTTACACCAGACACAGCATCAAGAGCATGAGAGGCATTAGCTTCTGTTTTCTCCAATTCAGCATTTTCTATGGGAGGTGGCAGACACTGCAACAAGTCCAGTGCATACTGCTGGATAGCTTGTGTCTGTACACAATACACTTGCACTATGTGTTCTCCATTTGGCAAGCTGTCACTAGTTCCAGTAAGACTCAAAATGGGCATTGTAACGGTGAACTCAGCTATGTAATCCAAGCGAGTTTCCACTGGACATGACCCATACTCGATGTGAACAGCATAAATTGCATTTTTCTTCGCATTTGCCAATAGAAACAAACAAGCCCGAGGCAAAGCCACAGCTTGGTTGAAGAATGCATCCTCTGCATTAGACCCAGCTGAAGTTAAAGTCAACGTTTGAGTACAATTCCACAATTCAGAATCACTGGGTAACAACCATCCATTCTCACTCGAGGAAGCCCATACCCGCAATTCCTGGTTGAGTGGACCCTGCAAATAAGGCAAAACTATTTTTAAGTATCTTGCATTTAGATCAGGAAATATTTATATGGAAAAAAGCAAGCACGACAGAATGTGTATGTATATAAACTGCACTCCCTACTACAACGCTTCTGGTTCTTGTTTCTCACTACCAGAACCATGAACATCGAAATAGATCATTCTATATTTTGAGAAGTCGAGTATAATATTGCAAAATCTAGCCATCGAAGACAAAGGGAATACCCCAGTTATGAGTACGATATGATCTGGTCGGTGAGGGCCAGTCAAGAATGCCACAGAATTTACAGGATTTCCATCATGTGGCCTCAAAACTGCAAGTGGTGTCACCCTGCGATCATCCCAAATTTTAACCTGCCACAATATAACTTAATGAGTAAGAGCAAATAGAACCATATATTGATCATCTCAGTCACCACAAACAAGCAAATGATTATATTTATTTAGGGAATCACAGCTTCAAATATGATTGAAGCCGAAAAATATTAACTAACAGCCACATGTCAAATCGAACACAAGAAATGACAGCAGAAAGCATGCAGAGAATCTGTCATCAAGTAATCCTAACATAAATAAATTAACAGCAGAAAGTGAAGAGGTGAAGCTTGTTTACCAACTGAAAATTTTGAGGTATTCCAGATAGTTTCAAGTGATGTCGAGTAGCTATTAGAGTTCAAAGAATGGAGAAATGTAAAAAGACAAACCGTTCCATCAGACGACGCTGAAGCTAAACGGGTAATCATCCATTGAGACATTGATAATTCAGTAACTTCGCCATCATGTTTACCAACAAATTGCACACCATCAATCAGCTTATCTATGGAACAGCAAAGAGGCTTCTCTGCTGAAAACCTATCGCCTTTACCAACTTTAAGAGTATCAATTTTCAGTACACAATTTCGAATTGCAACCATGACGATTTCCTGTAAATGAAAATAAACAAGGTTTTTTGTCAGGTATTATACAGAACTCTAATAACGAAGCATGCCGATACAATGAGTAACATAAAAACAACTTCCTCGGTAGCTAATACAACATTACTTGTTTGTGAGGATGCCAACAGACACGTGGATGGACTGGTCCTCCGTCAACAAGTATTTGAAGTGCAAGGATAATCTGTTCAAATATTTGAGGCTTTTCTTCTTCATCCGAACCCTCATTGATCTTCCTCACAAAAACCCGACCCTCGACACATGCACTGAAGATATGGAAGTTAGTACTTAAGCCAACGTGAGACGTGGAGATGGAAGAGTAACAATGCAGAAGGCTACCTGGCAAGCAAGTGAACATCTTCAGCAAAGAAAGCCATGTCTGTCACTTTCTGCACAATGAGAAATAGCACAGAAATGATTAAAGAATAAACACAGAAAACAGAACTTGGTACATCAAACCTGGGGTTCAGAGATTAAATATGACAAAGACAAGGATATGTACATAGCTCCTTGCCCAAGAAACAGAAATGTGTCTCATTAAGAGAACGTAGATATATTAGAGCTGTAAAATTACACGCCAAAATGAACGCATGTTATAGGAGGGAAGGATTTTTCAACCAAAGAATCAATCAGGCATAGTTGTATACACAATACGCTTGCATCATCCAATAAGAGGCAATAACTCCATAAAATACCAAAAGATTAAATTACCCTCTAATACGACCAGGTAAGAGTTCCAACATGAATAATTAGACCAAAAGATCCTCCTATCAAAAGATGAAGCGCGCTAAAAAAGCCAACTGAATAACTAACCATTTGAGTTTCTTTGGAGGACTTGAACATATTCCATGCAATGTAGTCAAAATCGTGCTTTAAAAACTTACGATTTTACGTTTCTAGGTCACTAAAACGCTTCTACACAAAATCTCAGTTTTTATAACTTATGTAGTTATAAACTCCGCTTTAAAACTTAAAAACTTACGATTTTACGCTTCTAGATCACCAAAGCGTCTATACGTAAAAACTCGCTTTGACTACATTGATTCCATGGAAGATTAACTCTCCTTCAACACGTTAGCACAGTTTGTGATAACAAGATGACTGAAGACTGCCATAAATCATGATAAAGATTCTAGTATGGAACGTACGAGATCTGGTAGCACTTACCAATGAGGCCCTATAGATTAGTATTACACACAAAACAAAAAAAGATGGGACAACAATATGATAAAGTGATATAGTAGTTGCTAGCAAGCTAGTGGACATTAAACTCTTAGCGAAACTATATCATCCAACAGAAGGGAGGCACAATTATAGAAAGAATCAAACGTTGTACGAACTAGCAATAAGAAGGAACTTATCAGCAACAGATTCTAGAGGAGGAGAAATAACCTGGTTATGCCCCCTTAGCAAGGATCTCAATGCAGTATTGATGTTGAGGATGCGTATTGCACCAGGCTTGAGACCGTAACAAATATAGTTCCTATTAACAGCAATTTGCCGGCCAAGCACGAGCCCAGGATCCGAAACATACTTAGTGATGGGAGTAACTTCAAGTTGAGGCTGCACCTCACCTTGCATCCTCACATCAATATCATACACAACATCATTCCCAATCAGATGGCGGCCCTTGGGGAGCTTAGTGCTGAGCAACCTCACGGGGGAAGGGCCCTGTTGCTGGTTTGGGGAAGCTATACTCACAGGAGGGGCTGACAGAACAGTGGAGGCCCCAGCAGCTGAGGAAGCTGAAGAGAAGGGCAGAGTGAGGCTGGAAGAAGGCGGAGGCTGTTGACTTTGGCCGTTCAAGATATCCATTAACACAGCACCCCCGGGATTCGGAGTGCTGCTTGGGGAGAACGGCAGCGTTGGAGCAACAGCTGAAGCCGGAGAAGGGTACGACGAAGAGATGGGCTGATGAGGCCTGTTCACAAGCTGCTGCTGCTGTAACTGTTGCTGCTGGTGAAGGTTAGCTAGGAAGTGATTCTGGTGGGGCTGCTGAAGCTGAGTCGGTTGAGGCGGCGGGTACGGCGCGTACTGATGATGCTGATAAGGATGGTAGGGACCAGTGGGAGGCGGATAAGAAGACGACGGCGTCATACTAAACGGAGGAGGGGATGAAGCCGGAAGAGGGAAAGACGGCGAACTCGTCAAATTCCCAACGCCTCCTCCCGCGACGTCGGCGGCAGAAACGGCTGCCCCAGCTCCGCCGCTTAGTCCACTCTGTAAATGCTGAGGCGGTGGCGGAGGGGCTATGACGTTCATGTTCATAGTATGCGGTGAGAACAACTTGTTGATGTCGAACCCGCCGCTGCCTCCACTACCTAATCCTCCGCCACCTCCTCCGCCGGCGCTGGGTTGATTCGGATTCGCAGCAGGCGCGGAAGCCATTGAAGGAATGTGAAAGAGGGTTTCCCGGCGAGCGAGCGATGGCGAGTGAATTTGAAATCGAGATTCGGATCGGGAGAAGGGAGAGATGGATCTCAGAGAGAGAGAGGGGGGTTTCTTGGGAGATTTGGGAAGTTCCGCGGATCGGAGAGGAGGAGAACAATTGACAGACTTACTGAGTTAGGATTCCCCAAATCCGTCTCCGACTCGTTCTCACACGGAAGCTGGGAGGAGTGAAAGAAGGAGAGGAGACGAACCAGCAGCAGAAGGAAGGGGCTTTCTGACGAAATAAGGAGAAAGAAATCGAGAAAAGAGCGAGTGGGAGAGAGAGCGATAAACAGAAACCTAGGAGAGAGAAAGGGAAATTGCAATTTGCAACCATTCCCGGTGCGGGTCAATTACGAAAAACACTCGGGTAGTTTGGATGTGGTAATTTAATGCAGTAATTGGATATAATTACTACATAATGCAGTAATTTGATTAAGAACCCACGTTTGGGAGAGCAAAAAGAGTATGGAAATTAGACCATAAAAATTGGCTTTAATTACCACATTCATGGTAATTGAGAATACTACACCTCCCCCTAGTAATTTGACATTACCACGTTTTCTTACTTCTTTTTCCAAATTACACACCATCAATTCCCACAAAACTAAACCCTATCCGAACATGAATTTTTTTCAATTTCCACAAGTCAATTTCTTGGTTTTGTAAAACATGGAAATTCAGACAAATTCCAACGTTTTCAAATTTCCACATCCATCGGTTAAATTGCAAGCTTGGTGTAATTATTAGTGTCGTGTTTCCCAATAAAATTAGTTTATTAGGTTAAAATTAATTTAACAGTTTTAAGTTTGATCACTTTCCGTTAGTCACTATTAAATTTTTGTTGATGTGACAGTCAACTTTGATAGTTGACCGTTAAATATGTAATGTGGCAATTAAAATATTATAAAAAAATAAAATTTTATAATTTTCACCTCATTATCACTGCAAATTTAAAAAATAAAACATAAATATTATAATTATAATTTAATTTCAGCTCCACTTCCCTCTGCAGCTCAGCGTCACAAAGCGCCACCGCCTTCTCCCATTCTACATCTACGACTGAGGAAGCTCGAGTCTATTCAGGTTTCTTTAGAGCCAACTCGGCGGGAATAAGAAGCATTCGCCCTCTAAGTTGTCGCCAAGTACGTTTCAGCTGACGAAGACCAACCATGGCAGGAGCTTGGATTGCCACTTCATCTTCCACGCACTGAATGGCGCCGCTACATAGGATCGATCGGTGCGTGTACTCAGAGGACTAATGCTGAACACCCTCGCCGCCGTCATCGAGTGCGGCGACATGGTGGACCCGATCAAAATCCTTAAAGATGCCCATTCCAGGGCCGCGAAGCCCGAGTCGTCAACCGCCTGCGGCCTGCATAATTACTCTGGCGCCGAGGGACGGGGATTTGAGGTTCGCAAACGTGGTGTGAGGCGGAACGCGGTGGCGTACGAGTTGTCAATCCAGCAGAGCAGGTTCAACTGCCCGTTTCAATTTGTACCAAGCGTCTAAATTGCGTTCATCACCATAATTGCCTTTTCGTTATTATTCACAAATATATAGCTAGTAACAATCATTACTTTTAAGTTTTAACCACGACGCATAAGTTCATAAATCTGGCTTTGGATAGGGTCAGTAACTAAAATTTGGACCTTTAGATCTAAGTGGGCCAAGAAAATCTAGATCGGTTGTCAATTAAACACATTTTATTTTCCCTAGTTTTCTTAATCGGCTCTTATCTTTTTCGTTCTAACTCGGATTTCAATTTTTTTGCATTGATGGAACGAGTTCGTTGTGCTCTACAAAATGAGATCAATTTTCAATATATTTCAAGAAAAATTTTTGGATTAATTGCACGGTTGGTCACTGAGATTACAAAAAACGTTCAAGTTTGGTCACTCGAAATATCTAAATTCATTGGTGGTACTTCAATTTACTGAAACTGTCCACGTTTAGTCACTCTCCGTCCAACTCCGTTAACTTTGACTGATGTGGCAGTCAACTCTCAAAATTGATTGTTAACTTAGTGACGTGACAATTAAGATATAATAAATAAAATAAAATTTAATCTATTTTAATATTCAACTCATTTTTACCATAAAATAAATAAATAAAATAAAATAAAAATTTATTGTAATTATTAAATTGAATGGGGCGCTTCCTCCTCGTCGGAGCTCCCAAGCCAGCCTAGCAGCGGCGTCAAATCCTCCTTCCCCGTAACAAAGTCAACTCCAATTCCGTATTTCTAGCTCTACTCCCTGTCTCTGCCGTCGTCCCCGTCGCTCCCCACCTGTACCTCCTACACCCTCGACCCCGCCCCTTCCTCCAACTCTGTCAAGTCCCGGTACCCGTCCGACAAGAACATTCGCGACGAGGCCCGCCGTCGTCCCCCTTGGCCCACCTCACCTAGCATCGCCGCCACCTGTCGGAGCTCCTCATCCAGCCGCCAGATCCTCCTTCGCCGGAACGTGTGTTGCAGATCGAGGTAGGTGAGAGCTCGGAGGAGGACCACTCGCTAGGGGAGGGCCGCGGGAGGACGCTCTTGGGGTTGCGGCGGCGGCCAGCTCATAGGAGGAGGTGGTGGTGGAGATTAAAAATGAGTAATGGCAAACCACCTGAATCCCTCTCCTGCAATCCAAATTCTTTAAGTAATTGGAATACAGACCTAGAGGCCAGAGCTGCTGACAGCAATTCGAACAACAAATCCCCCAATTTCACCATTTCCTCAGAGTACTCTGCCACTATTTCCCCGCACATGGTCGGGAACTGCTCAGCCTTGAGTGGGTCGGGAGCCATGTTGAAAGAGATCGTGTCCCTCCAGATGGCAGTCGGTCCGGTGTAGAGATCGAAGTTGCTATTGTACACGATCCTGCTGCTGAAATCGCGGGTGTAGAATTGATTCCTCTGTTCCGCGTCCTGCTCGTGGAACCTGCAGACCCCTGATTTCATTTCGTCGAGGGTGGTCAACGGAATGTCGTGGTTCACGATATGGAAAGACCCCCAATTGGTTGGGATTTAGGTATTAATTATAATAATTTTTTATTTATTTATGGTAAAAAAGAATTGGACATTAAAATAGATTATATTTTATTTATTATTTTTTAATTGCCACGTCATTAAGTTAACGGTCAACTTTGAGAGTTGACTGCTACCTCAGCCAAAACTAACGGAGTTGGACGGAGAGTGACCAAACGTGAACGCTTTCAGTAAACTAAAGTACCACCAATGGATTTTAATATTTCTAATGACCAAACTTGAACATTTTTTGTAATCTCAGTGACCAACCATGCAATTAACCCAAACTTTTTTTCATACCACCCGTTACCAACTACATACCATATGGTAACTTCTTCGCTTTAAATCGTTTTTTTAAAACGTTTGCTCAAAGGAACGAGTTCATCATGAACTATTGGATCTACAAATTTCTGGGTGAAAAAAATATTGAACCAAAAATTATCATACTTTACTACTATGGTATGTGGGTGGTAACTTGTAGTAAACAATGATGAAAGTCGTAAATAACAGTTAGTATACTCCTACTATCACGTATTCAACCTTTTTACCATATTGGTATGTTCATACTTCATACCATCATGATACACTTTCTTACCATATGGTATTAAATAGGAGCATATCATATGGTAATGACTGGTAAAAAATGACTCATTTTTTTTTATACTAAAAATATATCAAAGTGGATATCATTTTAAAGAGCACATTTCATCTCATTTAACTGTGAAAAAAATTAAATTTCGACTTAAAATGAGAGAGAAATCGTCCGCTAAAAATTAAAGGGAAAAGATAAAATGCTTTCTAGGAGAGAGAGGGGTGCTAAGCATGTGGGGAAACAGAGTCTCAAAGAACAAGGTAGAGATATTTAGAGAATGCTTCAGATGATACTTTATGGAATAGAATTCTCAGCCTTTGTATAGAGGCTTCATGAGTCGCAGATGTGGAATCGGAGAAGGCGGTGGCGCTCCGTGATGCCGAGCTGCAGTGGGGAGTGGAGCGGGAATTAATAATTATAATACTTATATTTTATTTATTGTTAATTTACCGTGATAATGAGGTGGAAATTATAAAAAAAATAAAATTTAATATTTTACAATTTTGTTAATTGTCACGTCACGTATTTAACGGTTAATTATCATGGTTGACTGCCACATCAGCGAAACTTAACAGAGACTAACGGAGAGTGACCAAACTTGAACTGTTGAACCAATTTTAGTGACCATGAATGGAATAAACTAATTTTAGTGGCAAACATGACACTTTTTAGTAATTCCAGTGACCAAACTTGCAATTTAGCCAAAAATACTCACGAAACTTAAGGTCGCTTGCGCACCAACTACTGAACTTAAATTTCTTTTTGCTTTGCACTTTATATAATTTTTCAATTTATTGATATTGATGAGTGTTGGCACCAGTCTTGGATCCTTATCGGGAATTTTAACTCAATTAGAAGACCTGGCGAGAAATCAGGAGGCGCCCCTTTCAGCTTTGCTAAAGCTAGAGCCTCCAATGATTGTATTTATGAGTGTTGGCTGATCGATCTGGGATAATCCGAACCCCAGTTTACCTGGTTCAAAGGGAAATCCAATTTGAAGGAGACACTGGATAAGAGTCTTTGCAATCTGGAGTGGCAGAAGCAGTTTCCCAAAACGGTTGTGCTCCACCTTGTGAAACTCAAATCCGACCACGGGCCGATCTTAACCGGTAACAAAAGAGAGTCGGAGAAAAAGAAACTAGTGAGACGTTTCCAGTTTCTTGCACCTTGGCTTGCTCATAACGATTTTTTTCCTTTTCTTTCTTCTTCGTGGAACTGCAGATGTTTGTTTCCCATTGCCTTGTAGGATCTCTCCGTGAAGCTTGGGGAGTGGAACAAGGATATTTTTGGAAACATTTCAGAAGAAAAAGAAGTTTGACCAACAAGTTGAATACCCTTGAATTCCTCAATGAGAGGAGTCATTCACTTCTTTCGCTCGCCAAATAAAATGAAGTCCGAGAAAAGATGGAGAATACTCTTTGGCAATAAGAGATTCTGTTGATTTAGAAGTCTCGAGCTAATTTAGTGATCTTCGGTGATGCATATACTCGCTTTTTCCATCAAAGCACCATCTCAAGGAGGAAATGGAATGGAATTTTGAGCCTCAAGGATGACAATGGACAGTGGCAATCTAACCCTGAGGACCTTAAGCATTTGGCAAGAGATTTTTATGTCGAGCTCTTCACGAGAGAGGAGAAGGATATTTGGTCATCCAAAACCTGCTGACTTCCTCGACATTGAAGCTTCTATGGCAGCCAACATTGCCAGAGTCCCAACCAATGACGAAGTCAAAGAGGCGATCATGAGCATGAATGGTCTGAAGGCTTCCGAAAATTATGGCTTTCAAGCTATCACCTTTATTTATCATCGCGATCAGCAACCAATAACCCAAAAAAAACCCAAATTGAAGAGCTCCCTCTACATTAACATCATCAAATACGCCACCCGGCCACCATCGCGTTTCTGACAATGTTAATTTCCAACGATTGGATCTGGTTGGAGTCGGTTATTGTGGTCTTGGAAGAGCAGATCGCGGTTAAGCATCTGCCAACGAGTTCAAGGAATGAGGAACACCAAATAAATTTGGTGGGAGCGGTCGACAATGGGCGAAGATGCAGAGGGAGACGGTAAGGGTTAGTTCGGAGACGGAGAGGGGTTCGCCAGAGACTGCTCCCACAAGCTATCAAACTACTTTTCTCCATCAAGGAATAAGCGGTCATTTGTTCGCTAAGTTTTAAGTGCTCTGATTCACACTATCGACTGTGAATGAAGAAGAAGCATTTCAAATGCAAAATTGGAGAAGTGATTGGGATGTTTCTTGGTTTCTCTCGATTTCGTCAGTGAGAAGAAAGAGGAACGAAAAGGGGGAGACTGGTGAGATACAAAGCTCAGAGAGAAAGAGATGGAAGAACAAAAGAAAAAACAAAGAGGAAAGCAAAGAGAAAGCGAGAGGACACATTTAAAAGAGGGGGGATAAGGTAGTGTGTAATAATTGCCTTTTGCTTTGCTTAGTGGGTCTTCTTGACCGTCTTCTGTTGAGTTTTGATTTATTTAAGAAGATAACATTACAGTTGACATATTTCCCCCCCCATTTCAATATAAAATCCTAAATCAATATTATCGTTTTGAGGATTTTTTCCTTAATACAATTATAGTAATTTTTTAGATTTAAAGGATATTTGATCATGTCAATATTTTAGTGGTTTTTTATTTAAAGTTTGAATTGAAAGATCGTACGTACCGATAATTCGACCATAAAACTTCACACCATAGGCTAAATCGATAGATGATATTTAGCAACACGAAACGATTTAACCATGGTTAAATTATGACTTCAATATAAAATACTCTATTACCAACTTTTTCGATACGATTTTACAATCATTTGGTTCAAACAATTACTTTACATTGCTGGAAACAAAAGTTTTACGACACATTTTGAACTATCTACTGCAAAAAAGCATAAGTCAGTTAGCGATTATGAGAATATGTGATCTCATTCAACCCAAAAGACACTTTGACTCTTCTATCTTTTTAAAATAAATGTATGTTACTCATACTCTCGCTCATTCATCAACTTAATGAGTAACATATATTTCATGTAAAATGATTTTCATGGGTTTTATTTATTGAATTATTTCATGAAAAGAATATTTGTTGCATGAAAATTATTACATTGTTGCTAGGCATGTCTGGGATCCGTGAAAATATTGGGAAGTCCGTATACAACACATGTCCAACTAATTATTAGCGACAACTTAACATCATATCATATATATTTCAAATCAAGCAACTTCAGATTCATTACCAATGGTGTATTAAAAAATAATGCTCTCTATTGGGAAAAACTTAAATGATATACTAAACTCTATGAGAGACATTTTCTTTCATCCTAAATGTTGATTTGTATGTATTATGAGAAGTAATGTTAATATTCATTATATGGTTGATAGACCCAGTATTCAACCGACATCATCTAACCGTCACAAACCATTTTTAGGTGATCATAAGGAGAAAAATGATAAAATCATCTATATGTGTAAGTTAATGTGTTGGTATCTACCACTGGTTAAAACATTGGGTTTGGGTACTCTCACTTCCAAAATAATCCCATCAAACCAAATTACATCCATGGAAGGGTTTCTTAAAGCTAAACCCATGTGGATGGCAATTTCTATTTGCTTCCCTCCAACCAAATGACGGATTAACACATCATCACCTGTCATTTTCCATGTGTAAAAATTATTAAGAGTAATTAGTGATGGATGGTAATGGAACCCTTACCTGTACTATTCCTCACTCAAACCACCAATCATCAAACTTATCTGATGACTCGATATTTGCACATGTTTTCCCCTTTGTTTCTTGATTGTTTAAGCTTACATTATCGCTTCTTTGGCCTATTTTACGCTAGGTTGTATTCCTTTGTCACATTTCAGATCCTAGCACATAAAGTGAAGCGTAGGCGCAAGTTTCAAGTCAATCGGAGATCAATTGGCGACTCGGGGGAAGAAACTCGGGTATGACTTGAAGAAGATGGATTTCTACCTCAGTTTGTGACCATATAATCATGTAATCTTGTCATGAGAAGAAAGAGGACGAGACTACGAGCGTCTGGGATCAAACGGCACCTGATTTGGAGTCCGGACGAGGGAGAAACGAAGAATCAAAGATAGGGGAAAATTGGTTTCGGGCTTCTCTGAGAAACAGAAGGGGGCCCTATCGTGAACCAAAAATCCCCTATCGTGAACCAAAATCCCCGGTCGTGAACCAAAAATCCCCTATCGCGAACGCAGGCTGTTAAAAGCCTGTTTTGTGCGTTTTTGCAAGGGAGAGCTGGGTTTTGGATCCCAAACACCCAAGGGACGAACCAAAGAGAGAGAGGGCGATTTGAGGGCATTCTTGGAGAGGAATTGGAGGATTTCTTCACCTTGGAAGCTCGAGGAACAAGCCCAGACTTGAAGACTGATCATCTGAAGATTCTTACTGCAGTCTCTCTCTTCTCTATGGAGTAACTTCCCTTCACTTAGGTTTTGAGGAACCCTAGCCATGTTTGTTTGATTGGATGATTGTATGAGTACTCTGACTTGATAATCTTGAGTTCATATTCAATCTATGCATGTTTTCACGATTCAATTATGCTTTAGTCGAGATTATTGATTCTGCTTTGATCCTATGAGAGCGAATACCTGATTAGGTCAATAGAGCACCATAGATTGATAGTAGTGGATCGATTGCTTTAGTCGAGGGTTGATTCACTGCTTTGTATCGATTGAGAACCTCATTCGATAGAGGGAATCTAGTTCAGAACGCCTTGATCGGTTGTTCTAGAGAAGGATACGTCCCTCTAGGCAATCAACTCAAGAGGGCCTTGATCCTTTAGTCGAGATTCAAGGTCTAGTCAAGGATTCTCTGCATTGTGAATGAAAGTGAAACAAGTTAGAAATCATCAATCATTAATCTGACTAGTGGCTAGGGAGAATCATACCTAAGTGAGTTCCCAACCTGTAATTAGATTAACCTTAACTGTAGTGTGTTAGAGTAGTTTTAGTTCTTTCATCTTAATCTGGTTTGCTAGATAATGAACTGAAGCTGAGTAATAGTAACTCTAGAGACCCGTGGATTCGATATTTATTACTTGAGCCACTATACTGCAGTCCCTTTCATTGGTTACACTTGGCCTATGTTAGGAGTTGTGTCATAGCGAATCATTATCCAACCCTTTTAACTTGGATAAGAGGTAGAGAAAGATGGATGAGTCAACCACGTTAAGAATATTAAGAGTAATTAGTTGATAGATGGTAATGGAACCCTTACCTGTACTATTCCTCACTCAAACCACCAATCATCAAACTTATCCAACCCTTTTAACTTGGATAAGAGGTAGAGAAAGATGGATGAGTCAACACCAACGTGGCCTTAGGCGAAAATGAGTTGGGAATTCTACCACCCACCATTTACCACATACACATGAATTAAAAAGATCACTTTTCCATGCCCCGCGTACAAAAGACAAGGTGGATGGGTGTGTTATTTACTCTCAATTAGTTGGATTTTAGTAAGAGAGTTGGTCACAAAAAGAATCCCCAATTCATCACCACCTACACTACAAGTGCCCTGACGAGAAGAGATGTGGAGCAGGCAATTCTCATTTCCCCATCTTCCACATACTTATATACGTGGCTTAGTAGAAAGACACTAGGTAAATGAATTTATTTTATTTCTAATTTTTATTTTGATATGTGTTTGCTTGTAGCCATCCACCCATTGCACTCGGGTTGGTTGGGAGGCAATGTATTATTTTTATTTTAATACGAGCACGCCACCTACGCCAGAAGCAGGAGGCACCTATAAATAGGACGCTCATTTATGTTTTCTCGACAGTTCATTTTGAGAGTTCATTTTCTGATTGAACTCTACATCTCTCTCTAGAGCCGACTTACTATGTCGCTCCCGGTTACTCTCCTCTCAAATACTGACTTGAGCTTCAGAGTAGGTCCCCGCCGACTAGGGGTGGGCATTCGGTCGGTTCGATTCAAACCGAACCGAAATAATGCATACCCGGTCCCCGAATTCCATCAAACCCCAAACCGAATTCGAACCGAATTATAATTCGGTTCAGTCGATTCAAACCGAATTATAATTTGGTTCGGTTTTTAATACAAAACCGAATTTGTGAGGTTATCTTGTATTTGCTCTCTTTTAAATTACTTTTCACCTTAATGTGAATAATAAATACACCATTATATGCATAAAATCAAACATTTCAACACATAAGTCATAAAACACTAACATGATTCAAATATTTAAGTCCTATAATAAGTATAAACATAAAAATCCACAATTTGGAGCTTGCAATTATAGTAATTCGGTTATTCGGTTCAGAATTCAGAAATTCGATTCGGTCGAAAGGACCCTGATTTCCAAAATATGTCATTTTCCCTTCCGAATTCCGAACCAAATAACATTAATTCAGTTTTGATTCGGTTTATATTCGGTTCGGTTAGGTTCGGTTCGGTTTTACCGAACCGTATGCCCACCCCTACCGCCGACCACCGTCGGCGGATTCCTCTTTTGCAGGTGTCCATCTCGGAGGCTGGTGGCGGACGTTGGCCAAGGAAGCTCGGCGCTCACCGGACCTCAAACACATTGAAGCATGCTCCTTGGAGCTTGGCATCAACAATGGTTTAGTTAAGTAATGAATGATAATGAGTTATATTTATTTCTTTTTTCATTTAACAATAATATGTAATGCTTGTATCATATTTTTAGCTCTTCATTGAGTTCTAGAAATATTATGCATAGGATCACTTTAAAAAATGTTATGTTCACAACTAAAGTAAAAAAAAATAATTTAATGCATTTCTTATTGTCTATTATATTCATTATTATATATCATATATTCCTCACAAAATTCTCCCGACCAACAGGTGTGCTAGTAGGGATGACAATCAAACCCATGTCCATGGGTATCCGACCGCCCCCGACCCAGTCAACGCCATAGGCGGAGCCAGCCCAGTTGGACCTTGTCACGGGACAGGGGTAAATTTTGGGAGGAACAAAATAATCCATATATGTTTATGCTTGTTAAGGATGGAACACGACACCTAGTACAACGTATTTTGATACTATATCACAATTCATTACTTGATCATAAATTGATATTAAATTAATTTATTATACTATAAACCAAATCTCAATTGGAATATATCTTTTTTTTCATATGTCTATTTGATTATTTTCCCAGCAATCTTGAAGCAGTCCAGTGGTAGCGTAGATTCCACTAGTTTTGACGGCAAGTGTAGATAAAATATTTTCAACTTTGAGCTATATCAAGAACGAACTCTGAAATTAAATTCACAACCAGTTTGCTAATGATTGTGTAGTGGGATCCATTGGAAAGGACTTACTTAAGAGTATATTTTATGTTTCTTTAAGAATATGAAAATTCATCATGGTTGTTTATGAATATACCGATTGTATTAGTCGTTATTTTTATATATGAAAATAAATTATTCAGATATTATTAATTTAATTATATTTATTAAATATTTATATATTTATAATACGAAAAAAAGGACAGGGGTAGTTTCAAATCCTGCCTCCGCCACTGGTCAACGCGGGGAATCCCCCCATTGACCGGGTATGGGTAAAACCCGCAAAAAGTTTGATGGGTATGGGGCGGGTATGATTTTAGCCTCCCCCGCCCCATACCCATACCCGCCCCACCAAAAATATTTCTTCATATATGAAAAATATGTGAATCAATTTGCAACCTATCAATAATAGTGAGTATAAAAAAAAAAATATATAGTAGAAATGCAATTGAGTGGCCACCCAAATCAAAATCTAACTTCTTTCTCTCAATTTTCCCTTCACTCTTTCACTTTTTCCCCTTTTAACAAAATTATGGTAGTTAATTATTACTTAATAGATGCATTAGTGTAGAGAGTAATGATATGGATGACATTGTACTAATGTACTCTACTTTGATATGGATTAATGGACGCTTTAGGATAATGTTTTGAATCGTATTAAAAATGATTGTCTCTTTGTCGGCTTCATGATATAGTAGGTGCGTTTAATGTTATAATTGAAAATCTACATGTAAATATTCAATATTAGAATGTTTGATGTACGGGGCGGGTATTACCCATAGGTACCCGAAACCCACAGGTATGGGGATGGGTTTGCTAAACCTTCCCCGCATGAATATGGGGCGAGTATGAGTATAGATATTTAAAAGCGGAAATGGGGATGGTATAGACAAATCCGCCCCAAACCCGCCCATTAGGATGTGCTAGTAAGGCAAAAGATGATCTTTTAAAGGTTATAATAATTCCTGCGTCTCTTTCTCTTTCTTTGCGATCAGATGAGAGGCTGTGTGTAAAAGTAGACCATGCAGTTACAGGCCGACGTCCCCGACTGGACCCGCTTTAGGTATTCCGGCCTGCTCGTGGAGCCTCATCGGGCCTGGGCCCTTTAGGTATGCTGATCCAGTCCAGTTTTGAAGTAACGGGGGAGAGAGAGGAGAAGTAGGGATGGCAATAAAACCCATGGCCGTGGGTATCCGACCGCCCCCGACCCAGTCAACGCGGGGAATCCCCGCTTTGACCGGGTATGGGGCGGGTATGGGTAAAACCCACAAAAAGTTTGATGGGTATGGGTAAAACCCACAAAAAGTTTGATGGGTATGGGGCGGGTATGGTTTTGACCTCCTCCGCCCCATACCCATACCCATACCCGCCCCACCAAGAGAATTTCTTCATATATAAAAAAAATATGTGGATTAAATTGTAATCTATCAATGGTGATGAGGATAATTCAAGAAAATAAATAGTAGAAATGCAATTGAGTGACCATTTTAATCAAAATCTAATTCATTTCCCTCAATTCTCCTTTCACTCTTTCACTTTTCCCTTTGTCTACAAGATTATGTTAGTTAATTATAACTTAGTAGATGTATAAGAATTAGAATATAATAATTTGAAAAATATTATACTCTATATTATGTATTAATGGATATTTTTGGATAATATATCTTGAACCGTATTAAGAAAAGACCGTGTTTTGTTGACTTCATGATATAATAGGTTCGTTTAGAGTTATAATTAAAAATTTTCTTGTAAGTTTTAGGTATAATAATGTTGGATGTATGGGTACGGGTATTACCCATGGGTACCCGAAACCCACGGGTATGGGGATGGGTTTGCAAAACATTCCCCCGCATGGGTATGGGGCGGGTATGGATTTGGGTATTTGAAGATGGGGATGGGGATGGTTTAGACAATCCCGCCCCAAACCCGCCCCATTGCCATCCCTAAGGAGAAGTGGTCCATGTGTAGACAGACGTGGTCATGGTCAGTGGTCAACGTCCAAATTCCAAAAGATAAAAATAAAAAAGAGACGGACAGACACAGACACACGACCAGACAGACAATCCAATAATACCTTTGACTCACACGTGCTCCTCATTCAATCCTCCCATTTCCCCTTCCCCACCGCAACTCTTCTTTCTCTCCCCCCTTTCCAATTGCAGCTGCAAAAGAAACTAAAACCAGCGTTGCATCATTCTTTCTTCTCTCTCTCCCTCCCTCCCTCTCACTGGTAAACTTCTCTTCTTTTGTTAGCTTGTTCATTTGGTGGTGTTGGTAATCAACTCGTGGCTGAATTTTGAAGCTAACCCGTAATTGTTTGTCTGCTTTAGTATTGCCTTTTGATCTGTTGGTGCTTGTGGGAGTTTATCTGTTTGGCTAAGGCT
The DNA here is from genome assembly GCA_946122785.1 of Linum tenue. Taxonomy (NCBI): domain Eukaryota; kingdom Viridiplantae; phylum Streptophyta; class Magnoliopsida; order Malpighiales; family Linaceae; genus Linum; species Linum tenue. Next base: position 80,698,200 of record CAMGYJ010000006.1, read on the forward strand.
TTTGGGTGTTTCGGGCATTACTACTGTTCTTCTCAAAGTGGCCATGCTTGGTTGAAAGGATCGCATTTGATAGCTTAGCATTTTTGTACAATTAACATGCTTGAGGGGGGGAGAGAGATCCTGCTAACTATTTGTCTTAATGCTAATTTCCATGATTTGTAAGCATATTCCTTTCTCTTTAATTACACTGTCCTATTTCAGCTGAACGTTTGTCTTGTATCCTTGGAGTTTTGTCATTTGATTCTGCTCTCTTCGTCATTGCAGAGTTGCTGTACTGCTTGCTTTCCCCGAGTCTTTTTTAACTATGGGAGATCAACAGCACGGGCTGCTGAAAGTGACAGTGGTTCAAGGGAAGAGATTGGTGATTCGGGATTTCAAATCCAGTGATCCATACGTAATCGTCAAGCTAGGCAATCAGGTAAACCAGCAGAATCATGTAATGATATGCTAGTTTTTATCATTCCTCATTCATAGGGACTTGATTTACATCTCCAATGCACTAAATCTAGTTTAGTTTCTCTTTTTAGCTGCAATGTGAGTGATACAATTTAGATACTTAAACAGACCACTTTAGATTGTCGATTTGGGATGATGTTGTCATGGGACTTTTGCAACCTTGTTAAGCAGCTACTAACTAAACTAACCAACAACATATCTTGATCCAGACAGCAAGGACGAAGGTCATAAACAGTTGCCTCAACCCGGTTTGGAATGAAGAGCTACTTTTCTCCCTCACGGAGCCCCTATCAGGAATACTAAACTTGGTGAGGTCCAATATTTTACATTTTTACTTACTCCAGCCACGACCATGCTTGCAAAATGCCTAGTATGTGTTGTGTCAACGGAAGCATCTAAATACACAGAATTGTAATGTCAAGGAAAGTGACATCATCGTAAGGATATGAAGTGAAACAAACTGATGTGTCATGTGCAGGAAGTGTTTGATAAAGACCGGTTCAAGGCAGATGACAAGATGGGGAGAGCAGAGCTCAACCTACAACCAATCGCCTCAGCTGCACGACTGAAGCAGATCATACACGTTTCCTCCCCGGGCCAGACAGTGTTGAGGAAAGTAGTCCCTGACAGTGATAACTGCCTCCTGAGGGAGAGCACCATTAGTTGTGTAGATGGTGAGGTGGTGCAATGTGTGTGGCTGAAGCTCCGGGAAGTCGAGTCTGGAGAAATAGAACTGAAGATCAAGTTGACTACTACTTCTTCCTCCACATAGTTGATGTAAAGATGCATTGGCGGCGGCCCTTTTTCGGAATGTGACTGAAAAGTGTCGTAATTAATGTGTGCCTAGATGTGTGAATTAGGATGATCCTTCCATGTTGTGCAGGGTTGAAGTTAAGCCTGTAGCAGGGCTCTTGATTTAGATGTTTTAGTGTGTGCTTCCCTTTTGTTTTTGGTTGGATCCCCAGTTTCCTCTGAGAGTGGTTTCTAGTTGTGTTGTATTAGTAGTACCGATGAAGATGTGAAAGCAAGAAGAATGTTTTATGTATCTAATTTTGCGTAGTTTGCTCCTTCTTTTCTCTTTCTTGCTCACTGAACTCCATTTGCACCTAGGGATGGCAGTTCAACCCGGACCCGCGGGTACCCGACCCAACCCGGTCAAACCGGGTAAAACCCGTGTTGATCGGGTTCGGGCCGGGTTCGGGTTTAAACCCGGTGGCTGGTTGGGCGAGTTGGGGCGGGTTCGGGTTTGGGAGAACCCGACCCGTGGATACCCGGACATACACCCTAAAATCTAAATTACCCATCCCCACTCCCCAGCCCACTTCCCTTCCCACCCCAGAGACATTTCACAAATCAATTCACAATCCCTAATCGGCAAGCGCGACTCCTCTCTTTCTCTCCGCGCGACTCCTCTTCCTCTCCGGCGAGACCGCGACTCCTCTTCTCCATCTCCAGTCCCGACTCCCAATCCGCCGGCCGCCCTCCCCCTGCTCTTAGCCTCTTACTTTGCTCCGGCTCTGCCTCCGCCTCTCCGACACCATTACCAGCCGCGCCCTCTCCGGCTCTCCCTGCTCCTCTGCCCCGCCACCCTCTCCGGCTCTCCCTGCTCCTCAGCAACTCCTTCACGTCGTTGACTCCGCCGCCAGACACTGAGACACGCCACCAGGTACAGACAGAGTCGCCCTCACGCGGGAAGGGTTCCCCGCTGGTGCCACTAAACTTTCCTTTCAATTCTTGGGTTTCCAATTCGATGCTCTTTAATAATTCCTCTTTTCTGGCCTTCCTTTTTGTTTTCCAATATTTGTTATTGATTGGGTTCGTCGCGGGATTGCTGGCTGTCTGTTAAATGGAAGGATGGTTGTCTATTAAATATGAGGTGGTTAGGCTTGGGAGGGAGGTTTTTCTGGCGATGGTGGAAGGTAAACGGAGAGGGCGGAGGCCCTGGAAGGAGATGGTGGAAGGGGAGAGGCTCTGGTTTGACTTACCAAAAAAACCCGCGGGTACCCATCAACCCGCGGATACCCAGCGGGTTGGGTTGGGTTTGAGTTTTTCAAACCCAGCGGGTTTTACCCCGGGTTTTTTTGACGGACAAACCCATGGGTTTGGGTTCGGGTTTGGCAAAACCCGCCCCAACCCGATCCATTGCCATCCCTATTTGCACCTACCTATATTTGGAAAAAATCCCAAAGTACACTAGTTGTTAAAAAAAATTCCCAAAATACATAAGTTATAAAAAAATTTCCAAAAGTACACATGTTTGAGCATCACCGTTTTTGACAAACGCAGTGAAGACTATCACCGCGTTTGAAAAAAACGGTGAACATTTCACCGTCTTAAAAAAACGGTGACGTATTCACCGTCTTAGTTTAAAACGGTGAAGGCATCACCGTTTTAAACAGAGACCCTCTAGGTTAATGGTCGTTAATCCCGAATTTTGAATGAATATAGGTTATATGGGATCCATATCCACGTGAAGTGTTTGAGCTGCATCATCTTAGACACCCTCTAGATCACGAGACGTGGTTGTGCAAGGTGCCATTGATCTGCTGGCACATGGTGGAATGGCACCTACCCGATCGATCCTTGAGGCAATATCGAATGGAGCAACCAATTCCACAAGACCCGCCTCAAGGTTTCAGGGAGCTACATGCTATCGACCTCCGACACACTGCAAAGAACTGGCTCCTCAAGCATCAATTCTACATCAACATTTGGGAGAATCGATCCCAATGGGTGGTGCAAGGGATGCCGGAGACGAGACCGATGGGCTACCACGATGGGTACATGCAGTGGTATCGGAAGTTCACCATGAGATGGGTGTCAAAGCAAGGTGTTGTGATGGGTTCGTTGGTAAGTCATCCTAAACTCCCTCATTCTAAAATAAATTTATTTTAAGGTTTAGTTAATTTGATATATTTTGTGCTTTCTTAAGGTTGATGGTTTGGAACACGCCAAGTACACTCTCGAAAGTGCTCCAACCATGGATGAGCGGAAGACTACTTGGTTGACCCGACTTATGAACAACCTCCTGAGTTGTACCAGAGAGCAAAGGAGGGATGTCGTGGCCTATCCTCCCGTTCCTGCCCCGGCACGACCCTCATTCCGTGATGATGCACCCATTGTGCCCCCGGTTGAGCCTCCACGAAGGAGCAAACGCAGGCCTCTTCCTACGTTCGAAGAGGTGCGTACAACTCAAGCAACCGAGCTCCCTGAAGCCTTCGAGTACCAGTGGGCACCTGCAGCGGATGCCGGTGGAGGGTCATCGAGTCACGGTCCATCTCAGGAAAGGGACACTTTCTCTCATGGGTTCTCTCAATTCCAACATCAGCAACAGAGTTCGATGTATCAGACCCCGCAGCAATAAACTCCGCACCCCCCGATTAGGGATGGCAATTTTGCCCATACCCATGGGTATTTTACTATCCAACCCAATTGGGTTGGGTATGGATTCCAAATAAATGGTAGATGGGTAGAGTTTGATGGATTTGTACCCATACCCATTTACTTGGGTTGGGTTGGGTTTTTAACACATGGATTTGGATTTGTACCCATGCCCAAAGAAAAATTACAGTTTGGTACCTAAACTTAATAGATATAAAGATTTAGTACCTAAATTTTTTTTGCATATAAGTCCTCAAAATATCGATGGAAAATTACGTTTTGGTACCTAAAATTTTTTGGTCTTACATTTTGGTACCTAAACTTTTCAAGTTTTACAAATAGGTCCAATTTTTGTGTGTGTAGTTAAAACACCCTCAAGTAAATGGATATCCATATCCAACCCATACCCATTTACATTATGAAAGCAATATCCATACCTAACCCAAACCCATTTACAAACCCCCAAACCCATATACACTTCATCCAAACCCTACCCATACTAAATGGATCTATTTGGATTTGGGTAAAATTACCCATGGGTGGGTAATTTCCATCCCTACCCCCGATCCACCGTCAAGCTACCGGTCCATCTCAGCCACCACCACCACCATATGTAACCCCAGTTGGGGCTCGCGTCAAGAGAAATCCGCGACCAGCCGTTGAGCGAGCCCGCCAAGAAGCAGCGGCGGAGGGGGGAAGAAGGGGTCGAGGACGTTGTGGAGGACGAGGAGGAAGAGGTAGAGATGGGGGCCAAAATGAAGCAAATGAGTGAATTTATCGTGTTTATCATTGTAGTGAACTATCCATTGTAGTGAATTTATCGTGTTTATCATTTTAGGTGTTGTTATTTGAGTTTGCATTGTCTAAAAACTATCCTACGCACTTAAGTTGTCGAATGAATATTCTGGATCATTTTATCAAGAATCAGTATCTTCCCTCAACACGAAAAAGTTGGGAAAATCAACCACGATCACATAAAATTTTACAGATCTCAATTCCGAGTCCAAACGAGTGAGTTAAGTGAGTTCAAAGCTGCACATGTCGTTAAAGTAACTTTTGCGTACTAAAAACTAAAACGCGCATATCTTATTCGTTTGAGGTCGAAATAACGAGCCGTTTGCGGCAGCGCGATCGTATCGACAAGGAGAACATTTTAGAGTTAACAAAATATGTGGACTTCAAATGCAAGCGGTAATGAAAATTTAAACAAGCGATCAATTTAGTAGCAGGATACAAGTAAATGCAAATTAAGATAGTGGTTGTCCTAGGCAACGTCTCTTGTCGTGACCAGGTTGTCTGCACTTAGAGCATCGCTTCGGTCCCCTTCTCGTCCGTTCAACTTGATCCATCTCATTGTGTATCCTTTCAACTCTAGGACGGCCTTTGGTGCGTTTTAGGTGCAACAGTGGGATAATCAACTTTCCAGCGTATATAGGCCAATACGCTTCATCTGGCATGGGGCTCAAAGCTGCATTATATGAGTTCCATATCGCTTGTTCAGTGTAGTAAGGACTCACTAGGCTGTTTCTGTTCATGGTTATTGACTTAGCAACCGCCATTGCATGTGAACAGGGTATCCTTTCGTTCTGATACTTTTGACAAGAACACTCCCCTAATTCGTAGTGCAATTTAACCGTTTGACGATTGTGACCACGTCTCCCTCCACCCCATATACCTGTTTCCACAGCGAATATTCCTTCACTGCGGTTAAAAAGAACAACCTTATGCTTACTTGATTTTTCATCGTTCTTCTGCATTTGAGCGAATACGTCATGTGCTATTGAATGACCTTGCAACTCCCTCCCTATAGCTTGCTGTAGCCGAGCAACTCGCCACTCGTTGACCTTCCAGTAAGACATCTCCACGATGACAGAAATAGCCATCGCTCGAAGACCCTTGTACACATTATTTATACTTTCTCCATGGTTGGTAGTTGCAATGCCCCATCTGGCCCCGTTGTCCATATGGAACGTCCACATGGGCAACTCTTGACCTTCAGCCCATACTGCTCCAGCTCGGTGGGTCTGACGGATCGTTTTCATCTTCTGCTCGTACTTTTTGGTTGATGTGCAACCGCTGAAAGGTGAACAAAATCGAAACTGGTCAATACATGATGAATAACATCAGCTTAATAAACACAAACTTAAATCGCATAAGAAAAACATTAGTACCTGCATTCCAAAGTTGATTTTTGATGTCTTTCTTCTTCCCAAATTTGTGCTGGAAATTGGCGAGCCAGTGTCGAATACACCATCGCCATCTCCATCCCCACTCGTCGGGAAAACCACCAACAACATTCCTAATCCCCGCATGTCGATCGGATATAATCGTAATATCTTCCCGCTGTGTCACGTGTTCGTGTAGTTGGTCAAAGAACCATGCCCAACTTAAGCTGTTCTCCCCTTCCACTAATGCAAATGAAGCGGGAAAATCCGCCTGTTTCCATCAACGCCAGTGGCAATTAGAAGACATCCTCTGTACTTCCCAGTAAGGAAAGTTCCGTCAACCTTAATAAAAAATTAGGATCTAATTAGTATGAAATATACGTAACAGAAAATAATACAACATTTAAAACCGGAACCAGTTGGTAGAATACCTGAATAACCGGTATGCAGAACCCAAAACCGTCAATGCATGGTTTAAAAGCCCAAAAAAGACGATGGAACATCAGCTTCTCCTGTACTCGAACTTGATCCTCAGTGTATACATTGTTGTATACTGGGACGAAAACAGTCCCAGGATTGGACTCCTCCATTGCTCCCATAAGTCTAGGGAGTAAAACATACGAATCCTCCCAATCACCATACACCTCAGCCATGGCTTTCTGCTTTCCATGCCATGCTTTTTTGTACCTTATCGTGTAAGAATGTCGATCCTTCACCTCTGCCATGATAGCTTTCACCTTGATATCTGGTTGTGCTTCTATAAGGTGCTTAATAGTTCTCCCAACTTTCTTTGCTTTTAATTGCCTGTGATCTTGGGAAAGTATAGAAGAGGAGCATGTGTGGATCGTCTCAGCTTTGCGAATCACCCAAGCACCCTTTCTCTTCATATTTGCAGCCCGCAGTTGCCACGTACAACCCTCTGCATCATGCTTGCATATGACATGTAGTTGTTTACTGTCAGAATATTTTACCTTCCACTCGAAATTGCGCCTCAACGCCTCTTCTGTAAAAGCATCCTGCACAGCGTCTTTCGATGTGAACGCCATACTCACCTCCAAATTGGCCGTCGGATTGTACACTGGCATAGGGACAAAGTCGGGGGGGGGGATCATTCTGACTATGTAAAAATTGAGTTGGAACCTGTGTGTAATATGGCGTGGGTGCCTCACGAAATGCCGCCTCATCCTCGTTATCATCAGTATCTTCCTCCTCGCTCACTGATCTCAAATCTTCCTCAGTATCCTCTCGCTCGACTCGAATGGATAGCTCGGGCCAGAAAGATCAACATGACCACGATCACCAACATTGTCTTCTCGCTCATGTGAAGTACGACCAGATCGAATGGTATTCTCGATTTCAGACCACTCTGGCCCCCAAGCAGGCCATTGAACACCATCAGACTCAACAAATGGGGCTGGTTGAGGAGGTTGCGAGTATTTTTCCGATGGCACCCATCCTGAACTACTACCTCCACCGTAGTTGCTCGAACTACCACCCCATCTGTACCCTCCTACAAAACCATCATCATAAGAATACTGGTGAGAATGAGATTCACCGACCGCCTCGGTCTCAACTCTCAACATACACCTCTGCAAGCCGGACTTGGTTATCGCTTAGGAACTGTAACATCATCGTAACCGCGTCATCATCGTTTATGACAACTTCTTGGAACACGACCCCGCCAGCACTCATGTCTGGATACCGGTAAGTAATTTTGCCAAGTCTCGTCTGTCCGCTCGTACAAACCCTGTCTGCACAAATATCACCGAGTTCTTGAAAATTGAATCGGGAATCAATTTTCAGCATAATGGATTCGCCGTCCTCATAATCAATGCCTATGTCAGAGTTTGTCACCCTTCCATTCCACCGAATAGTAAGATGAAACTTCTTGAATTTACCCATATCTACAATTTACAATAAGTATCTATTAGCTTAAAGACAGTAAAATTAACCAAAATCATATTGTACAACTAATATTATCCATCTCATAACTAACGAACATAAATTCAACTAACTAACAACAACATAATACGAAAATTAAATCATACTATAACTAACGAACATAAATTCAACTAACTAACAACAACATAATACGAAAATTAAATCATACTATAACTACTAAAACATAATTAGACTATAATACGAAAAGTCTCAACATACCGAAAAATTTATGTTCTGTGTATTATGCTCGATTTTGGTTGCTGAAATTTGAAGAAAGGGGGAGTGGTTATGTTTTTACAACTGCTGGTGGTCAGTGGCGGATTCAGAAAATTTTCACAGGGGTGTCCTCTTCAAAAATTAAATTTAATTAAATAATAAATTAAATAATTCATATATTAAAAATATCATACTTGTATAAATTTTTTATTAAAATTCATGATGTGTTTTCATATTTTGAAAAAATAATATAAAATAAACTTCGTGTCTGCACTGTTCAAAAAAAATCTACATATCCTACTAGACAATACTTCACGAACTTATCACATATTCGATTTCTAACCTTGTTCTTAATGTAGCTCAAAGTAGAAAAGACTCTTTCAACACTTTCCGTGTAACCATAAAATCAATTCAAAATTAAGGGTAGCGTGTACGTAGTTTAATTATTAGGTATTGAAAATAGTTGGGGATAAAGAAATAGCGTTTTACTAGTTGCATGATGTTTAAAATAGAATAACAAATGAGTAGCAACATAATTAGAATATGTTTGATAATAATAGTGTCCTAGGTTGGAATAACACGGACTACCACTTATATTTTGTTAATCATAAGCAAACTATTATCGAGGGTAGGATAATCATTTTTTCAAATCTTAGGGTGTCCCGAATTACCAATTATATTTTGTATACCCATACAAAACTACTACCGGAGGTTAGATAATCGTTTTCCCAAATTTTAGGGGTGTCCCAGGACACCCCTAGAGGCCCATGTATCCGCCCCTGCTGGTGGTGTGCTATTTATAGGAAAATCTGCCTACTATTCACCATTTTTGTCGAACACGGTGAACACCATCACCGCGTTTGTCTCAAATGGTGAATAGTTGGTAGCTGTGACCTAATTTTCACCTACCAGGGGTGGGAAACGTGGGAAAAGATCACCGCGTTAACCTACAACGGTGAAAGTATTCACCGTTTTTAACTAAAACGGTGATGTATTCACCGTTCTAATCAAACGCGGTGAAAGCATCACCGTTTTAGATGAACGCGGTGAATACTTCACCGTTTTATTTTAAAACGGTAAACATTCACCGTCTTTGTCAAACGTGGTGATCACCTTCACTGCGTTTGTCAAAAACGGTGAATGCCAAACATGTGTACTTTGGGAAAAAATTATAACTTATGTATTTTGAGAATTTTTTTTAAGAACGTGTGCACAGTGGGATTTTTTCCCATATATATATGGATTGAGAAAGGAACTTCTTTCTATGACTTGGACGACAATTAAGCAACGACTCTTCATTTTCAGGTTTTGTGTATTTCTCATATTTAGAATAGCTGTAGGTTTTAGCACAGTATCAGCTTCCTTGTGTAAAACTGCTTCTTCTGCGGTTTTAACTTCAGATGTCTTGATTAGAAGAGGGCTTCTTTTTTGCCAACTTGGAGGTTCTTATGTTAAACATTGTCTGGAAATACTACTTCATTACCATATCTTTGCTTGTTGCAGGTTTAGGCGCATTCTTGGCCGTGCTGTTCATTGTGGAAAGCAGAAGCTAAAAGCTGAAATTAGGGTTTTGAGCAGGTAGGAGGGATTGTTCCTTTTTAATTTCCTGCTCATATAATGTCCTTCAAAACGAATCCATGCTGTCGTACGTCAATGCAGGCTTGTGAATGCTGTTGTAGAAGTCATGGGTGATGCTTTCCCAGAGTTGAAAAGAAAGGAAGAGGACATCAGTGAAAGTATTGCAGCAGAGGAAGAAAATTTTGGGAAAACTTTGAATAAGTCTGTAAATGGAGTTATTGTGTATCATAGAAAGATGGTCATTTGACTTGTTTGATGACGGCGGTAAATTATCATTCGCAGGGGTTTAAAAGATTTAAACAGGACGCCAAGGAGGCTAAGGACTAAGGAGGCTCAGAGAGAAGTGATCAGTGGGCAGGCAAGCTTAAACTAACTAGCAATCTTATCTATTTTTCCTGTTGACGAGATTTTCTCTTGTGAATCTATTCAGTGAAAAGGTCTCGCTTGTATCGGTACTTGGGTGGGTACAAGAAGGATTTGTTGGTGTACTGTTAGAAACAAAGTTTTTAACGGGTTTCTACATCAGATCTAGAGATTGGAAATTTAGGGTTTATAGAATAGAATTGGGGATTTAGGGATTTGAGGATAGTTTGGGGAAGAAAAGAGAATTGGCCTAGACCTTTGGAGGAATTGAGGACAAGAATTAAGAAGATATGGAGAGGAATTAAGGAGATAATTCTTTTATTAACTTCTGCTTAATATGACGAATGACCCAAAGTACATATATATAGGGAAATTCTAGAAACCCCTAAGAATAAACCTAATTCTACTAGAAGACTACTAACCATAATAAGGATTATCCTAATAATAAGCATAATAAATAATAGAGAAACCCTACAGAAATTGGTTTCTAACATCTCCTCCCCCTTCAGACCAACCTTGCTCTCAAGGTTGACTGACTTGATCCACTCTTCCTTCCTTCTCGCGCAATCCGCACGTTTTCTTCCAATCATGCTCTAACTTCGATATTGGGCTTCTCGCACCAACCTTCTTGTGTTGATTTAAATCTTCAACCTTCACTTCTATGGGCCCACTATTTGCTTCCTTGACAATTTCAAACTTCAACAGCTCCGCTTTTGTTGACATAACAATCCAGCAACTCGAGAAACCCAATGGTTCGTTCTTGTTCAAGAACCCATCCTTAAATACCATCTCATCAAGGTCTTGATACAATTTCCTTGGAGGTAGTCCATTAATTTGTTTTATTGATTCTCCACTACCTTTTGGGCCCTGTTTCTTTCGAAGCCCATATTCTTTTTGAAGGTTGTGAGAGCTATTTTTATCTGGCCCGTGATCAGACCACTGCTCAGCCCAATGCACCTCACACTTTAGCTCATCCAATGGCTTTTGCTCAGCCCAATTTATTTCCTGTATCAGCATGCTACATAGACCTATCTTCGGCCCCTCTTCAGGATTGGACTCGGCTCGTGTCTTTTTCCACCTTGGCCCACTACACTGGCCTCCTTGGTCAGAAAAGAACCCAACCAGCTTCCTCCTTACCAGCCCGCATCTCGGACCAGCTCGGCCCGGTGAAAACTCAGTGGGCTTCTCCCTCAAGGCCGGCCCACTCTGCTCATCAGCCCTCGCGGCCAACGCAGCCCAGCTGGCCCAGGCCAAGGGAGCGTCCCTAGGGTTTGCGAGATGGAGAGCGCCAATTCCCTTCCTCTGGGTCTCGTTTGCCGCCAACTCCCCCGTTGATGGCTTCTTCGTCTCGTCCATCACCGGCGAGCATCTCGCCAGATGCTTGGAGGACGGCCCCAATCCGACACTCTTCAGCTTCTCTCTCTCCGACGGCGAGGGAGGAAACTCACCGCCACCTCCCTTCTCCTTCTTCTTTTCCCGCGGCGGCAAAGAGCTTCTCCAACAGAAAGTCTTGTCGGCTCCCGATGTTGCTACCTCCACGATCGTCGTCGCCCCTTCATTTCTTCCACCCGACATCGTCAGTGGAAGAAACGCCGATCGTCGCGCCTTCTGCTCGTCGTGAGCTGTCGGCGAAGAAATCCGGTGAACCCGCGCCAGCTCGCGTTTGCGATTGAGGCAGGTCTCCGTCTTTTCGTCCGCCGCCATCGATGTCTCCATCTCTGGCGAAGAGTCCTCCAGCAGCTCCGCCCACGTTCTCGCGACGCAGCTGACGCCCATCGCCGCGTTCCGCGAGCGATTCGAAGCTCTAGCGCGTCGAGACCGCGATGCGACGTCTTCTCCGCTTCGCGTCGTTGGCTGCGGATAGACGGCGGTGATGCAGCGACTCCCTGCTCTTCTTTCATTAGATCGCAACTTCTTCGAAATCTCCAGTTCACGACGCGATTTGGGATCCCTTCCAAGCCATCGTTGACCAGGCTGGCGTTGTTGTCGTCCATTGCCGCCGCAGCGAATGGTTCCTTGGCAAACCCTCTTGCTTGGACGTCTTCGACCAATGGCACAAATCGTTCCGGGTTTCCTTGGGTGAGGAGCGGTACAAGACTTTCTTCGGCAGCGAATTCCTCATGGCTGGCGGTGATTGTTGATGGCGCCGCGTCCAAGAATGTTGGTGATGGAACGATAACGGTTGTTGGTGATGGATGCACCGTTGTAGTCCCGGCAGCGGAATGCAGAGAAACCGTCGGCGTCTGCTCCCCGCCCGCGTGGCTCCCCTCGACGTCCTCGTCCGCTGCAACGCTTTTCGCAGATGGTTGCTTCTTCGTCGCGTCGCCACCTCCGTCATTCGCTTCTGCCGTCCTTCGATGCAACGAGTACAACTTCCAGTACTCCACGATCTGCCATAGTCGATCTTGTTTTTCAGTCCACGTTATCTCTGATAGATTGGTTGAACTCATCTGGATTTGATTTGGTAGGAAGCTGCATCCCTGAGAGAGTTGTGACGAACTCGCTTTTCGGAACCGGGCTATGATACCAGATGTTAGAACAAAGTTTTTAACGGGTTTCTAGATCAGATCTAGAGATTGGAAATTTAGGGTTTATAGAATAGAATTGGGGATTTAGGGATTCGAGGAGAATTTGGGGAAGAATAGAAGAGAATCAACCTAGACCTTTGGAGGAATTGAGGACAAGAATTGAGAAGATAGGGAGAGAAATTAAGGAGATAATTCTTTTATTAACTTCCGCTTAATCTGACGAATGACCCAAAGTACATATACATAGGGAAATACTAGAAAATCCTAAGAATAAACCTAATTCTACTAAAAGACTACTAATCATAATAAGAATTATCCTAATAATAAGCATAGTAAATAATAAAGAAACCCTAAAGAAATTGGTTTCTAACATGTACCCAATGGATTTGACCCAGGTGATGGCAGAAGAAGAGAAACTCGAAGATGATGTTGAAGGCTTCAAAAGCTCATGAAAGAAGCAAAATAAATTTCAACAAAAGCAAGCAGAAGAGGATAACCCAAAGAAGTGAACCTGCATAGGGTTCTGTTCAAGTGATTTGCATATTACAACAAGCTGAGTTGAGATGATGATTGATATGAAGAAACTTATATTAGATGGCAAACTATATATTGTACAGCTTATTCTTTTAGAGAACTATTTAGTTTTCGCCCTTGTAATCAGAGCCAATGAATAAAGATATTCTTCTGCCTCCATCACAACTTCCTCCACAAACCACTGAACGAACAAAGCGGAAATTTCAAGTAAAGCTTTCCTTGCACCTAAGTGGGAAACTGAAGTGGTTTATGAGTGTGAGCTAGGAGAAGATTTTTGAAGACAATGGTAGCAAGTGGAAAATGGCTTCCCAATAGCCTAGACAGCAACTGGTGTACCGTGGGTTTTTTGGGTTCTTGGGGAGAGGCGGAGAGCACACTTTCTTCTCGTGACCATTGATTGGTTTGCCCACGGCTAGCGATGGCTGGACCGTGGAAGTCAAACCTGGCCACTGTATTGGAATTTGCCTATAAAGAAAAAAAGTCACGCTTCTCAATTCTTTTTTCAGATTGGAAGCCTTAAACGAAATCCCAATGTATTATGAATAAGGATGGATTGCCCCCGACTTTATCCGGTTACAATAATAGCTGACTGCATTGTCTTCTCCTCCAGCACCGTTTCTCCCCTTCTCGCTTTCCGATCAATCACAGTTTATCTCTTTTGATCGCTCACTGCAGCACTCCCACCTTCTACCCGCGAAATTGGAAGAAATGGATTCTTCGCCACAAACAGTCTCCATTAAACCCAGAGGTGATCACCGTTTCCCCCTGTTTTCACGGTTCATTTCTTTCTTTCTCAGGAGAAGCTGGGTTTTCTCTGATTCATTTTGATTTCAATTGGCTTGAAAAGGCTTAAAAGGAACTAACTTTGGCTGTTTTTCAATTGTCAAACTGAAGATCTGAAGATTGCGTGTTTGATCCACGCTCACTGCAATTTTGCTCTTGATTCCTCATTCATTGTTCCTCATTCGCTCGCTTGCTCACAAGCAGAAGAGATGGTTAGTTTCCACTTCCAGTCACCAGATAAGTGCCAACAATTCTAACCAGACAAACTATCGAAGTTAAAGAATTGGAATTGGAATTAATTCAGAATTGCAGAGCCCAACAACAGCATCAAAGCAGCCATACATCTTTCCTTATCATCAACTGTTATTCAGGAACAAAAACATATGTAAGGACGAGAGAGAGAGACAGAACAGGTCAGGCGAAACAAGACGATCAAAAAACAATTACAGTCTCTCAATTACTGACAAATGTTCATAACAACAAAAATTCTTCCCCCTACCCATAAAAAAAGAAAGAATCTTTCCACCTTACAATCAACATCATCATATCATTAACCAATAACCATACAAGTAGTAGAACCCTTTCAGAAGAAGTCAAACTCCAGATAGTTATCACCAGCACCCTTCTGACCACTGCCTCCTCCTGCTGTTGCTGTCCTCACTGCCTTTTCGCTGGTGGAGCCTGCCACTGGTGGCGGCCCAGGAATCCGTTCCAACTCAACCGGCTTTGGTATCTCAGGCGGTGTGGCACATCGTATCAATGCCCAGTTCACCCCTTCGAAGAAAGGATGCTGCTTTATCTCAGTAGCACCTCTCTTATACGCCAACCTATGCTGTGGCTCCTTCACCAGCAGTCCCCTTATGAGATCCCTCGCTGCAAAGCTGACCACTGGCGCTTCAGGAAACCGGAGAGGCTTCCCACCACATTGAACAATGTAGCTCGGTTTCCAGACCCCTTGAATGGTGTCTTACCAAATAGGAGCTCGTAGAGAAAGATACCAAAAGTCCACCAGTCAACAGCACTTCCATGGCCTTCTCCCTTGATGATCTCGGGAGCTAAATACTCGTGGGTCCCGACGAATGACATTGATCTGGCCTCGGTAGGCTCAGCAATCAATTCAGGTAAAGGGCTGACCTGGTTTCCAAGATTGTTTTTCGGTTTCCTCTCCTTTTTTGACTTGCTGGAGAAGAGACGAGGCGAGAAGCATGTCGTAGGCCCCACGCAGGATGGTTGGATGCAGGCTGGTGGTTGAATGCAGGCTGGCTGGACACAGTAGACTGTGTTCTTTCGTAGTGGGTCGGCTCCCTCGAGAGGCGTGCCTTTGACGAGAGTTGGGCTAACAGCACAACGGAGGGAAAGGTCGAAGTCGGAGAGCATTATGTGACCATCATCTCTCACCAATACATTCTCGGGCTTGAGATCGCGGTAGATGATTCCCAGCATGTGGAGATACTCCATTGCTAATAAGACCTCTGCCAGGTAGAACCTGAAGAATTTGAGGGCGTATTATAGGAAAGATTACAATTTGGCAGGTGTAAAATCAGTAATAACACAAGCTAATGTTCTAAGAATGCAGTAGGCAGACACAGCAGCTAATGTGACCCTGAAACAAAGTCCAGTACAATTTAAAACTTGAAAGTCAGAAACTTCAATTGCAAATTACTTAAACTCATTACTCCAGAGCTAGCAGAATGCAATCTTCTGACAACTACAGTTACAACTTGTGTACTCATAAAGGCAGAACTCATTTCATAACAGAGTTTTCTGCTGAAAAATCGTATCAGTGCAATCAAGGTATGAACCAAATTTCATGACAATATTGAACAATGGAGCAAGCTTAGGAAATGGTAAAGGGCAGACATATCAGGTACTATGGATCATCAGGTGAAACAAAAACATAATGTACTGTAGATTAAATGAAACAAATCGACAACACATCAGATATCAAAGTTTCATACTTTACTGCATGCTCAGTGAAATGCTTCCCGGGCTGCCTCTGCCTGAGGGTGTGCAAGTCACCACCACCAGGGCAGAACTCCATGACCAAACAAGAAAACTTCTCCGTCTCAAAGTGAGTATAAAGTGAAGGAAGGAATGGATGGTCCAGAGATTGTAGTATCTCTCTCTCTGTCTGAGCCCTAAGCAGCTTCTTACGGCTTGCAAGGGAGCCCTTGTCCATCACCTTCATAGCAAAATAACACTTGGTCCCACTCAACTCAGATAAATACACACTTCCAATATCGCCACAGCCTAACCTTTTCAGCAATCTAAAGTGATTCAAACCCAAAGCACCATCCCTCGTCCTAACAGCCTGGATGGCTTCCCACCTTAAATCATTTGCCTTGTGAGGCTTGCTGATGCTGCTGCTAAAGCTGCTACACGTGCTCTCATCGCTGATGTCACTGCTCGTGCTGCCTCTGCACATGCTGCTCTTCCCACTCTCCACATACTCAATTTTTGTGCTCCCGCTAGTCTTTCCAAGACTGCTAGCTCCGTCACTGACTTTTCCTGAAACCGAACTGTTCTTAACAGACGCTTCTTGAGACCCTTTGGTATCATTGATGGATGAAGAATCTACTCCTCCTGATCCTTGTTCTTCAATACTCACCAATGACATTGAAGTGGACTCCAATTTGCTGCTTAAGGAGTCAGCAGTCAACACCTTTCTGTTCGAGTTCGGAAACTTTGGCGTGTTTCCTAATGGCCTTGGCACCTGGCCATGAATGTTCATCTCAACTGGAGAAGGGAGCTTGAGATCATCTAACCTCAACTTATGAACCTCTTTTGAAAACCCTTTACTACCTGTTCTGGAGGCCATGGAGAACTATCTAACTCTTCCAAAACTACGTCATAGGTGATGAATTCACGGCCAAGCATATAGTACCCCAAATCATATCTTCCAGCAGTAGCCCAAACGTATATTTCTGCCTTATTCTTCTTTTACTGTCCACAATTGAATCTGTTTGAACATAGCTGAGTAAGTCCCAAATCAGCTGGACGTTTTTAAAATAAAAAAAGATGCAGAATGATTGATTTTGGTACATGCAATATGAAGGAAAAAAGATTAGAATGAAAGAATCTATGGAAGAGGTAATTTAGATTAACCATGGATTGAAGTGATAGCTCAACCAAATAAAGCTTCAATTAGCACAAACAAATAGATATAAACGTGAGATCTTGGCAATCAGAGAGGCTACAAATTCAACAGTGAGGGAGATTGATTTAATTTTCCTAGTGTACCTGTACCACCTCAGCCTCAGTGGAGCTAAACTATTCACGTTAACAAAGAGGTTTGAGGAGAGGAAAAACAGCAACAGAGTTAAGTACAACAAGGGAAACCAAATTCACTCATCTCCCACCACAGAATCAGGTTGAAGCAAAGGGCCTGCTGCATGTTTAACCTTGATCAAGCAAATAGGAAAGTGAGAAACACCCCTCAGCAAACAAAATAAAAACAAAGATAAGGGAAGAATTCCATGGCAGCCAAAAACCTTGGGAAAAAATATCTCCCCATGTAGAACAAAGAGGTTCATTTCAAGGACCACTATCTAGAAAGTGGAAATCAGTCCATCAAAGTCAGCTGCCCAGAAAAATGCAGTTTGTGAAAACAAAAGGAAGGCAGAAACAAACAACTGATCCCCACAGACATGACACAACCAAGCAACCAAATAAAAAAAAAATGTTAACAAATTCAGCCTTATAAAAAACAGATCTTGACAGCAAAAAACACAGCTAGAACCAAAACCCAGAACAGATCGAAGGCCAAAACGGAGAACGCAGATGCCTACGAAGCAGATTGCAATATGCATACAATTGAACAAGGTAGAAGAGGAACATAAAAAGTACCTAGCTTGAAAGATCAGGAACTTGAAGGTGGGCTTTGCTTGCTTTTGCAGAGAGGGGCGATAAAAAAAAGGAAGAACAAAAAGGGAATGCACTGTAGAAAGGAGAGAGAGAGAGAGAGAGAGAGAGAGAGAGAGAGAGAGAGAGAGAGAGAGAGAGAGAAAGAAAGAGAGGCTATGGTGGGGTGGCTGCTGCTACCAAATAATCTGTGTGTGAAAGAAGAGGGAGGGAGAGATCTGAAAGCAAAGATGGAAAAGGAAAGCTTGAGATAGAAATAAAAAAGAGTAATCAAAATGGAGAAAACAAAAAAGGAAATTGGTGTTTATAAGCTGGCTTGGCTGGATGGATGGATCAATGGACTATGGTCCTCCTGTCCTGACTTGGCTGAGAAAGCTTCTTCTGCAGCTGTCCTTGTGGACCATTGTTGTACAGAGAGAGAGTAGCAGTAGAAGAACAAGAGGTAGATGAGTCAAAGCCAATGGCTAAAGCCTAAAAGGTTTGGAAACAAATAATAACAATAATAATCGATTTTCTCTTTCTCTTTCTCTTTCTCTTTCAATGCTTAAATTAATTTCCCCTTTTTACAATGGAAAATGATGCTGTCGGTTGTGTTGTAGTGCTTTTGTTTTGGAGCGGAGGTAACAGTTTGGATGGTCCGACAGCCAACCATGAATAAAGGGCAAGGCCAAATTATGATTTCGGTTTGGTAGAAAAACAAAGATCTTGCTCTTTGAACTCATCGTACATTAGCAAATTCTCTGATGGCGGCACTAATCTAGTTGGAGTTAATTTGCAGGCCTCTCGCCTAAACCGATTATGATATGTGTTTCGAGAATACATGTATTTAAAATTAGGGCTAATACCACTACAACACCCGAACTATCGCGAAAATGCCACTTGTGTCCTATTGTTTCCAATATTCCATCTGTGTCCTGAACTATGATTCCGTTAGTGTTGACTTTTGTTGACCGTTAGTTTTTAACAGAAAATCCCGTCAGTGCTGATGTGGCATCTGACGTGGAATTTGAAATATTAATTTTTATTTATTTTTCTATCTAATATTAATAGATAAGAAAAAGAAAATAATTAAAATATAAAATACAATAAAAATTTAACCCACCCTCGTTCCACCAACCTCTTCCCCAAGATCCAGATCTACAATTCCTCTTCTCCTTCTCCTTCTCCTTCTCTTCCCACTAAAAAATTTGAACCCAAAGTCGAAACCATCAAACGAAGGCTTCTAAAGAAAGGCTTATAAACCCTAGCAGCAAGCAGCAGCCGTACCCCTCATCCTTTCCATTTCCCCTTCCCAAACCTAAAGAACAGACCTCTCTTCTCAATCCTCAAGCGGAAAGCAGCAGGCCGCCTCATTCTTTCTAAACTCTCCCCTCTCGTCCTTTCAGCCGCAACAGCAGTGAGCGGCGATGATGACTTGCTGTTTGAATCAAGGCTGGACATGCTATTTGAAGACGGCAAGAAGGAAGTGTGATTGAAATCGGAGCGATGGTGAGAGTGATGCTGGGGCGGCGGAAGAACGACGAAAGGGGTACATGGACCCCTGCTTGGCGGCCACAAAGACGCTCTTGCGGGAGGAGGATAAACAGGTGGATCGGAGGATTTCAATTTCAGAGTCGTCGATCTGTCCAGGGTTTATGGCCCATGAATCGACAACAAGGGAAACTTTGAGCATCGATTAACAACCTAGTTGGATCCCAGAAATCCCACCTGGCCGCGGTGCAGTGATGAAATCCGAACAGAGAGCTAAAGAAGCTCCCAGCCTTCTTCAAATTTCAGAGCTCTTCTCAGATCTGTTTGGTCAGGTCGCTGAATCGAATCTCCTCTGTCCATTTGGTCTGATTTCGCCGACTCCGCTTTCTTTGACGAGAATGGAATCCCACGGAGCTTCTCGACGCCAGTGGCGGTGATGAATTTGATTGTTGATTAAATTCTTCAACAAGGATGGAGAGAAGTGAACCCAGCTCTTTCGTCATAGATTGCATGATTCGTAGATGCTGGCAGGCAAGGAGATCGATTCAAACTGAAATCGCCGAATATTTCCAGCAAGCCTTTCCGATGCTGTGTGGGGAGGACGATGATGGGGGATGATTATGGCGATGGTGGGTTGCGACTGCCGCCGAACGCGTTCTTGACGAAGCAGATGGCGAGGCAGAAGGGGAAATTTTTTAGAGCGAGAGAGGCAAATCGGTAGAGAATAGTTTTTTTTTTTAATTTGAGGTTATAGAATATTATTTACTAATATTCTTGAATTTAAAGTTTTTCAATTTTTTATTTTCAAAGTTTTATTTAATTTAAATTAAAAATGTGAGGTGTCAATGAGTTGGCATTGCCACGTAAGCAAAAGTCAATGTTAAGTTGACCGCCGTTTGGTCAACTGTTATCTTTAACGGTCAACAAAATTGACAGGATACAAATGACACAAAATATAATAGTTCATGACATGAATGGAATATTGAAAACAATAGGATACAAGTGACATTTTCGCGATAGTTCGGGTGTTGTAGTGGTATTAGCCCTTAAAATTATCAATATTTAATACTAACGATTGGTTTTGGTGATAGTTTAGGTGAGATTGTATATATTGTTAACAATGCATCATTTTTTTGGTTTATTTACTTAAACAATGCACCCATTTTTTTTGTTGATGTGATGAAAACTATCACTCAAAATTAGTGATAGTAAACTAGTAATATTTCTACTAAAACTTGAGATTGTTGAGATAGTTTTTGAGGAGATTATTGAGTTCCCTTTTTGTTCCAAAGGGGTGTTCAAATGGTTACCATGGTTATCACCAAACCAAATAAGGCCAAATTCCATTAACCATATAATGCAATATCATAACCAAACCGTCCAAACTAATACAACAACCAAATTAACCAAACTAAAGTTTAATCGATTTGGTTAATTGGTTAACCAGATTAACCAATATAAAATCACATTATCATTGACGATGAAAATTTTCCGGTTAATGCAACAATTCGCAATTTATATAATGAATAAAACATACCAATCAACACGTAGTTATAGTTGACCCTTAACAAAAATACATGCAACTAAGACAATTATCTTACAATTAGTATAGAAGTATTCACCTAACAAAAATTTATGACAATGGTATGAGTTAATGAATTGTTGTGTTTAAATTGACTTAGTGTCTTAGCAATTATCATAGGCTGGAAATGACCTTCCTTTCAAGTTTCCATCCATCATAATGTATGAAATTTATCTAAATTAGGCGTCCATATGTTGTGGTCTACATTTTACATATACAAATATACACTATATGAGCAATATTGAGCTTTATATTTTATGAGTCTAAAAGGGATGAACGTTAACTCTTGAGTGGTTATGCAAAGTATTAAGTATGTGTATATAATATATGTTAGATATATGACTAATTATTTAACTGGTTAATTTGGTTTGACTGGTTAGGAGTGTCTGAAACCAAACCAAAATACCTAAACCAAACAAGCTAAAAACTTTAACCAAACCAAACCAATTATCCAAATTAACCAAACCAAATTATCCAAATAGTACCGGTTAAAACGGTTACCATGGTAACCAAACCGTTTGAACACCCCTACCAATTATACTCCTATTTGTATATATATGTTCTCATAAAAACAAGGGCAAAAGTGAACATTCCAACAAAAAGTAATATAACTAGTTAAATACTAAAAGAAGTATCACCAAAATCAAACAATGTAAAGTACATTCTATCATTTTCCTTAATTGCATGTATATTACAATGCATATATTGATCACAATGCATTGATTTAAGTATCACCAAAATCAAACGACCTCGTATTATCATTTGCTCACATCCATGTGAGTTTAATTTAACTTTTAAAATGATATTATGGGTTGATATTAAATAACGAGTGGATTTTGTAGAATTAGAAGACAATGCTTCGTATTTCTAACAACTAGCACAGGGCCCGGCCTGTTGGCCAATAAAGTTCAATGGTTATGTAATTTGTATGTGTCATTTATACTAATGATGTTTATTTTGTTTGGCATTTGGCTATGAACTTTCTAGTCAAACACTCAAATTACTTTGAGTGTACTTAGAACGTATTGAAAAAATGAGAAAGTAAAAATGACTAATAAAGGAATGCATCTAATAGTAACGCGTATGTTTCAAACAAAGTGTTGCATATATAAACAGTCCATATATAATGTGTGAGTTGCTTCCTATGATACATATATAATCAATCTTCACCATAAAAGAAAATGATCGTACTTTGATGGAATCCAAAGTATACATGAATTCCTTTTTTCAATTTTTATCTTTTTTGTTGATCATGACACGCATTATATAATTACATATAATATAAGAATATTGACATGTATTTTTGAATTTTTTACAATTTTCAATGTGAATGAGGGAAATGAATTTAACTCTTTTTTTGTTGTTGTTGACAGATTGACGTAATAGTGTCTAATTCGTATTAAGAATAGAACGATCGTGAGCAATGCCCATGATGTCGTGTAACAACCATCATCCAAGACCAGGATCACACACATATGAAACGATGTGTGCCAAAATTAACAAAGTGACCCTTGTTAGCTAGATATCAGCTGCAAATTAGCTTCTCTATTAACCATTTCTTACCTGCTGTTGTGGCTTCGCAGGTTTACCTCCACCCAGTACCGACCGAAGCGGAAGAGGACGTGCGTTGCTGGCGCTTCTCCCCGGATGGACGGTTCTCCTTTAAGACAGCTATGAGATGACAGGAGAGGAAGACCAGGGCCATCTACATCGACACCCTAAGTGGCGCACAACTTGGAGAATCCCGACGATGCAGAGGATGAGAACATTCATGTGGTTGGCCAACCATAGTCGGCTACTCACTAATGCGGAGCGGAAGCGGAGGCACCTCACGGAGAACGACGGCTGCAAGACCTGTGGAGGAGGCCCTGAGACCATGATCCATGTACTCCGCGATTGCCCGTACGCAAGGGAAGTCTGGGCAGGGATGCTTCACGATGAGCCAGACCAAGATTTCTTTGAATCCAATCTCGAGCGCTGGATCTTCCACTACACTTCGGGCCGTGGCCACTCTATCGACAGCACTCTCTTCACGTGCATGTGCTGGCTGCTGTGGAAAAACCGGAATAATTACTGCTTTCAAGGTAAGTTGGACTCCTGGGCACATATTCAGGCTAGCTCGGTGCGGATTCGGCATCAAATAATCACTGCCGCGGAGAAAGAACGAGAGGTGATCGGAGTTGGGGGGCTCCGCGCACCTGCGATGATCCAATGGCAGCCACCGCCTCTGGGGTGGTCATGCCTAAACACCGACGGATCAGTGATTCTCGCGCCACCAAGCACGGCGGCAGGGGGCGTCGTTACGAGGGACGATGGCCGCCTGATAACTGCTTTCTCCATGAACCTTGGGGGGGGGGGGTTCCATCACGGGCGCCGATCTAGCAGGGATTGTGCACGGGTTACAACTTACTTGGGAGGCAGGAATTAGGAAGGTCATTCTTTAGACGGACTCATCTACGGCCCTATCGCTCATAGAGACAGCGACTCCTTCCCACTCACACTACACCGCAGTGGCTGAGATTAGACGTTGGTTAAGTCGAGACTGGCAGGTTCAGCTCCACCATATATTTAGAGAGGCGAACGTGGTCTCGGACCATCTAGCTAATTCGGGCCACGCTCTGCCGGTGGGTCTTCATCGAGTTACAGCACCTGATAGTACCTTAGCATATTGGCTGTACCATGATTGTCTGGGGGTTCAAACTCTCCGTTTTATTCCAGTATAAAGGTTGGGACGCCCTTTAAGCGTCCCGTTTTCTACCCAAAAAAAAAAGAGAGGTAAAAAATAGTGCCTCATGCTCACCCCGCATAATTGCAGGTTGAGTAAACCCACCCCTGCACAAGTCATGTCAGATAGTACCTAGGATTGCAAATGAGTCGAGTGCTTGCAAACACCTCGATGTTCGATTTAAAAATTCGTTTAAAACTTGACTCGTTTACTAGTGAGGCGTTGATGAGTGTCCATCTTTTTAACATTGACTACCCATTAAAAGAATATAGCTACTACTTAATATGAGTGTCCATCTCGATATTATACATCCTCTTCATTTTTATATAGATTGTATTATTTTGTCAAATAAAATAGCGATGTCAATAAGATATTTATTTTTTAATCATATGTTAGAATGTGACAACTAGATAAAATTTGTACATGAGTGAATGCTAACTTAATTGAATCTCATTTGACATTGAGCAAATGTATATTAATACATTACTCGTCCGTTCTTTGTCGTTCCAAAGCAGAATATATATAATTAAGAACCAGAAACAACAAAGAAAATAGAAAAAGATTGTCACACTTGTTCATCTTTACATGGATCGAACCTAACATATAGAATACATGAATAAGAAGCCAACATAATTTGCATGAAAATATAATAATATGAAGAAACATAATTTGCATGCTCCTGTATATACATAGAATTCTTTTCTCTCTTCTTTACTTGAGAGGATTGTCTTATCATCTTCAAGGATAAATTTATTTTATTGTGAGATATTGGAAGACATTAAAATATTGCTACATTATTTTGTTTAATAAAAGATCCATTCATGTCAATAAATTTACAAGGAAAATTCGGAATCTGTATTAACTAATATGACATCGATACACATGTACATAATCTGCACCAAGGAAGTCAGTTTAGGGGTGGTGATGAATGCTAGCTGGAGATCCAAGGGTTTATAGATCTCCACCGAAAGCAACTTGGGCCCCGTGATAGTGAATGGCCTCATCGATAGGCAACCTCGAAGGCTTAACTGTGTTAGAACCTTCAAATCCCGAAAGGGGTCTCCACCTTTGAATCTCACACCCAATAAACCGAGGTTTGTAAGCAAGCAAAAGTGCCCAAGCACATGAGCACTGACCTTATACTTCAATATCACCTCACAACTACTCAGAGACATCTCTTTCAATTCTGTTGGAATCTCTTCTGTAATAGCGTTGAAGTTGGCAAAATTGTTTTGATTGAATTAGAAATCAAGTGTTTTTATGTTGCCATACAATGATCTGATCCAGTCCCTCATCTTTGCTGCCGGAGGCATCAATGTTGGATCCCCAAAATCCAGCACATCAACTTTCTTCCAAAAGGATTCCCACTCCTTCGACAGTCTGCTAAATAGGAAGGCAACCTTGGTGAGTTGGTGTTGAGTCTGGAGAGGATATCTTCAACCATCTCAGTGGGAAGCAGTTGTGAATATTTAGGAAGACAGGAACAAGGGAAAGGGAAGAGTAAGAAAAAGACATTGGAATTTTGAAGTGGTGAATTGGACATTTTTCGTTTGTTATTCGAAATTTTAAATATTCCACCCAGAAGCCCAAAAAAGATGGGCTAACATTTTTGGTGGGCCTTCAGTCAAGTATATTATCCAGCTAAAGAACTAATGGGATACTATCAATTGACAATAAAAAGTAATTGACTAAAATCGATTTACCAGTTTTTTTTCTCCACGATAATAGCCTACGGTGGTTGGGCTTGTTCTCCAGCGACATTGGCCGGCGGTAATTGGGCTTTTTCTCCGGTGACAATGACCGGCATTCGTTGGGCTGCTTCTCCGTCCGGTGGATGGCGTGCTACCCCAGAGGCAGATGTTGATACATTCGATTCTTTGGTGGTGTATCTTTGCCCTTGCTGGTGGGGTTTCTCCAACCATATGTTCGAAGTCTTCTACGACGGCAATATCCGACGGTCTTGGCCTGCTTCCCTGGCTGGTGGATGGCATGCTACCCCGGTGGCAGATGTTGATAGATTCGATTCTTGGTGGTGTATCTCTTCCCTTGCTGGCGGGGTTTCTCCAACCATTTGTTCGACCTTTTCTATGGCGACAATGGAGGACTGTCGTTGGCCTGCTTCCCCGGCCAGTGGATGACGTGCTACCCCGATGGCAGATGTTGATAGATTCGATTCTTGGTTGGTTTCTTCCCCTGCTGGCGGGGTTCTTGAAACAATGTGTTTAGCCGTAGCTTTCCTCTTGAAAAAAACGCCAGACAGTAGCCGGCAACGATCAGGATCACAAGCAATGCAATGGCTTCTTTTCGTATTCCGACTGTAGAAAAACCTGAATACTCACTGGGAGTTCTATCTTTGGACATAAAACAGAGAAGAAAATTGCTCTGTCTGTATGACTCTCTCCTTACTAACTCAACTATCCTATCTTCTTGCTCTTCTTGATCTCGGTTGATTGTTTTGCTGTAATCTTGGAGATTGTTCTATCTTCTTAAGTGAGGGGCACTTTTTTTTTTTTATATGATTTCGTGGCGCGCAAATGGTTTTGGGGCTTTGAGCTATGTAAAGGCCGAATTCAGAGCCCAAAGTTCCACCTTCTGCGACTGACCCTCCCAACTTAATGAATATATGATTGAAAAAAAAATGAAGAAACAAGACAAAGCATGAAGATGGGGTAGGAGAGGTAAAAAATAGTGCTCATGCTCCACCCACGTAACTGCAGGTCGAGTAAACACACCCCTGCACAAGTCATGTTGGATAGTACCTAACCTAGGGTTGCAAATGAGTCGAGTGCTTGCAAGCAGCTCGACTTTCGACTCGGGAAGACTCGCTCGAAACTCGACTTGTTTACTAACGAGCCATTGATGAGCTAAACCTTGTTAAGCTCGCAAAGCTCACGGCTAGCTCGACTCAATGATTTGTTGAGCTCATCTTGTGAGCTTGCTTGTTTAGGGCTGATGAGATGTCTCAATATTGTGGCTAAAGAGTCAACTCGATTACCAACTTATAAGAGAATCTATCTATATCTTATAAGTTTGATTTTGATAATTCATAGAATTATTAAATTATATATCTCGTCGTATATAAAGTTAACACATTGATTATGAGTATGAATGTCTTATTATTTTTATTTAAAATATGTATCATAGAGTGCTTCAATACTACGAAATAACATAATTTGAATTAGTTAAAATTTGTTAACTAAATATAATGCTACCAAAAAAGTATAACATGAGATTAGTTAATATTGAACATTTAACTATTATTATTTGTTTCATCATACGAAATGAATATATCAAATACGAGTCAGTCAAGAATTTAGTAAACAAAACTAACTCTAGCTCGACCAGATTCAGCTCGTTTATTAACGAGCCAAGTTCAACCTAAAATAAAGTCCGGCTCAACTCGACTCATTTACAGCCCTAGACCCTAATCTAATTCCTAAAAGAGTTGGTTCGAATTGTCACTTATATGTCAAAGGCTGAAACAACTAATTAACTAGTCTCAGAAACAAACCAGTCAACGAAATACCCTGTCGAACCAAAGGAAGGACACTAAACCATAATTTTTTTTCCTCAACAAGACTGTTTACAATCAAAGCGCAGGGGAACAACCAACCAACGAAAATTCACTCCAAAAAAGAAAAAAAGAAAAAATAACAATAATCTCCAAGCCCTCAGTAAAAAAGCAACCTTCAAGCTAATAATTTCCGGTAAGGAATCAAATTCAAACCCACAAGAAAAACATCGCCATTTTGATGTTTTTTTCACCCGTTCTACATGGATTCTCTCAAGAGAAGCAAATCTTGCTTCTCACACTTCCAAAACCCCACATTGGGTACACCTTTTTACTACTACACAAACCATATACAAATTTGTTTTGTAGGACACAGAGATGAGAACTTGTGACCTTATCCTTTTGTTTTCCCTGCCTCTTTTAAGGCACAAAACCGATGTCCTTGAAGTACTCATGTTCTATGGCAGTCCTGGCTGTAATTCTCTTGACAGGATCCAAGCACAGCATTTTCTGTATGCACAGCAACCCAACAAGCAATATGATGATCATCACCAACGCAAATCACAGACATCCCTGCTAATCCCCTGGTGGAGAGAGAGAGAGAGAGAGAGAGGACATGGAACTTCAACTTACACGTAGAAGGTCAAGACCAGCTGAATCGAGAGTTGGAACCACAGTGGCCAAGTCCTAGCACAAGAAAAACACTCGATCGTGAAATTCAGAGGACAAGTTGGAGTTTCTATGCTTCGGATAGACATCAATAAGGAGGAAGCATGGAAACCTTTGAAGGCCACTTAGGGAATGTAGACTTGAAGTCGGGCAAAGATGTTACTCCAGGCCAGGTTTCTTCATTTGGCGTACCCGTGATTCTGCAGATCAGGAAAAATCTGAATGTAAGCTTGCACAGTGTTTCGGCACGTAAACTAGGATCATGCATACAGTGTGCATCATTGCTATCAATGAAAAAAAATCAGTTGACATTACTGATGGCTGCAACTAAATTAGGCAGCAAAGACAAATTAGCACAACCTATTAATGCAATGTATTGATGATTCTTAAAACAAACAGAAGTAAAAGAAATGCAGAAGATGGATGCCAAGAGAACAAAATGGGAATTGGGAAGGTGCTTCACCTGAAAATCTTAAATAGCTCGTCAATCTCAGAGTCCCCAGGGAACAACGGGCGCTGGTTCACCATTTCAGCAAATATACATCCAACAGACCACACATCGACAGGTGTAGAGTAGTGTCGAGATCCAAGAAGGATCTCTGGGGCTCTATACCACAGAGTCACCACCTATGTGCAGTAAGGTAGAATCAATCAGAAAACAATAAGGTAGCCTGCCAACCAAAGCAGTCATAAAAACTTTTAGCTAAACACCACTGCTAGCAATAGAGCACTCCTATTTCATATTCATGGTCTCAGGTATGGTTTCTTCCATGACAGGAGCTTTGTTATTAAACTAAGCACACTAGGAAATCTAATACACACTAACCAACATTCATAATAACCAGACATTGCTTTACACCTACCCAAGATACCAGCACCCAACCATTAAGTGAAGCTTAATACCTTACATAACCAGGAAAGGAAAAAGTGGAAATCATACCACAAGTTACAGGAGAAACTATAATGAATGATTGCAACTGCTCAGGGATCCAGACATAACTACTGGATAAGCAAACCTAGTTCGTCTGTACCTCATGAGTAAATGTCCTGACAGGTATTCCAAAAGCTCTAGCCAGGCCAAAATCTGCAAGTTTCAGTGCATTGGTACGACGATCAATAAGCAAATTCTGTGGCTTCAAATCTCGATGAAGAACCCTGTGAGAATGGCAATAAGCAATGCCACGGAGGATTTGATACAGGAATGTCTGCACATAGAAGATAATTATAGATGTTCAACAAAAGGTAGCAAGATGGGATGACATCCACAATCTATTCCGGTATTCTTAGGTAGCAAAAGATTAGAACAGGAATATATCTTCGTGGAAAAGAGGAGAGAAAGGCTACAGGCAATAGTTGCCATAAGAAATGTCAATTGTTGGGGAGTAGAAGGAAGACAGAGTTCCAAGCAGTTACATGCTAAAACATTTGCAAGATCATAGTTGGAAAATAGAGGATAAACAGTAGCAACCCTATCTTCTTTTAAAATTGCTCACTAACTTTGACTATGCTCGGGTCCTTTGCGAATTCAGGAGAAGAGTCCATGTGCTTCTTCAAATCTAGATCCAAGTACTCAAATACCAAATACAAGCGCTTCTCACTGTGCACTACATCCTGCAACCTGTAGCCAAACAAACCGCAAATCAGCAGGAGAAAGGACAAAAACACAGTTCGCAATTGGGAAGGAGAAAGGTTAGATGAGTATGCTTCAGTTACAACATCCAGTGCTTCCCAGAGACACAATGCTGTTCATATGAACATGCAATTTCAATACAGATACATGCATTTCAAACCTCCATGGTAAGTAAAATTTACTTCCACACAATCTCCAAGAACAGCAACTCAAAACATGCATCCTTACCCCCAATCAGTCCATTCCGTATAACCTACTCAAAATACAAAACTCGGGTTGAACTAAGCACAGACACACACCTGACAATGTTGCCATGCTGCATTTCTTTCAGAAGTGAAATCTCTCTAATGGCAGTGCTGGGGACTCCCTCGTCTTCCTGCTCCAGGCGGATCTTCTTCAAAGCTATAGTCTCATTGGTGATTCGATCCCGAGCCTTGTATACCACTCCATAAGTCCCCTCCCCAATCTTCTCCACTTTCTCGTACTGGCCACGTTACAAACATCAAATTACAATTAACTTCCATCCAAACAAGAACAAAAAAAAAAAAAAAAAAAAGTCATCGAGCAAAATGCTTGACGAAGTACTACCTGCTCCATTCAATCCAGTTCAGCTATCTCCCCCTGCAACCAAAGCAAAGAGAAACGAGAAGCAATCAGATCTCGATCAAAACCGCAATCTGAAGTATACCGAAAGAGAAACGCCCAAATCAATCGTAAGAAACAGTTCAAGATTAACAGCGAGGCAAATGCTGGACGCCAATACCATCTGCATATCATTGGGACCCGAAAATCCACAGAACAAACGAGGAAACGAGAGATATACGGCGAATCTCGATCATCGGAACGAAAGCAGAGCAGTTGCAGGCCGATTTTTTCCAGGAAAACACACACACGTAAACCGCAGCAAAACGGAGAAAATACAAATGGAGTTGGACGGATGGCGCAGTTACCGGGCGAGGGACTCTCCGTGGATCGTTTACCCCAGCGGACAAGTGCAGGGGATGAGAAGAATCGGAGTCCGATGGCGGAGGGCGCGGTTGCGGTTGGTGGAAGATGCAAGCGGAGCAAATTCCCAGTGAAGTAAAAGTGAGAAGAGATTTCTGCTTGACTTGGGGAGAAATAAGAAGGAAAAAATGAATGAGAGCCTCACCAAATAATTAATACTGCCGTGACCGCGAGGGTTAGTTTTTACTTTTCTCAAATTGTGATCTTTTTTTATTTTTTTAAATAACAGGCAGGCAATTGTCCCTCGAACTAGAAAAATAGAGAAATTGAGCAATCATGTGTTGGAAAATAATACAATATTTTGAATTTTTTTTATACCGTATATTTTTTTGTCATTGGTTGGATTAAATTCAAGTTAAAATCAACAATAATTTCATCTTGATATTATGTTTCAAAATATTGATAAAATCACGATTTATAATATGAAGGATTAACAATTAAAAAATTTAATAGCTTTTTAAAGTTAAAAATTCAAGCTTTTGAGAATGAGAATTCATTAACAAGCTACACATATGCATATGAAGTATAAAACAATTACATCGATCTAATACATCCTCGCATTGTTTAAAGGGTAAAAAGAGAAAGGTAAAGAGTGTGTATGTTATAGCTAAAAAGTCGCCGGGGTGGGTAAGTTTTGCTTTGTAGACTGTAGAGTATGACATGGGGGGAGTAGGACTAGGAGTGGATAGAATGCTGAAAAAACAGTCAAAAAGCAAATGGGGCAAACTTTATTAGAGGAATTATGATATGTGATGGGGGAGTAAAAATGGTCCAGGCTCACCACACCACTCTTTTTCACTCTCTTTTGGGACCATTCTATCTATTCTATGTTTATTCACCCGTTTTATATAATATAATTAAATTAATTAATACCCCTCTCCCTATGTTTGGGCCTTCGCCGACTGTATTCTTAAGTGATCCAAAGTGCCAGATGGGCCATCTAGCATGAAGTGATGATGATTGATTGCAAACTAGTTAGGCCCAAAATATTATCACACGAACAGAAAAAGGGAGCCCAAGTAACTAGGCCGGCCGAAACACAACGTAGGGCACACTCTGTGTAGTCCGAAACGTGGAAGGATTGCGCCTTCAACTCACAAGTTAAGTTAGCTTGAGACTTGAGAGGTAGTCCCCCTGCGGCCGGATGCCTTCTTTATTCCATTCCATATCTATGTCCGCCGCCATGGCTATGCTGCATGATGACGCCTAGCAAATGATGAAGTTGGTAGCAAGGCAGTGATGCTAATTAATCAAGGAGGGTTAATAAGACCATGGCCACTTTTGCTGTCCATACAGTACTTTGCCGCGCCATATTATTATTATCTTAGTTGTGGAAGAATAAGTAACCCAATTAATTAATATGGTGTTGTATTATATATAGAAAGCCATGCAAACATGTATATAGAGTTACTTAGTATCCATGCTTTGATTGATAGTTTTTTTTTTATACACGGCAACACATGTTGTGTATCTTCTTCCTAGCTGGCTCTTTTGGTCATGTTGCCAAATTTTGAACAGTGAAGACATGCATGCACAGTCATTGTTGCTCCTTATCATACATAGGTTGTAGTAACGAAGGGCACATTCACATCATTGTGCCCCGTTGTGATCGAAGCACCGATTCTCGAGCATCTTTATCTTCACAATGTCAACGAAGAGTTACAACTTGTGGGCAATGGTCCATTGTCATGCCTTGGTTTTGCGCATGTTGATATCAGTATTTGTTGTGGCACGATCAAGAATGGTGATGCTGATTGGGTATCTCGATTGTTTGCATGAAAATGCAAGGGAGATGTTCTTATGTCGGGATATACTCTGGTAATCATCAGCATTAATTAGTAATTCACGCAATGTCTAGTACTAAGGTTGGTTGATACATACAGAGTAGAGTTGAATTCATGTTAATCCTTGTCGTTGCAGGATTTCTTATCTGGTGTAGATAATTGGTCAGATGAGTACTATGGTGTGATAGATGTTAGTAAATTTTAGCTGCCTGTCTTTCCCAAGTTGACACATTTGACAATCGAAGGTGTTGAAACCAGCTGCCTTCTGCACTCATTGCTCAGCTCAGCTTCCAAATTACAATCTCGATCTTGTTATTGTCTTGGTGAGTTTCATTCATCTATGACTTATGTTTAGAGGTGGCAATTGGATCGGATTCGTGGATTCGTGGATTGGATTGGTGGATCCATGGATCAAATGGATTGGATCCAATGGATTGGTGGATTCATGGATTGGATCAAATGGATTGGTGGATTGATCCATGAATCCAAATGACATCCAAGGCTTGGACCAAAATGTAAAATTTGAAAAGTTTTGGTACTAAAATGTCATGATGAAAAATTTTAGGTACCAAAATGTAATTTTCCAATGATATTTTTTGTATAAAAATATAAATTTTAGGTACCAAAATGTAAAATATAAAAAATATAGGTACCAAATCGTAATTTGCCATTTGGATCCATGGATTGATCCATGAATCCACCAATCCAATTGGATTTGGATCAAATGGATTGGATTTAAATGGATTGGATTAGGTGGATAATTTGGTGGATGGATTGGATTGGATTCATGAATTTGGATCCTAATTGCCACCTCTACTTATGTTCATATTTCTATTATTCTATATGCATGATTATTCATAAATGAGGGGGGGAAATATAATTAATGTTCCATGAAACAGGAGAAGCGAAGAACTTGGTGGGATTACGATGAAGACGAGTTAAAACCATTTTGGGAGGAGCCAGCGCCTGCTTGCACTCCCGAGTGTTTGCTATCCAGCCTCGAGGTCATTGAGGTCCATAACCTGTCAACACGAGGTATAGACGATGGCATCAAAGTGGTAGCGTATTCTCTCAAGGTAGAAGTTGTAGCGAAGAAGGTGAATGTGTACTGTGACATAAAAGACTGCAAATTAGCAGTTGCTTCACATCTACAAATTAAAAAACTGCCAAGAAGGTCGAGCTAGCGTTTGTGAAGTTAATCTCTTACATCCCGATGACTATGAAGGCAGTGATGGTGACAAAACTAAAGCATTGCCAAAGGGATTGATGGGCGCTTGGAAAACCCATTTTCCACTTCCCGATTGGTGACGTAGATGGTAAATTATTTCTTTACAAACTCGGTATATTAATTGTATTATTCATCATTAGAGTTTATTTACTGAGTACATCAATGTTTGTCGGTTCGCTTTAGTTACTTCGGATGAGTAAACAATTTCTATAACTACCTATTCCCAGTATGATGCGAGCCTGCAACTAGTGCCCATATATGATTAATTGATTGATACGTACTAATTAGTGGTTATTTTCAAACATATGATATGGTAAACCTACCTACCTACGTTTTCCAATCTTCATCATAAGGCAGCATTGGCATCGTAGTGGAAGCTAAGGCACTAGTTCAAGCAATGAATTAGAAACCGTGTCGGACTGAAAAATTTGTGAATGGAAGTTCAATTTGAAATTCAATGGTCCAGTATGAATTTATAACATTTGAGTTGAAGTGAATGATGAATTAATTTTTGAATTCATAAATTAAACGCATATTTCATATATTGTTCACTTGGCACTAATAACTTTCTAAGAGCATAATCAACCAGAAAGATAGTGGTCTCATAATCGATTTGGCATTGAACGAAGGGTAATTATGTGTAGTAATACAGAGTAAACCTTCTCGATAGCAAAACACAACAGAGTAACAAAGGTGCCAAT
Source organism: Linum tenue (assembly GCA_946122785.1). NCBI lineage: Eukaryota > Viridiplantae > Streptophyta > Magnoliopsida > Malpighiales > Linaceae > Linum > Linum tenue. The sequence goes on from CAMGYJ010000006.1 coordinate 80,732,311, forward strand.
TATCAAACATCATCATTATTACGTTCTTCTATGAACTCATTGTTGAACACATTTTTAGGGAGGGCAGCTTTGTAGCAGATGTTATGGCCCATGCTATGCTAGTGGGAGAGCATGTCATCGCGACACCTTGTAACTCCCTTTGCTATATATTGTCTGTACTTTGATTTTGAACGAGTGAAAACTCTCAGGCCGTCTAGGACTCCTTTCTTCTTCTATAAGAGTTGGATGAGACCATTCACTCACGAAAAACTTGCGTCATATCGCTCCTTCCAAGTGAGCCCGATGAAGACTGATATTTGAATAGGGGAGATGTGTACTCAACCTTTAAAACATGGACGGGTGAATGGTCATACCCCTCTAGCTCGGGAATCTTCCCTTATGAGTCAAGAATATCCAATTCACGTCCCTGGAAAAAAATGCTTAGTTTCACTTAAGTAAGTAGTTTTCGATCAATAAGGAGTGAGCCTTCTTATAATATTTCTATAATCATAAGATAGCATTAATACGAATAGTGACATCCACCATATAACGAAAGCCTCCATCCAGTACTTATACAAGCGATGGATTTAAGATTTTTATTTATGTTAATAGCTCCTTGTTATATTTGTAATAGGTTGGACATTAAAAAATGATGGTTTTCTCTAGACATAACTAGTCTTATATATGGATTGTCTTTTCAGCAAATGATTTAACATTGACAAATTAATGCAAATTCACTAATACCTTCTCTTTAGAATAACACAACGTACGTATAGAAACTACCAGGATGAATAACATGTACAATATTTGATAAGTTACAAACAATATTGGAAAATTAAAACAAAAAATCATGTGCAACAAAGGAGCACCAACGATTAACTGATAAATATATAATTAACCACACCAAGCAGCACCAAAAAGGATCACGATTTTCTTCTACGGCCTCCATCCTTATTAAATAGTGCTATTTTTTTTTAATGTTTTTTACCACCTGAATCTCCTTACCACTATTATTATGGCAATATTTACCGCCTCGAATCTCCTTACCATTGTTACCACCAGGTTCCATAGCTGGCCGGCGAAGAAAAAGGCTTCGTTCACACCAACCGAGACTTCGGGCGACGAAACGCACTCTACCCACCGCCAGCAGCGGCCGCCACAACGGGAGGCGGAAGAAGACCTTCAAAAATTCCTTACGACTGCCACCGGCTGTCCCCGGCGACGGCGCAGCAATAGGAGGAGAAGGACTGCTGACGGAACCAGGAAACCGGCGCAAACACCGCGAGAAACCCCGCGCAAAATGGAAAAACGGAATCCCGAAACGCCGAAACGCGGAACGTTTCGAGTTCTGAAAACCCAAAACGAAACGCGAGAAATTGACGAGAAATTGACGATAAAGTGAAATTGACGATATATCACGATATATTAAAATATCGTGAGATTTAGGGGATATATTGACTTTATTGCGATATGTTGACTTTGAGCCGAGAAAATGACCAATTCCGGGGGTTTGAGACACAGGCTGCCGAGACTTGGGCTCATTCTGTGGTGCTAACTGCTAAGGCCCAGTTAGGTACCAGTCCGATCGGCCCATCCTAGCCTTTACCCTCGCGCGCCATCAACCCATCTCACATCTAAAGTCTAAACTGAAGCAGCCGTTCTTCCCTATCTCCTCGTTGGCGACAAAAAAAAAAAAAAAAAAAAAAAAAACGAGAAGCCATAACCAGGCATTCTTTCGTACGCGTTCTGTTCTGTTCATCTTAACTTCCTAATTCCCATTGTTCACCGGCGAAGGAAAGAAAACGCTAGTTCTCGCCAGCGGGAAACTTCTCCCTTTCCAATTCACCTGTTCTTCTACAGAAATGAGAGCTCTCGCTCCCCTGCTGCGCTCGGCCGTCAACATTGCCCTGACTGGTCGCTGTCAGCTGCTGGACCCTTCCTTCGCCGCCGCCAAATCCCTCTCCACCAGCGCTGCTGCTACGTCCAAGCCGGATGATGACTTCGCACGGCGTATCTTCGAAAACGTGGATGAAGGAGGCTTCTTCCGCAGGCTCGGCAAGGCGCAGAACGCGCCGCACCAGCGGCAGCCGTCGCCCGCAGCGGTAGTGAGCGAAGGAGGTGCGGAGGATGGCGGAAGTTACAATACTTTGCAAGACGGGATGGATCAGAAGTTGAAGAACTTCGCCGCGGTCTTCGATTTCATTGATGGTGGCGAGACCTCCACAGCCAACAAACAGGATCTCGGTGGTTTCCGGCCGAACCCGAGCTTGTACCCTAGCTCGTACAATAACTCAAGGGTAATGATTGATGCACAGGTCACAGAAACATATTGCTTTTCGCGTTTTCATTTCATTGAGCTCGTTGTTTGGTCTAGGGATTTTGGATTGCTTCTCTCAATCATTCGATAACCAAAGTGAATAGATGATCACAGTGTGAGGCAGGCTGAACAGAATTTGATGAATTGATATTGATGGCAACTTGTATCCCTAGTTCCCTACTGTATATTTTTTAGGGAAATTGCTCTGGTTTGGTAGACATTGTGCTTATCAGTTTGATCCTTATATACATAAATATTTTATCATCAAAGTGACTGAATGAATTATTGTTTTTGGCCATGGAAGCAACAACGGCCATACAAACCGCGGCCAAGATATGAATTCAAAGTAACTACCGAGGAAGTTCTGCAAAAGGCTGATTTCAGGGTGAGTAATCACTGATATTCCTTACTCCTTTTGTTGGAACCCCTGCGATTCAGTGATATATACGGATAGTGAAAAGGGAATTTCCTTGTGGTAGCATGTTGCTAATTTGATACTGTGCAAATTAAGGCATAAGATCAGTAGATAAGTCTATTTTCATCCCATAGTAGCTCTTATCTGTTCTGTTAATGGTGAAGTTTGGCCTTGAAGTTCTGTCAAAGTTTTAGCTCAAGTAGGTTAAAGCTGTTTCTGTTTACAATTTCAACTGTGTAGTACGGTTTTTCAAAAACTTTTGGGAATGGAACTAATGGTTTCTGTCATCCTGAAATACTTCTTGTTAAGTTCCTGTGTTGAATGTTGATTACCAACTAATGGATTCTTTGCTTTGCGATCTATTGAATTGATCTTGCCCAATATTGCAGAATGTTAGGTTCCTTGCCAACTTTATAACAGAGGCTGGAATCATTGTCAAGAGGAGTAAGGTAATGATCGAACCTGGATTCAGATTTTGTTTAAAGTCTCATGATTGCTTTGGCGTGATGAACAAAGCTTCAGGATAGAAGGTGTACATGTATGTCATTTACATGGAGCGCATCTGTGCATTTGTGAAATTTTTTGCCTGGTGAAATCTGTTAATAGTTCCTTTTGTAAACAAAACTTGATGCTCGATAGTGAAGTAAATAACTCAAACAGTGTATGCCACAGAAATAGTGCACTTGAGAGTCATCATCTGAAACTTATATATCCTTCCATACTGGTTATGTGCCAAATGTTAGATATGTTAAGATACCAAACTGATCGATGCTCTGCTAGTTACCATTTGATATATATATAGCCTTGATTGACTCTTTCTCAGCTGGTAACTCTTATTGATTCTTCTTCTTTTGTGTTATAGACTGGTATAAGTGCCAAAGCCCAGAGGAAAATTGCAAGGGAGATTAAAACAGCTCGAGCTTTCGGACTATTGCCTTTCACAACTATGGGGACAAAATCATTTGTCTTTGGCCAAACTATGGAGGAAGCAGCTCCTGTATCAAACCTTCCTGCTTACAAGTAGCTATAGCTGCTAATGAGATTAGAACAATCCTTCTTGCCTTGATCCCCCCAACAAATAATTGTTGTTGCATGTTCATATGCAAGCGTTGTTTGTTCATTTCTTTGGTTTAGTTTAGGGCGAGGTTGAGGGGTTCGAGTCATCGTGACTTTTTCGAGAGATAATATCCCTTGTGTACTTGTGCAACTCTGAGTTCAATGGCCACTTTGATATAGGTAAAGGGAAAACTTATGCTATCCAGGCCCTTGACATTTTCAGGCATTTGCATTGAAAATTTCATTTCTATGTGCTTTCATGATACTAGAGTTGCTTGTTTTTATTCAGTGCACTCCGAAATCCGGCCGATTTGATGTAGTACCAAATGAAATATTAAGAAAATATTGCGTAGTAGAATCGAATGATATGTTGCCTTTGAATCTTGTCAATTCATTTCGTTTACTTGTTTGTTTCCAATAAATTTCAAAATCAGATTGAAGTAATTTAATAACGAGAGTCGAAATCAAATTTCAATTGGAGCCGACACGTTTCGATTTGGAACCAAGTCGGTTCTTGCTTCTAGGCCTAACCAAGCTGGCCCATATCTGAATGTTACCTTAAAAAATAACTCAAAATAAACGCACCGTTTCTGCAAGGGTAGGGCAGGCGGAAAATGGGGGAAAAAAATAAAAAATCCCTCTTTCTCCTCCTCCACGAGAGTTTTCTTTCGTTCGAGCACCACAGAAACGGAACAGAACATAACTGAACTACTGTCCCGTTCGTCGGAGGAATCCAGCGTAATCTACGGTCGCCTTTGCACTGCGCAACCCCGAATTCCTCCGCCTCCAATCAACCGAGACGACAGGATATGGTGAGTTCCACTGTTTTCCCAACACTCCCTCCATCTGATTATCCCCACTCCTCTCGTTTTCTCTTACTGAGATCTGCTGCTGCCGACAAATTGACCCTGCGTCCTTGTTCTCTCTCAGAACCTTCTCTTCATTGAAAAGTTCTCTTCTTTTGGTCTCTGGGATTTTGAGGATATTGTAGGGGTTGGTTAGCTAAGTCATGCGCGAAAAGTGGGAATTAGAAAACTTAAGGGGTATTAGAGCATGAGCGACTTGGAAAATTTAAACGTAGCTGGAGCATGTGGTTGCTGTTGGCTATAACAGTAGTTTGTGCCATTAAGGTTGTCTTAGGCCTCTTGAAGTTAGTTGCATGCGATACTGAATTCGTATTTTTGACTGACAACTAGAGTTTGATTGTTTCTGAACTGTCAAGCACTTCAGTTGAAATCTGTTGGTTGGCTTTTGCAATGCTCTCTTCTAAGTTCCTGAAGGATTCACATGCCTAGCCGTTATTCGAATGATCGGTAGTCCAGCATCAGTTAAATTTCTGTTGGGGTGTGAATCTAGGACAGGATGAGGAACCTTATGGCCGGAGGAAAGATCTAGTTGTGAACTCGAGTGTTTACATTCTTTGCTGTGACTGAGGTGTGTCCTAGATGGTAAAAATGTGGATTGGCGTTCAAGCCCAATGCCATCTCTGTATTATCACTTCAATTTGCATGTTCTTTAACTCATCAAGCATTTTATGTTACACATCCTAGATGTGCTAGTTGATGCTTGAGTTGTCTGTGAGGACATTGATAAATTGCATGTTATTTCATCTTCTGCATGATGTAGTTTATCCGAAACTCTGAGCTGTTATCTTAAGATGTTTGCATGGTTGCTCACATGAGTAGTTGATGCAACTAACTCTTTTTCTTGGATGTAATATGGTTTGTGTAAATGAGTAGGCAATGTGGGAACGACTATAAAAAGCACCAGTTTATGGAAGCTTTGTAACCATCTTGGATTGCATGAGACTTGTATCAGTGTCTGACGGGAGTTTAGGGATTTGGTTTCAAAAAAAACATGTGGTTTGGGGGAGCTCAGACTTCTCATCTAGGTTGCATTGCAGGAGAACACATAACAATCAGGGAGAGGGGTAATTATATTATTACTGATCTCTTACAGTGGACACTGAACTTCCTGATATCATTTAGTATGGGCCTTGAGCCCTTGGCTAACTGTGGTGTTGATTTATCTGATTATAGTCATGAGCTCTCCCTATCCTTAATTTGATCTTGCTTATGTCTTGTCTCTTCCAGCCCCCCATATCTTCATGAAGGTCATCTGCTTTTGGAACTTACAATTCTTGGAGTAGCGCCCTTCTGCATGCAGCCTGGGGAGGATCCTGTTTCTTACATAGATCAAACAGCTGCTTCTGATTTGGGGCTCATGGCTGATCTTGCGCTGATAGCTATAGAATCTGATATGATGTTGTCCAATAACTCTCTTGTCATTGGACAACAATTTGCTGACGTAGAAACTTGCAGAAGGACGTTGAAAGACATTGCTATCGCCATGCACTTCGACCTCAGAATAGTAAAGTCTGACCGAAGCCGGTTCATTGCCAAGTGCTCTAAAGAAGGCTGCCCATGGCGTGTTCACGTTGCGAAATGCCCAGGTGTGCCAACCTTCTCAATTAGGACATTACAGGGAGAGCATACATGTGAAGGTATCCAGGACCATCACCATCAGCAAGCATCGGTAGGCTGGGTGGCTAGATCGGTAGAAGAACAAATTCGAGATAACCCCCAGTACAAACCGAAAGAAATCCTCCAAGAAATCAGAGACAGACATGGGGTCGTGGTATCTTACATGCAAGCATGGCGTGGGAAAGAACGCACTATGGCTGCCCTCCACGGTACTTTTGAAGATGGATTCCGTCTCCTTCCTTCATACTGTGAACAGATAAGGAAGACAAACCCAGGTAGCATTGCTTCTGTTACTGCAACCGGACAAGAAAACTGCTTCCAAAGGCTGTTCATCTCTTATCGAGCTTGTATATACGGATTCATCAATGCTTGTAGGCCTCTCTTGGAACTTGATAAAGCCAATTTGAAGGGGAAATACCTTGGCACCCTTCTCTGTGCTGCTGCCGTTGATGCTGATGATGCATTATTCCCCTTGGCGATTGCTGTTGTCGACAAGGAGACTGATGAACACTGGATGTGGTTCATGTCGGAGCTCCGGAAGCTTCTCGGTGTCAACTCCGAAAACATGCCTCGACTCACCATATTATCTGAGAGGCAAATGGGGATGGTGGAGGCAGTTGAGACACACTTCCCTAGTGCCTTCCATGGCTTTTGCCTTCGCCATGTCAGCGAGAACTTCCGAGACACATTTAAAAACACAAAGCTCGTCAACATATTCTGGAGTGCAGTTTATGCCCTCACAACTGCTGAGTTTGAAAGCAAGATCTCTGATATGGTGGAGATTTCTCAAGACGTTGGACCCTGGTTTCAGCAGTTCCCACCTCAGCTATGGGCTATATCCTACTTTGAAGGGATGCGATATGGTCATTTGGCACTTGGGGTGACAGAGTTGTTGTACAATTGGGCTCTCGAATGTCATGAAGTCCCGATTGTGCAAATGATGGAGCATATTCGTGAGCAGCTGAATATGTGGTTTGAGTCTCGTCGTGATATGGCCATGAGTTATAACTCGGTCCTTGTTCCTTCTGCGGAGAAGAGGATTGCAGAGGCTATTGCCGATGCTCGGTGTTATCAGGTGCTCCGTGCTAATGAAGTGGAGTTCGAGATTGTGTCGACCGAGAGGACTAATATAGTCGATATCAGAACTCGAGTCTGCTCGTGTCGGCGTTGGCAGATATATGGATTACCTTGTGCGCATGCTTCAGCTGCTTTACTCTCCTGTGGGCAAAATGCCCATGTCTTTGCAGAGCCATGTTTTACTGTAGCTAGTTACCGTGAGACTTACTCTCAGCCAATAATCCCGGTACCTGATAAGAGCATGTGGAGAGAAGTACCAGTCGAGGGAACCGAAGGTGGGGGCGCGAAAGTTGAGATCTTGATACACCCTCCTAAGACTCGACGACCACCTGGAAGGCCTAAGAAGAAGGTTCTTCGTGTAGAGAACTTTAAGCGACCCAAAAGAGTTGTTCAGTGTGGTCGGTGTCATTTGTTGGGGCATTCTCAAAAGAAATGCACAATGCCGATTTGAATTCAAGAGTTACATATATAGCTTCTTCTAGACTTTGTTTTTTCGTTTTTAGGGTCATAAATTCCTAACAGAATCTGTGTTTGTAACTCTAATGTATGTTTCCATTAAAGATTGTTTAGAATAGTTTTCATTCTAATCCTTACGGTGTATAGTTAATTTATCTACCTTTGTGCGTGCTCTCGAGGTTCGTCATCTGCTGTAATTTAACATAACAGTTGCAGGAAGTGCTCTCATTGCTCTCTTAGCGGTACAAGCAGCAAAGAATGGTGCGTAATTGATCGGCTACTTCCATGGATGTCATGGACGATTAAGGTACGTGACTCAACAATGATCTTTTTGCATGATCTCAAGCTGGTTTAACTTCTTCTCGGGTGCTGATCAGGAGAAAACCAGCACCTTCTAGCTAGATAAGTTACAAGAATTTTAGTTATGGGACAGCATGCAGAGAAATAAAGAAAGATTGCAGCTTCCCATTATGTATGCAGTACCCACAATACAATTGTACATACAACTAGTACAAATATTTGGCATCTATGCATCAATAGAAGAAGAATAAAAAAACCAAAAAAGCAAACTTTGGACTAATTTTCAGCTTTTATATATTAGCCCTTCCAATCCAACCCACTCATCTTTATTTACTGCATGGCATAAAGCAGGAAGGAAACCACGAGGCTCCCAACTAGCTGGCTTGCCCCACCAAAGTAATGGCCCGACGTCCCAACGGCCGACGACCACTCCGACGTGGCGTTCCGGTTGCTGGTACGGCTCAACGCCCCGCCCACCACCGCTCCCGTGAGGACTGGCCGACTGCTGGTCCGGGCGCCACCGCTGCGGCCGCCTTTGGCCTCGGAGAATGTCGACATGAAGCAGAGAACTGCCATGGCGACAACCATGAGGGTCACTAGAGTTGCCGGGGAACACAACTTGGCCATCTTAGCTAGCTGGTTAGTTGTGGAACGAAAGAATGGAACTTAATTTATATATAATATGGAACTCTTGTCTCTTGGTAACAGAGGTTGGAGAAGTTGTTCGAATTAGAAGAGGTGAGAACGAATGTGGATGAATTATTTGGCAAGGGAAATGGCTGGCTGAAGGATATTATATGTAGTTGCGCGGATTGCTCTCCCGCGGGCGGGGGTTTGACTGAGTTGAAGGTTGGCGTGTATCTATGGCGCCAAGTTGATGGACTTTTCTGGCTTGGCGGCTTAAGTCTGTGTCATGTCAACACGCGCCCGAGTCGGTTATCTGAACAGATCACTTCACTAAATTTTCTAGGTACGAACAAATTGGTCACTGAACTTTTATTTTTATCGAATTTGTTGTTAGAGCCTGGATTAATAAACCTTGGGAGCCATTATATATGTGTTGGTCTAAGTCAAGTTTATGATCATCTGAATTTCTATTTTGTAAATCAGTATGTAGATTGATCAAATTGATAATAGCTAGTGATAGGTCGCATTTAATCCTCCAAATTGATATCGAGGAAGAGAAGGGAAGGGTAATGTAGGTAGAAACAAGAGGGTGGTTTTTGTATGGGTGTGGGTCAAAATCGGGATTTAATATGTCAAATTATCAATGGAGTAGCAGCAGCAACAATCGAGATGGAGTTCAGGTTCGAAGAAGAAGAAGAAGAATGGTGCTGCTAAGAAACGATGTCGGTTTTGTTTATGATAGGAGTTGGTTTTAATGAAACGGCGTAGCTCTGTTGTGTAGAGTTAGCCGTTAAACTACAGTACTTATTTTGTAATGAGCCAATGGTACTCTGCCATTTTGGCCAACGAGATTACAGACTGCTAAGTACTTTCAGCAGCTGTATAAATATGAAATGGAGAAAACCCAGATAGTTAAGGGTTTTGCCTAGATATTCTTCTCTTCCTAAATCTCTTATGGTATCAGAGCGGTTGCAGATTTAGGGTTCCGCAATGTCTGCATCGTCGCAATCCAGCGGCCAAACGGGAAGATTCAACAATATCTCGGGTGTTCAATTTGGGACTTATGAAGAACAGCAAGCACAACAGCAAACACAGCCCAGATCTGAAATCATCACCTTCGGTAATCCCTTCTATCTCAACCCAAATGAAGCTTTGAATCAATCCATCGGTACTGAAGTGTTTGATGGGAGTAACTACACCATGTGGAGTCGTTCTATTATCATGGGTCTTAAGATGAAACACAAATTGGGTTTCATCGATGGTAGTATTCCTATGCCACCGGCTACAGATGAGAAATTCTTGCTTTGGGATGCTTGTAATACAGCTGTGTTATCCTGGTTGATTAATTCTTTGCATAAGGATTTGAAGAGAGCAGTTATGAACCATGTTAATGCTAAGGTTCTATGGGATGAGCTGAAAAGGAGATATGCTAAGCCAAATGCTATTCGGATAATCAATCTGGAAGATGATATTCAAAGGTGCAAGCAGGGAACCTCTTCAATCAATCAGTACTATACACAGATGAAGGGGTTATGGGAGGAATTTCTGCAGTTTAGTCCCATTGTTGCTTGTAATTGCCTTCCAGGAAATCCTAACCCATGTGAAGCTGTAGTGGCTTATACAGAGAGACAGGAAACAGATTATTTGATCAGGTTTCTTAGAGGGTTGCATCCTGATTATGAGTTCATTAAGAACAAACTGTTATCACAAAAACCATTGCCTACAGTTTCAGAAGCAGTAGATGATTTACTTCAATATGAGCAGAAACTGAAAGCAGATGGGACTGGGAAGAAAGTACAAACTGTTGCACTTGCTGTTGGGAATGAAGAACAGAATGGAGGATTCAAGCAGAGAGGAAGGAAATTCTGTAACTATTGTAAGAGACCAGGACATACCTTGGATGAATGCTGGAAAATACAACAGAAGAGGGGAAAGGAACAAGAAAATGGAAGTAACTCGAGTGGTTCACAGTCTGGAACACCAAGGTTTGCTGGTTCAGCTTCTCAAGGTAGCTCAAATGATCCTAATACTGAGCAGCAAAACAACAATGAAGGTTCTGGTGGTAGTCCTATGAGTGTTACTAAAGGAATTGCAGGGTTTACTCCTGAGGAGATAAACAGATTAAGGTTAATGATGCAATCAGGTGCTAATAGTAACTCTTCACCACCACTATCACCTTCCATTTCTCACAATGCCTACTCAGTGTCTCAATTCCTTCCACCATTCCCTAATTATTCAGGTACATATGTTTTGTCCTCTATCACAGAACATAAGCCAAAGAGTCTAGTTAGTGTTTGGATTCTAGATACAGGAGCTTCTGATCATATTGCTTGTTCCCTATCCTTCTTTATTGATTACAAGCCTGTTCTTAACTCATTTGTTCACTTGCCAAATGCAACTAAAGTATTAGTTTCTCACATAGGAACAGTTCTTTTGCCCACAGGATTGCACCTCTATAATGTCCTTCTTGTTCCTAGTTTCACCTTTAATCTTGTTTCTGTTAGTAAGCTTACCACTGATATGCCACTAGCCTTACACTTTCAATCAAATTTGTGTCAAATTCAGGACTTGCTAAGCATGAGGATGATTGGTTTAGCAAGAGAAACTAGAGGATTATATCAGCTTTCCTTCTCCACACCAAACAGCCAATACACAATTCCACACCAAGCTGCCTCTTCCTACAACTTCCAATCACAGCCTGTTGACCTTTGGCATTGGAGATTAGGCCATCCTAGTAGAGATAGGCTTTCTTTGTTGCAGAAAAATGATTCCACTGTAACCAGTTCTAAGTTTACACACTGTGATGTTTGCCATTTCTCTAAACACAAACGTTTACCCTTTCCTATTAGCACCAGTATTGCACATGATTTGTTTCAAATGATACATGTTGACATTTGGGGGCCTTTATCTGTTCTCTCTTATGATGGATATTCATATTTCCTTACAATTGTGGATGACCATTCCAGATCAGTATGGGTTTACCTGATGCAGCATAAAAGTGATACAAGAGATTTGTTAAAAGGTTTCTGTGCACTTGTTAAAAATCAATTTAACAAATCTGTCAAAGTGGTGAGAAGTGATCAGGGTCAAGAGTTCAATATGTGTGATTTCTTTATGGAGAATGGCATAGAACATCAAATGTCCTGTGTGCAAACGCCAGAACAAAATGCTAGGGTGGAGAGGAAGCACCAACACATTCTTAATGTGGCCAGATCATTAAGATTTCAATCTGGGCTTCCTCTCACACACTGGACAGACTGTATTCTGCATGCAGTTTACTTGATTAATCGTTTACCAACACCAGTTTTGGAGAACAAATCACCATATGAAGTTCTGTACCACAAACCTCCTTTCCTTGGCCACCTCAGGGTATTTGGCAGCCTTTGTTATGCTAGTTCTTTGCCCCATGGCAGAAGTAAGTTTGATGCTAGAGCCAGACAATGTGTGTTTCTCGGATATCCTGCAGGTATTAAAGGCTTTAAATTGTTGGATTTGGAGGATGGCAGGGTGTTTGTGTCTCGTGATGTTGTGTTCTATGAAAGTATCTTACCTTTCAGAGGTCAAGATAAGGAAGAGGAAGTACCACAAAGTTCAGTTCCGATTCCACCTGTTCCTGTTTCAGCTCCCCCAGTGAGCATTCCTACTCATTTATCTCATCTGCCTGCTGCAAGTGCTCCTCTTCAAACAGCATCAGATGATGGGGGGGATAATCACATGGAGACTATTCAGAGTCCTGAGTTTGAACCTGAGTTAGAACCACAGGCTGAGTATGAAGAACCTCCTGGCAGACCACTTAGACATCATATACTTCCTGCTCGTTATCAAGACTGTGAGTTAGACTCACAATTGAAGTTTGGAGCTTTTGGAGGAACTGTAAGTCAACACCCTATCTGTTTAAATGTTGATCACCTTAACAAGCTAGATAAGATCTATGCTTTAAGTATTCTGTCTCAGATTGAACCTACTTCATACCATGAAGCAGTTAAGTCAATTGAGTGGAATAGAGCTGTTAAGGAAGAACTTGCTGCCTTATATGCAAATCAGACATGGGAGATTGTTCCAAGACCTCTAAAGAAGAAACTAATTAAGAACAAGTGGGTGTTTAAGTTGAAACTCAAGCCTGATGGATCCATTGAGAGGCACAAAGCCAGGTTAGTAGCAAAAGGCTACACACAGGTGTATGGTATAGACTTTTTGGATACTTATTCACCAGTGGCCAAAATTAACTCAGTTAAAACATTATTGGCCATTGCTGCAATCAAGAACTGGAAATTGGAGCAATTGGATGTGTCAAATGCTTTCTTACATGGTGAGCTTGAAGAAGATGTGTACATGGAAATTCCATTAGGAGTAGAACTGCCAGAGTCAACTTCACAGGAAATGTGCTGCAAGTTAAAGAAGTCCCTATATGGTTTGAAACAAGCCTCTAGACAATGGTTTGCAAGGTTGACGGGTTTCCTTCTGAAGATTGGTTTTTCTCAGTCAGCCTCAGATTATTCTTTGTTCACAAGGTGGATTAATGGAAGGATCGTTGTCCTACTAGTCTATGTGGACGACATTATAATTGGAGGTGATGCTCAGACTGATATAGAGCAGGTGAAGAAAGCTCTAAGTCAAGAGTTTAAAGTAAAGCTATTGGGACCTTTGAAGTACTTTTTAGGTCTTGAAGTAACTAACACAGCAGATGGAATCTCTGTATGTCAGAGAAAATATTGCATGGATCTATTGTGTGATACAGGTTATGTTGATGCTAAAGGGACTAAATCTCCATGTGATCCAAAGATCAAGATGACAGCCAAGCAAGGAACTAAACTGGAAAATCCAGAAATGTACAGAAGGCTAATTGGAAGACTACATTACATCACCATTACAAGACCTGATCTCACATTTGCAGTACAACAGCTGTGCCAATTTCAGAAGGAACCATACAGTGACCATTTGCAAGCAGCGTACAAGATATTGAGGTATCTCAAATCATCACCAGGGCAAGGAATACACTTCAGCAGCAATACAGAAATGAAGCTTGTGGGATTTTGTGACTCTGATTGGGCTGCTTGTCCTGATACAAGGAGGTCTACCACAGGGTACTGTACATTCATTGGAAGTTCACTCCTCACCTGGAAGACAAAGAAGCAAAACACAGTCTCAAGATCATCATCTGAAGCTGAGTACAGGGCACTTGCATTGCTTGTCTGTGAAGTGGAATGGTTAAGAAGATTGCTAGCTGAGATGAGTGTGGAGATACCACTTCCAGTTGCAATTTATTGTGATAACAAATCGGCAATACACATTGCTGAAAATTCTGTGTTCCACGAGAGAACCAAGCATATAGAAATCGATATGCATGTGACTCGTGAGAGGATCAATGATGGATTGGTTAAACTGAATCATGTCAGCACAATTAATCAATTAGCTGATCTGTTTACTAAAGGTTTACACAGGGTTCGTTTGCAGGAGCTTCTATGCAAGTTGGGGATCAAGGCTGAGTCCACAACTTGAAGGGGGGTATCAATGGAGTAGCAGCAGCAACAATCGAGATGGAGTTCAGGTTCGAAGAAGAAGAAGAAGAATGGTGCTGCTAAGAAACGATGTCGGTTTTGTTTATGATAGGAGTTGGTTTTAATGAAACGGCGTAGCTCTGTTGTGTAGAGTTAGCCGTTAAACTACAGTACTTATTTTGTAATGAGCCAATGGTACTCTGCCATTTTGGCCAACGAGATTACAGACTGCTAAGTACTTTCAGCAGCTGTATAAATATGAAATGGAGAAAACCCAGATAGTTAAGGGTTTTGCCTAGATATTCTTCTCTTCCTAAATCTCTTACAAATTATTCAAACAGTAGGGGACTGTTTATTATAAATTTCGAGGCCAAAAAATCGAAATGAAAATATGAACAACTTGAAAATTTTATGAAGAAAGGAATTAGGAAGTAAGTAATTATGCCAGTAGATGCAAACTTTGATAAAGAAATTAAAATGTAACGAAATGAGAATGTCGATAGTTAGAAGTGGAAGAGATGATGAATTTTTATTGAAAGAAAGAGGAGAGAAAGCAAGAAATTAGCAAACTAATTAATTAAGCAGATACATATTATATTATATATAGTGATTCATTCATTAATGAATGAAGTATGTATGACTAGATGGCATAAAGCAGAAAGGAAAGGAGGAGCAGAATGCAGGTCCCAAGCAGTTGCTGGGTTGGGCCTGCAGCAGCGAGATGAGGGGCCGACGACTTGGTAGCTTGCTGTGTCTGTTGCAACGCCTCGTTGGAGACTTCTCGGCCATACTTGGTGAACAGTTGCTTTGCTTTGGCCGCGGCGCCTGATGCCGCCTCGTCTGCTGCTCCCGCTACTCCGGTCGGCATGGGGAGGCCCTCTGCTGATGTCGACATGAGGCAGACAACTGCCACCGCCGCCACAACCACCACGGTCAGCAAAGTTGCCGGCCTGGAACTCATCATCATCATCAGCAGCAGCAGCAGCTTCGTCGTCTTGTCTTAGCTAGCTAGTTAGTTATCAGACGATCGAAGAGGAGCTAGATCGAATTCAATGAATGGACCCGGTTTTTGTGCAACTTTAAATTGGTGCATATATATATATACACGTAAAACAGAGATTGGTTGAACAAGTTGGTTTGGAACTAGAGAAAATATTTGTGGATGGATGGACGAATGAATTGTGATGGGGCACATGGAGGATTTATATATAGTTGCGTCGAGCGAGCTGGAGAGGACGTTAGGACAAAGGCTTATAATTACTAGCTACTTGACTCGACTCGACTCCATCGGTTGAAATTTCAACCACGGCGCCCACAGGCACAGGGCCATATAAGTGATGTATCTAGAGAAGAAATGAAGGAAAGGAAAGGACCGAGCAATTACTAACTAACTGCTAGCTATATATACTCCGACCGACGACCAAGACTCGATCGGTTGAAGTTTGGCATCTGTCTATATATATAATATTAATTAATATATAGCTATGGCCCCAAGTTCGGATTGAGATGGCTATGGAGGATTTATATAGAGAGAGAGACTGGCGAGCTGCCTCCAGCGTTAGTACGTACAGCCAAGGTTTACTATTATTTGACTCAACAGTTGACTCGACCCGGTTGAAGTTTCAACCCCTATAATTATAAGGAAACCACCAAGCAACTACGTGCTAATTAATAGGAGCCGCCAGGGCAGGGCAGAACCCACTGAAATAATAATAATACATGGGAAGGGAATTGGGATGGTAGCTACTACTCCGACGACCAAGACTCTAACTATCGGTTGAAGTTTGGCGTCTATCTCTGGCGATGGCGCCAAGTTGATAATAATGTAGACATGTCCTTGTATTGTCACTTGTCAGGAAGGAAGGGAATATTGGGTTGTTTCCGGTAGTATATGCACCACCAATAACCCAGTATAACTAGATTGAGTTTAAGTTATAATACTATATCCTAATTTCTAATAGATAAATTGCAGACTTTGATTCTATATATAAACTCAAACTCAACGGTCGAATTATTTAATATAAAATAATATTAGACGACTCAGATTTATCGAAATACAACAAAGTACATCCAACGATCGTATAACTTGTCAAATATATCAGACTTTATCTTCGATCAAAAACTACAACTTAGATAATTATTGTTGAAACACTTGAGCTTGAATTACTCAAAATAGGAAGACTGAAATTGCTTTACATTTAAGTTATGCAAACTTTTCTTTCACATTTCCTATAAAAAATTTAGTAAAGAAATCAGAAATTTGAGGGAGTCGCTGTCAAAGTTAATCTGCAATTCTGGGCAATTCTAGAATGCAGCACGTGGAAAACATGAAACTAAAGGTGCCACTTTCTAAGTCAGCAAAAGCATGGCAAGATTAGATGAACTTGTAATTAATGAGTAGCAACAAAATAGTAGTAGCAGAGGATAACAATTATCCTAAAGGAACCGACAACAATAAATGATGGCCTAGAGCCTTCCTAATGGCGGTGAGCTCATGTATAAATAGATGGCTAGTGTGGTTGTGTAAATCATCAGAGAGGAAGAGAGCTAAAAGCTCCAGCAAGAAAGAGCAGCAGCTCTTTGTATGCAAAGGCAATAATTGCCCAGCATGTGTGAGATTAAAAAATAAATAATAGAGTGAAATAATTTCCTCTATATTTTTCGATCCTAAATCTCACCACATTTCCGCTGTGCCCCAACAAATTTGGTATCAGAGCCGATACCAATATCATATCCTCCTAAACTAGCCTCATATATATTACTCAAAAACTCCCCAAGAAAATCATGGCAGCAATCCAAGCGAACACAATGTTCGTAAATACCCCCAATCAAATTCCCATCTTTGATGGTGAACTCTACGAGTACTGGAGCGAACAAATGGAGACAATCTTCATCGCTCAAGAATTGTGGGATATCGTCGAAGAAGATTATGAGGAAGTTATGACGGAGGAAGATTCTGGCAAAATGTCAGAAGCAAAGCTCAAGCAATACAAGGCGAATGTCCGGAGGAATGCCAACCCCTTACGAATAATTCAACAGGCGGTCAGCAAAACTATATATCCTCGGATTTTTGGCATTAAAAATGCTAAAAAGGCGTGGGAAGTTTTGCGGAATGAATTTCAAGGCAACGATCGGGCAATCTCCATCAAACGCCAAAATTTATGGCGAGACTTCGACAATTTGTCGATGAAGGAGACTGAAAGTATCAAAGACTTTCATTCTCGTGCAGCTGAGATAGTTAACCAGATAAAAGCAACTGGTGAAACTATCGAGGAGAAGAAAATTGTGGAGAGAATTCTCCGCAGTTTGTCACAGAAATATGAGCATGTTGTGGCAGTCATTGAAGAGACAAAAGATTTGTCAAAATTATCAATGACTGAATTGATGGGTTCACTCATCGCTCATGAGCAGAGGATGAGAAAATTTACCAATCAACCACTGGAGCAAGTTTTTCAGTCAACTGTCAACATGACTGAAGCCAAACCGGAACAAGGCAGTCAAGGAAAATCCAATGGCAACGACAACAGGTACTGCGTTATCTGTCAAAAGACAGGACATGCAACAAAATGTTGCAAGTTCAAGTGCCAAAGGTGCAGGAATCCAAATCACTCCCAAAGGGATTGTTGGTTCCAAAAGAAGCAAGAAGATGATCATGAAGACGAAGAAGCAAAATTCGCCCAAGGTGAAGAAATTAATGAATTGGCACTCTCATGTATCGAAGAAGATCAACCAACAGACAGCATGACCAAGTCAATTACTCAAGAAAAATTCGAGTACGAGACACAACTACGAATTGCAGATTAAGAGGGGGTGTCAAAGTTAATCTGCAATTCTGGGCAATTCTAGAATGCAGCACGTGGAAAACATGAAACTAAAGGTGCCACTTTCTAAGTCAGCAAAAGCATGGCAAGATTAGATGAACTTGTAATTAATGAGTAGCAACAAAATAGTAGTAGCAGAGGATAACAATTATCCTAAAGGAACCGACAACAATAAATGATGGCCTAGAGCCTTCCTAATGGCGGTGAGCTCATGTATAAATAGAAGGCTAGTGTGGTTGTGTAAATCATCAGAGAGGAAGAGAGCTAAAAGCTCCAGCAAGAAAGAGCAGCAGCTCTTTGTATGCAAAGGCAATAATTGCCCAGCATGTGTGAGATTAAAAAATAAATAATAGAGTGAAATAATTTCCTCTATATTTTTCGATCCTAAATCTCACCACATTTCCGATGTGCCCCAACAGTCGCTAGCTAGTAGTTGAGAAACTGAAGTTGAAGGATTCAAACTCTGGAGGGCTTGGAAAAGCAATATCAGTTGCAACTTAATTTCTTAATATCCACAGAAAGTAAAAAACCAGCTGTCTCAGACACAGTATAATCGAACTTTAGCAATTTATACAAAACATAATACGATTATATAATAATAGTGTTGATGATTTGCTGTACATCTCCCTAATTCATAGCTAAAACATACATTAATTTAATATGCTGCCCACAGAGCCAGAAAGGAAACTAGGAAAGTTGGCAGCAATAACTGATCACGAGCAGGACCACCGAAGCGAAATATGAATGGCACTCCGGCCCACGCCCACCCAACGACGACGAATGCGCCGTGCCGTTCCTCCCGGCAGCACCGCCGGCCGCCCCGCCCACCACTGCCCCGGTAATGGCTGGGCTGGCCCTATTTCTGCCTCTTCCCTTGCGTCCCCCACCCCCACCGCCGCGTTTCGCCTCAGCTGAAGTCGACATGAAGCAGAGAATCACCGCCGCGATAGCCACGACGGTCAATAGTATTTTAGTGGAAGAAACAGAAGCACTACGACGAGGATGACGGCCGAATCTCGACATCTTTGATTTGATGGGATTAATCGCAACAAAAGTACTACTGTCTGTCTAAACGCTAAAGTAATAACTTGTTTTGTTTTCTTCTTCTTATTCTTCCGTTTCTGTGGATATGATGGTTGCGGATGTAGCAGGCGAGGCGAGACAATTTTATAAGCGTCGTCTTGTCTTGTCTTGTCTTGTGCGCGGATTACAAGACAAGAATAGCGCGTAAATACAAGGGAAGGGAAAAGAGAAGTAGTCATTTATTTATTTGTTTGTTGTATGTATCTCGATCGATCGATCGGCGTCTTCCAAGTTGGTGCTGACTTGTTGACTAGTGAATGCATGGGATGGGAGATAGTGGAGAGAGTGGGTGGGGTGGGACTCTGATTGATGACTGTCAATTGTTAAACAAACAATTCGATCGTTTTCGTTTTGTGGTGGAGGAGGAGGATCCTTATCCAAAATCAGTTGCTAGCTAGCTAATGTTTTCGCCCAAACCAAGAATAAGAACAAGAGTGGGCTGGGCCTTGATGGGCTGAGTGGGCTTTGGTTAAGATGGTTTCTATTGTTATCCGGGAAGGAATAGAAAAGGCCCAACCCAGGAATAGAAAACTACATTCATTATCGCATACAGGCAGCAGAAAGGAAGCGACGAATGCTCCAACTCCAAGCAGCAGATGACTGGCACCGCCAAAATACTGGCCTGAAGCCCCAACTGCGGATGACGGCGTACGGCTGCCATCCACGGCTCCGCCCACCGAGTTGGGCTGCCGCGAAAGATGACATAAAGCAGCAGATCGATCACAATTGCTACCGCCAAGATCAGTACCGCACACGCTGAAGAAACGAGATTGTGACGATTGCTGAGCTTCGTCATCTATCTTTTATCTGGTTGGATTGGATTTATCAACACCACCGGCGATGATCGTTCGTTGTTGTGGAATGGAATGGAATGGAATGGAATGATTTTAGTTGTGAGAAATGGCTGGGGAGAGCAGATCGAGGGAGGTCACTACGTAGTAAACTGCAAAATCTATTCTATGGACCATCCATCAATCAATTCAAATTCAATACCCTTGTTCTCGTTGAAGGGGTTGCTTCTTCTCTTCTTGGATCAACTTGTTGACTAGTAAGCTAGCTTAGCTAGGTGCGTTGCCCTGCCAACAGAGATGAGACGAGACGAGACGAGACGATCAACTCTCTGTTTGCGTTGCGTTGAATTCTCTACAGAGAGAGGACGAAAAGGAACTATGGGCCGGGCCCGGTGGGGTATTTGATTAATGGGCTGGTCGGGCTTCGTTAAGATGGTTTCTCTTTTGTTTTGCGGGAATCAAAATGGCCCACCCCAGAAGAGGCGGGAAGGAAGGAAGCCCTAACAGACTAATATAAATATCTATCTATTCTAGGTGAAGAAGAGAAGAAGCAGAAATGGCAGTGTGAAGCGGCAGCCGTTCACAATCAAGTTACAAATCAATCGCCGAGGCCACAATAGAAGAAGAAAATACAAAGGAAGTGGAGAGGAGAGGCAAAAAGATGGAAGGACCTCATCATCAGGATCAGGAGGATGCTAGAGAGACGGCGCCGCCATTATCATCGCTTAATCCGGCGCCGCCGGTGGTATCTGCTGAAGAGAACGTGGAAGCACCTCAGGATGATCAGCAGCCGGTCGCTCAGGCTCCCAAATGCATCGATGAGTGCGTTTAAGCTAATGTTCGCTAATTCGCTTGTTGGTTATTATACGTAACGTAAATCTCTTCTTCAAAAAACTGGCTAGCTAGGTAGGTTTGATCAGCCTGATTTCATTGACATCAATTCTGATTTGTTGTGTTGCAGTGGGGATGACGAATATGATCGTGGAGAACATGAAGCCATGCTTAGTGACACTGCCAAGATTGCAACAGAAGCTCTGGAATTCTACAACAATAAGGAGGTTCGTCCATCCATCGGTTTTCATGCATCTTGATTAGTTCATATATAGCTGCTACAATGATTCCCACCTGTCTGCCACTGAATTGATCATGATATATAGTTACATGTATGTGTTGATGTCCTTTGTTAATCAGGGTACCAACTTTGTGCTTCGGAAGCCCTTGCTCAGCTGGTGTAATCTGTTCCCCGGTACTCTGGCCATCCACGCCAACTTCAAAGCCTCCGGAGAACAACCCTCCCAGTCAGCTCTTCTTCTCCGAGACACTCAAAGTCTACCGCCAGCCCACCCGCATTCTCAACTGTCTCATCATGGATAAGCGTAGTACTGGTGAGCAATGAGTTGTACTTATTTTATTGATCGTCTTAGTAGCTCAACTTATAGACACAGAGATAGTTGTACTTGGAATTAAGTTGTTGATGATGGTGCTGACTGCTGTGTGCAGGTATACGCACAGGTTGTGCACATTGTCCGACCCACATATGCGGCACAACTTTCTACCATCCTCCTATGGGGAATTCCGAGTATGGCGAGGATGAGGAGAAGGATCATGCAAGGTTTGATTACGATGAATCGACCAGCTCATCAGACGATGAAGAGTAGCTACTAGCTAGGCCTTCGCTGAATCCCCTTGCTGCCTGGCAGGCAAGTGGTGGTAGTAATTTGTTCTCTCTCAAACAGGATGAGGAAACTTCAGATATTGTCATAGCAGCCAGTTCCTTTGATGTAGATGCTCTATGTTCGCCTCACACATGTTTGTTAAAAAGAAACTAGTACCTTCCCTTCCCTACTCTTCTTGTTTTCTTTATAATGCGTCTTTGCATCGAAGGGTATTACATAAATCTCATTCATATGTTAAATGTCAGCCAACGACCATCTACATGGTGTCGCCTCACTAACAACGAATTTGAGTTTGATGAAGTTAAAAACGACATAACACGAGAAAGATTCATGTTAAAAAACCAGAAGGTCAACAATATTAAGCCTTTGTTTTCTTCTTTCATTTTCATGATCAATGTCACCACTAACTTTCATTTATGGCCATACTCAATGTGGTCATTACAGAGGATTAAATATTATAATAACTAACCTCAGTTTGGTGGTAAGCTCCTCGCAAATTTTATCATCAGCTGTCTTCCGCAACTAAATAGTTATGACTTGCGATCCAAGAAAGCCAATGAAGTCAGACACTTGAGCTGTGTAATAATCTGGTTTGATATGGTTCGATGGATTGTGCAGAAGGGTTTCAGTCGTCACACCTGCAATGTTCATCGGACTAGCTTATGATCGTTACTTGAATGTAATTATCCCCGTCGACTTCCACTGACATTAGTTCCGACACATACTAGACAGAACAAGAAGAGTTTTGCAACCAGAGCTTTGTCCAAATAGGATATCAGTGTCCAGTCTATCACCCACCATACACATTTTCGAGGTAATGATGTTAAACCTGCCAAAACAACCGATTCGTCCCAAATAACTTGAGCTGCTTAAACATGAAAGATTCAAATATAGAGCCATAAAACTGGCATCATACAGAGAACCGATTCATCCTAACTGCTGGAGTTGTTCAACAGAGATTTAAGAATGAGATGTTTGCACTTACTTCTGCAATAGGAAGTAAGTGCAAACACAAGGCAGCAACCATACAGCCAGTACCTGATTTTCGTATGAGAAATCCAAAGTAAAGACCGACTGCTATAGTAAATTAACCAGAATGGTTAGCGTGTGAACGAAAAAGCTCAAACTACCTCACCGGGCCACTTTTGTAGATCAGTCATGTTCCCTACTGCATCTCGGTTTGTAGCAATGAAAAGGCAACTTGGATTCTCACGTACGCAAAGGGTTCCATACCTGCCAACCGAAATCACCATCTTAAAATATTGGCCTTCAAGCAATGGAGTAAGCAACTTGAATAAGAAGGGAACTTAGGGGTTTCTTACTGGAGTTTGTGGTAGTTAACATAGGGATCTAATCCTACAACAACTACTCCAACCTAAGTTAATACACAGGTTTCAGTGTCAAGCTACGGAAAACAAAAAGTAAAGGACAATAGCTGAAGGAAATGCAAAAGAGAAGTTACATTACACTTTTATCATGTTCAAAGAGAGTATTCGATTTCCATTCTGCTCTTTTTTCAGCATCTTCCTGCAAATATAATTAAACAGATACTATTGAGAACACCAAGATGGAGCAATCCTAGTGTCTTGAGGACTGAGTGCGTGATTGATTTCACATAAAGTTTATTCCTTTGTTTCACTATTGAAAGTAGCGATTGAAGTTTCTGTAATTAGTAAGGTATAAGGAAATCAAAGAGGTTTCTTAGTTCCAAGCTGATAAATAGGCTGCTAAGCTGAATGTGCCAAGTCCAAGAGAGCCGAGTGGATCTTCTACACAGTATACTCAATCCATAGCTCCTACCAAGTGTTTAAAATGTGTTGAAAGAGGGCATTGTGCATATGATGTCCCTAATGAGCATTCTATTGTCATTAAAGAATCTCAAGACAGAACAGCTCAAGCTGTTTCTGAGGAATCCGGGGCTGTGCAAGCTGATGATGGAAAGATGCTTACTGATTGGACGAATGCCAAGTGCACTAGAGAAGGGATTTAAAGATGATAAACGGGATAGTCAGTTTCAAACTCAAGGTATGGCTCAAGGGAAGGTCTGCAAAATGATGATTACAGGGGATGCTCTACAGTTACAGCTTCTCCACCATACTATCAGCATCATTATTTTCACGAATTAACAGTGTCCTTCATGACAGTTAAAAGCCTCTACTCGGCAGCAACTTCTCAGACATAATACTTCAATGAACAACCCATGATTTTCTTCGCAATAGGCAGAAAATCAGGAACTATTTGAGAAAGGATCACGAAAGGAAATTGACTTGTACATCAAGTTTGTAGCTTCAGCTTATCTACTTATTACAGAATCCGAAACCAAGAATGTGGAAAATACCAAAAAGAATACTTCTGAGTCAGCTGAAGACAACTGCTAATCATAAAAAGCAAATTCGAAGTTTTCAATTGCTTCTCATCTTTCAATTAGAACTTTACAACCCAGATATTCCATACATTGATTATGACTCCTATGTTCAGAAAGCAATTAACTTTGCAAAATTTAGGCAACAAATCTTGAAGAATCATAAACATCAATGACTTTCTAGCCAGCAAGTTCATCATTTGTGCTGCTCAAGACTACCCAAAGGCTCTCAAATATAGACTTAAACAATGTCCAGGCTACAACTCGATGATCTCTATGGTTTCTCTGGACTCCTATATGCTTTCGAACACCAATTTTCTAATTTCTTACTGGGAGCTTGAAGGATTTGCCAGCAGACTATGAGAGGTATCAAACTTTACTCTCCAAACAAAAGCTTCATAACGGGGAAATGTGGTGGTGCCCATTCGGATTGGACCATGCCAATACAAAAGTCTGTTCTCATCAATCCATTCCTATTCTAGCCACCAGAATTGCTCCAACCAACTAAATCTAGCATTTTCATTAATTCAATCTCAAAGGGGAGCAAGTACCCAACGAATTCTAACCAGCAATCACCTTCACCATAGCTCAAACTCTTGCTATCAAAAGAAAATCAAGATCCCAAGGGGAACAGCGTCTAGTCAGCTCATTTGACAAGAATGAGGCAATTGCAAACTTCACTCCCTAAACCCAGACTAACCTACATCCGTAGATCGACGGAAATCTCAACAGCCAAGAACGCGGGGGAAAAAGATTGAAACTTGATCAGAACATATCAACGAGTACAATAAGAAAAGTAGTAGGGGGAGGCACTCACACATTGAAGGTTCCCGAAACCGTTTCGTTGGCTGTCCGGACGGCGGATTCAAGATCGAACCCGAGACTCATTCCGCTGCCTTCATTTCATCGTTGGCGTTTCTGGACGAGGCGTAAGAGTTCCAGTCGGCCAAGAGAGACGACGATGTCTTCTGTGGCAGCTGTTGGTCTTCGATAACGGTACACGAGAAACACACTGCGCCATTTTCTCTGTGGCAGAGAACTGAAATCGGCCGACGTTTCGGTTTGTAGGTAGGCAGAAGCCTGGCGGAAACGGGATACTCCCACAAAGTGAAAGAACGGATACCAGAAACGGCAGAAACGCAATACGTTTCGGATCCGTTTTGGAAAATGCGAAAACGCTTATTTGGAATTTAATTGAAGGCCCAAACGAGCAGTAATACGGCGCCGTTTTCGGGGGACGCTGGCTTACCCCAGAGGAAAACATGGGCTTCAGTCAGACCAAGGCCCAAGAAGCTTCCTCTCTTTTCAATTGAAGGCCCAGAGAACTGAAATTGGCCGACGTTTCGGTTTGGAGGTAGGCAGACGCCCGGCGGAAACGGGAAACTCCCGCAAAGTGAAAGAACGGGTACCAGAAACGGTCGAAACGCGGAACGTTTCGGAACCACAAAACCAAAATCGAAACGCGAGAAATTGACGAGAAATTGAAATTGACGAGATATCGCGAGATAACAATATATCGCGGTATTTACCCGATTTATTGTCTTTTTGCGATATATTGACCGGGTGCTGAATTGGCACCTAGCGTAGCAAGAAAAAGAATGAGAAACGATCGCATAAAAGCGCGGGGAAACAACAGAAACCATATTCCGTTCATGAACTGCGCCAACATTACGGCATCCAATTGCGATTTCGATTTCGATTTGGGTTCGGCGGCCGAAATTCCGACATCCAATTGTGAACTTGGGAGAATCGAGGCTGCAGGATGCCATCGGGGTTCTGGTTCTTGTGGACGTAGAGGAGTAGCGTCGCTGCTGCTGTATTCCGTAGAAACCTGCCTCCCCACCATCGCTCGCCGCCTGAATTCAGGCTCAGCCTTTCATCGTACCGCCCGACCTGCTTTCGTACTGGAAGCATTGTTTGATCGGAAGTCGGAATTCGCTTTTTGTATAGACAAACAAGGAGGATCTTCGAACGGAAAATTATTGGTCGGGAGTTTTGTTATAAACGCGCTGCTACGGATCGGGAAATTGCCGGAATCGATAAAGTAAGAATACGAGAGCGAGAATCGAAAGAACACAGACACACAATTTACGTGGTTCACTAACACGATGTGTGTTAGCTAGTCCACGGGCGAGAGAGAGCCAGTTTCACTATATCGAGGAGATTACAGATTATTACAGAGGAGTATGAGAAGTATTTATAGTACTTCTCCATGTGGGTCTAAACCTAATCCAATCTAGCAAAGGAAACGGTTACAGACCAGGCCCAGAACCCGAACCCAAATAACATTGAGCCCATACACCGTGGGCCGGGGGCGTTGCCCCCGCACCCCACTCGCTGACCGGGCAACGAGACCCCCGATTACCAGTCGTAGCGGCTGATAGTCCGATTCAAGTCATATCAACAAGTTTCTTACTTTTGAGGGAGTGATTTTTTCTTCTTGAACGGGGAAGAGAAAAGAGCGACGCCTAGCCGCTGAAGAGTGAAGGAGGTGAGGAAAACAAACTTCTTTCCCGGTCAGTGAGGTTTGATTGATTGGAGAATCGAATATGCTTAACGGTTGGTGGCTGCTCGACCTGGCGGGTCCCGCCACAATGGTTGTTGCCTTGTTGGTTCGTTTTTTGATTCCCTCCATTTTTCTTGCAAGGGGCTAGCAAGGGATTTAATCAGAAGAACAAACCAGATTAAACTGAAATTTGAAACAGACCGAACACGATTCGATCAGAACTTACAGTGATTCAGCTTTGATTCTTGATTGGTTTGAACCATCAAAACTAAGTGGACCAAGGATCAAGACTTGTACTAATTAGACTGATAAGGGATTGGATTGTTCAATTTTGGATTCAATAGAACCATGGCCTGCTCCTAGTAGTGTTGGCCATATTCTACAGTCCATCAACATTGGCAAACCTTTGTCACATACAATTTTGTGGAGAAAAATAGAAATGCAGTTCTTTCTGAAGAACCCAACTAACCAAATCAAGAGACATGGTAAAACACTTCACAGTTGACAAATCCTTGCAACTGGAAGATCATAGTGATATAGTATACATACTTCCAGACTTTGCTTTTCCCCTACAAACATTGTTGGGGAAACGAAACTGATAAGGAGGCTCAAGAAGGATGACACTCGGTTTCATTCTAGTCGCCATCAGAGTCGTGTCTCCTTCTCTTCTTCTTCCTGTCCTTGTCCTTGTCCTTGTCTTCCCTGTGGTGTTTCCTCTTGTCGTCTGAATCCCGGGAATGCCTCTTCTCGTGCCTTCTATGCTTCTCCTCCTTCTCTCTTCTCTTCTCCTTTTCTAGCTTCTTCTCCTCACGTCTCCTACTCTCCTTCTGTCCGTTTTCATCCTTTGTTTCGACTTCTTCAGGGGCCTCGGGTGATGGATTGGGCATATCGACCTTTGGGGGCTCGGATGCAGCGTCTGTCCCGAAGGATGGAAGGGTTGAGGGGTCTTCCCAAGGACGGGGTGCCCTGAAACATTAAATACCAAAATACCAAGTTAACATAAGAGTGGTCTGATGTAACATCTTGATCACTAAAATGTCTAAGGTTGGACTGCAAATGATAAGCTACATACTTTGAGAACCCAAGACCATCGACGCGTGCTGCATCAGCATGCCCAGATCCCAAGTCCTCTGCAGTGGATCCTCGCTTCACCAGCTCATTGAACTCGTGTTTATCAAGTCGAGTTCCTTGTGGCCTGGCAGCTCGTTTGGGGGCTAAGCCAAGGGCCTCCCTCATGGCTTGTTCCTCCTCTTCCTTGATCCTTTTAATCTCTTTCTTTAGAGCATCTTCTGAAGACCCGGAATTCTTGTCCCTAGTGTACCAATGCAGATCTTTCCCTGATAAAACAAAACCAAGACAGACAGATTCAGCAGATTTGTCGGGCAAAGGACTTCTGCTGAGAGTTTATGCAATGACTTATTTGCAGGCACTAAAAGCGCACAGTCACTTTCAGAATTGCAGAACCCATCAGATTGGCAACCCGTTTTCGATAAAGGTTGAAGCTTTTTAAAGGAAGTGAATAAACAATCTAATCCTGAAGTTAAACAAAGATCTGCCGTCATACGATCACAATGCTGGGATGTAGCATAAAACGATGAAGGATCATCTTATAAAGGGATCCCTGCATGGAAAAAAGACTAGCGGCAAGTTTCAAGCATTCAACTAAGACAATTAGACACCAATGCATTAGCAGGATACCTTTCTGCCATCTTCCCACTGGTGCCTTGAGACTGTGGCCAAGGTAATTCTCACGATGCTTATCAACCTTAACATCATCCCAGCTGAACTCTGCCAAAGAACAACAAGCAAGTGTACAGCAATCAGTTATCACCCAGACCACGAATTGTAAATATCCACTGAATCAATTCTCCAGATGAACAGGTTTGAATAGCGAATAACCCTAGAATGCAAGCAGCAAGATTGGCCCGATTGAGAAAGTAAGACCCCGCGCCCGCAAAACCGCGCGAATTCATCGTACCAAATACACAACCGTAGTCTCAAAGCGAAAGTTTGAGAATTTTTCGCCATGATCGACAGTAGAACAAAGAATCAGAAGAGAGAGAGGGGTAGACAGAAAGCTTACGATCGCGGCCGCCGCGAACACCGCCACGGGTTGGATGATACATCTGGCGCGGCTAATGGATTAGCGACCTTACTTTTCTTCTTCAACCGGTAAATCAAAAGTGGGAATCGTCGGAATCAATCTTCTCAGCGGTTAGTTGCCGCTGATTGGCAACTCCACTGCTCTCGCCGATGTTCTTCTAGACATGAGGGAAGGAAGAGATCGACGAGAAGGGAATCTACAACTCGTAAAAGTGTAAAACAAACAGTCTCAAATGATTCAGGGACCATGAAAAGAAATCTAAATAAGTTTAGGTATTAAAACAAGAACAAGAGGCACGTATTTGTAATTTTCCAGACAATACTACGTCGTTTAAAGCTAAGAAAGGGGATCATTCAACAAAATCCCTAATTCCTTGACCTCGCCTTCCTTCGTTCATCGTCATACATAGAGAGAGAGGGAGACTGATATAGTTTTCGTTCAATCCCGAGATCGGCAGTCGGAGCTCCTCGACGATCGGTATGGTTCTCTCCGTTTGGCTTTCATTTTTCTGGGATCCTAGCTACTGTTTCGATCGGAAAGCTGTTCGCTTTCGTTAAATTTTCATTGCGGGATCTGCTGCCTGCGCCGCGCGAAGTTTGGTTTCTTTATGGGTTCTGATAGATTGATTTTTTACGCGTAAAGCTTGCGTCTTTCGTCTCTGCGGTTTATTGGGTTCCGATGACTTCTATATGGATTGAGATTTCCGCTCCTTTACGTTGTAGTTTCTATTGCCACTTCACAGTCGAATGGGTGTATTCGTGAGATGCATTGTGATTTGGATACCATAAGCGCGGGAGAAATGATCCGTTGCGCGATAGTAATTGGCTTCAGTCACCTAATAGATTTCTATTTCTTAGAACTAAAATGAAGTGTCTTTCTTTACGGGGTTTCAATGCTGGGTGGTGAAATTTGCCGGTAGTGTTCTCCTTTTCCATCGTGTTGGTATGATTCTTCATATTATATGCACTTGGCTTTGAATTGTTGATTCGGAATTCGCTTTCCTGCTTGGTCTGATCATTTGGTGCATTGCTTTACTGAGCTGCAACACTTGTAAATTGCTTGGATTTCCATGCAGTGCTTAAAAATCTGTACTTAATCTTCCACTAAAGCTCATTCTTTTGTCACTGTTCTTTGAATCAAATTGACAGGCTTTCTAACAAAGTCCTCTCTGCGCAACGTGCTAAACTCACCTTAACCGACAATGTAAGCATTCTTTTCCTCTTCCTTTCAATTCGTATTGAAATGTTGGTCCCAGTCGGTTATTTTGTTTTTACATAGCATACTCATTCAATCTTGTCAAGTAGTAAACTAGTAATGGACAGTGCAAGTTCTGAAGGAATGCAAAGACTCTTTCTCTTGTTCATTTGGATGCTTCAACCAATAGTAAATTTCTATTCTTTGTATGGTATAGCTCAGCCTGATAAGCTCCTAGAAGCAATTTAGGGAGCCTATATACAAACACTTTAGGCATACTGAATACTGATACATCGACATGAATTTGTTGTCAGGAGTAAATGTCTAAATTCCGATAAGAAATGAGTCATTGAGTACTAAAGAAAGTTTCTTATTTGCTTCCCGCCAGTAGCGATTCTGTTTTTCTCGATCATTGACAACTCTGCTCTAGACTATCTATGTGCATATTGCATTTGGTTTTTACACTGCTTTAACTGCCTTAAATCTTATTTATTTATTCCCCCTTCTGAATTCAGGGCTGATGAGGAACCTGTTGATCAGAAGAAGTACCTTGAAGAATCTTGCAAACCAAAGTGTGTGAAACCATTGCTCGAATATGAGGTGTGTACTAGTGATATAAAAATTTGAACTACCACATCCTGTCATTTGATCACCTTGTTGTTATTGTGTTATGCCATCAATGATAATCTTTAGAAGAACAAATTTGTCTTGCTGATGTTTTTATCTGTTGCGCGTTTTGATGTTTGCTTGTAACACTGCTGACTCAGGCTTGTGTGAAGAGAATCCAAGGCGATGATCACAAGCACTGCACGGGGCAGTACTTTGATTACTGGTTCTGCGTCGATAAATGTGTAAGTTTCCAACTATACGTCAAATTAGGTCTGGCGCTTTCATTTGCTGTGTGTGTATTCCATTCGTCGTCTGTCGCTAATGCTGCAACAACTCAAATTGCATTGCAGGTTGCACCGAAGCTATTCCCGAAACTCAAGTGAGGGGGAGATCAGATGAGTTGCTAATATCTTTGGTGTGTTTTGGTTTTCTTCCCTTTCGGAAGTACAGGTGTAATAAGTTTCTAGAAATTTTTTTGGTGATTCGTATTACCGAACTAAGCGGATGCCTGCTGAGGTTTTGTTCTTGATTTGTCTCTGGAACTTTGTTTTATTTATGACAGAATAATAAGAGTGTTGAAGAGACTATTTAGTATTTATCCTTGCTATTAGCTATGAGTTCCTCTCGAGACACTTGGCTTCTACTTAACTTGAGATGAATCAACCCCACTCGACTCGGGAGTGGCTTTACTTATTAACTCTACTTAAGAGACTTATTCCCTTGTTGGCTGTTGTTTTCTAATGGCTGTTGTAATTCATCTATTTGGTTTCTCTTGAAAGTGATGATGGGAGGAAGGTTTGCATAAAGCTCAAGATTTCGAAACTGTTGTTGCTGACTTTTCAAGTGGAAAATGCTGGAAACCTGACTTGACAACGAAGAGAGACACTGCACTTGCTACCTAAACGAGGAAGCGGCAGCAGCCAGCCAGGCTCCCTCGTAAAGTTCAATGGTTAAAGGGTCTGAAAGCCAAGTTACTTGACTTCATCCAACTCGGACTAAATCTTAAATTATGGATGTATCAGAGAGATAAAGGGTCTCAACTTAGATAATTAGTTTGCGGAGCGGGAGCGAAATGTGAGAGCGCTCATTATTCAAGAACTCAAAATTCAGAACGTGACGAGAGCATGATATTATATTATTTAAAATACTATTTAGTCAAATTTTTAGAAGAAATTGAATAAGCAAGAAGAGGGGAGCACGTTTGGGGGTAAATTTATTTTTTTTTAATGTATTTGCCTCATTTGAATAATTATGAATAGTAGTGAGGGGACAAATGATGAGTAAATCTACTTTCCACTAAACCATCCAATGTGTTGACATAAACTAGGAAATTCAACTATGATATTTTCCTATAAATAAGAGCATCCCCTGCCCCCCTCTTTGCAAGGGCACACGCACAAGACACAAGAGAACTCACAACACAAGTCATTTTGAACCATTTTGGATCTCTCTCCCTCTACCTTCTCTCTAAAAAATGCTTTCTCTCTTCCGATCTTACAAAACGTGTTAAATCTCTAAACACTCAACACACTCTCAATTTGACGGACTAACCATGGGATCATGGATAATCTCCACTGGGATGCATTTAATAGTCGGCGACGCTCAATTATGAATGTGAGAAATCAATGCTCTTCGAACTTTAAACATATTGAAGCAGGCTGCTCCAAACTTGACATCAACAAGTCTAGTAGCTACATAGTTTCTACCTATTCAATACTCCAATTCAATATGGAATAGTCTCATTCTACACTATATAAGTAACTTAAAATAAAATATAAATATGAAAGCACAAATAATC
Source organism: Linum tenue (assembly GCA_946122785.1). Classification (NCBI taxonomy): domain Eukaryota; kingdom Viridiplantae; phylum Streptophyta; class Magnoliopsida; order Malpighiales; family Linaceae; genus Linum; species Linum tenue. The sequence continues at coordinate 80,764,463 of CAMGYJ010000006.1, forward strand.
AAATATATGTTGAGTATTTAATTAAAGGAATTGTATAGAATACTATGTAGTCGAGTTAGTCATAGTGTTTTTACTTTGCTTTAGTAATTTGGATTCAAATTCTAGTGATAACATTTTTTATTTATAAAGAAAAAAGACGCAATTACGAAAATGACATTTCTACTGTTGCTCTCGGACCATGAAATTTAAAATGGAGAAAATTTGTTCTCATTCCAACTTATATATATATATATATATGTGTAAAGTAGAGATGTATAGATAGAGATGTAGTTAAAAAAATTCTTGATTCCACATACAGTATAACCTCTTTAACTTAATAATCGATAAATTATTAACCTAGTATAAGTTAATAATTTCTCCGGTCTCGACTTGGGCCAATGTAAAAAATGAGCAAATTTAATAAAATAATAAGATAATTGTTTTTTAGAACCAACCTAGATAAATATATATATTTTTAAATAAGAAGCCATTTTTTAATAGCACTTTTGGACACCTTTCAAATAAGAAACCATTGTTGAATATGATTTTTACAATGCTCTGTAGTTCTATATATAGTGATCGGGTCACCATGTATTCGATGAATTATATTGAATGTATGATCAAGGAATATAGGGGTGCAAGTAATTTATAACATGAATCTAGACCATCTACAAGAATACATCGAATACATTTACCATGGAAGAATGCATAATTTTCTTCTATTAAATTTTAATACAATGAAATATGAATACGTAGAATGTGGTAAGTTATCGTATGAACTTGAAATGTTTGGAATATAAGATGAACGTACATCATAAGAAAAATCTCTTTAAATTAATTAACAACTACTATAAATTAATAATTTTTACGGTCATGACTATATTAATTTATAGAGGTTATAGTTATATTATACTGAATTACTAAAACTAAATAAAAAAATTAAAACAAAGAAGAAAAAAAATGCAACAAAAGCCCAACCTTGTCAAACCCTTTCTACCCCGACCCGTTCATAATCAACGAAACAATGGTTTGGGAAAAAGAGATTGATGAACCTCCTTGGCCCGAAAGACAAATGACAGAAGATGGAGCTGATCATCATGACGAGCAGCAGGAGGAGGTTGGTGCGGTAGATCCGCCGCCATCGTCATCCTTTTCTCCTAGTGTCAGTCCGGCGCCGGTGGTATCTCCGGAAAGAAACCTACTGGATGCGGGAGAACCTGATGAGGATGATGAGTTGTTCGCGGAAACGTCTAGTCCTATGTGCTCGTTTGGACTTGATCCCGATTGCCCATGGCACGAGCTAGTTATGGAGTCGATGAATACTGATTTTGGGTGGGTCAGGTGTATTAATTTGCGTCGCTGTTTGTTTGTTTGTTTGTTCAATTTTTGGTGATGGCCGGCGGTATGCTGGAATTCATTCATGTATCTGTTTGTTTGTTTGTTTGTGTTACGTTGGAACCCTTAGTCGTGCGTTCGATCAGTGGGAGTTAGCTAGATAGTAATTAGGTGTCCTCTTGCTGTTCGTTCGGTAATTAGTTTCCTTGAGCGCCCTGGTTCCTGTTATGTGCATGTATGCTTGTTTCATTGGATTTGACTTTACGATCATGATCTCCACTCAATCTGATGGAAATTTCACTTTGTAGTTCTTCTGAAGAAGACGAGGACGGAGATCTAAAGCCCGAGGAGGAAGAAAGGATGAAAAGGGACACTCTAGGCCTTGCCGATATAGCTTTGGACTATTACAACAAGAAGGAAGTAGGTTGTTTAATTTGGCTTTTCGTGTTTCTCAATTGATCGATCGATCGATCGGTACCCTAGCAGAGCTTAAATATTGTTCAATTCCCTGTTTAATTTCCAGCCTAATAAGGATCGAATCGCTTACTTGATCTCAATTATTGTTTGACGATGAACAGGGCGTGAATTATGTGTTTGACGAGCCCTTCCTTTGCCGTTGCATTCTCTTTGAACTTGTGATGGTTTTCCATTTCAATTTCACTGCCAAGGAGGGAAACAACTCTCCCATGGAGGGAAACAGCTCTCCCAGTCCGCTGTTTTTTGGTGAGGCAATCAGATACTACGGGGGAGGTTTCAACATTCTTAAATGTGTCAAGTTGGATACTTTTGGAGACAGTAAGTATAGTGCAGTTAGTTGTGTATTATATATATCGTTGATTGAAAGCTTATCATCAAATTGCTTAGCTTGTAGATGGATGGATGGACCAGGATGGATAGATATCTGATCAACTAGAACGAACTAGTTTATGATGATCGATCGATCGATCGATGCTTATTACTTACAATTTGGTGTATATATGCAGATGGTGTCCGCAATGGTTGCATCTATTGTCGGAAAGAAATCAAACATCCTCCTGTGGGAATATGTGAGTTTGGTATGAACGAGATTGATGATTACATCAACTTAGAAAGACAAATGAAAGCAAACAACACCATTCCATTCCATGATCAAGGCAAGGAAGAAGCTGACTGACTGTGACTGGCCTGCCACCATTACTGATCTCCTTCCCATACCCCAAATGCCGACCCATCGACCTGCCTGCTCAAGTAGTAAAATTCATTCCCCGCCCTATTGTTAGCTACGCTACGCACCAAACTTATATACTCTATGCAAGTGTCACGAGGTTAAGACTTTTCTACCATGTTAGTTAGTTACTCTAAAGAAGTATATGTTATTAAGCATTATGCATTACTATATATTTGTGACTGCCAAGGGATAGGATGACATTGATCTGGCCTCGGTTAGCTCTGCTACCAGCTCGGGCAAAGGATCTTTCTCCACCTTCATTTTTGGTTCATCTTCTTTCTGGACTCTGTATAAAAGAGTCTGGTTACGTTGCAACTTGGGTACTGAGGTTTATTCATCTTCCTTATGTGTACAATTAACCTTTCTTCTTTCTTGACAAGTTGCAAGTGTGTGAGAGAGAGGTGGCATTTTCACCAACTACTTCCACAATGCTTTTCATGATCCATGAGGCTTAAAGAGAGTAAAATTTTCTAATAGAATGGGTGTAACGAAATTTTCTAGTTGTAGCTAGGCTTTTTGTATAAAAATTGATATTATTATCCCGTAAACTCTTATTAACTTAATCATCCAAAACGTACAACATTTAAGAAACTTTTTATATAATGTTGAAATTTATCTGAACATCAAAATAATATCTAGTTGAATTGTTATATACCAATCTAATTATCACTATATATCTTTCTAATAAATTATCTTCAATATTCACATAATCTATTAACCGTCAAATTTTTAGTTATCCATCCATTTCACCAATCACAGGATCAAAATGACGCCTTAATTGGATCGTTTGTGAGGCTGAGCCTACCTAGTGGTATAAAAGGACTTAATTGGATCGTCAAAAAATTAAGGAAAACTTGGGGGATTCGGTGGCCTCCCTGCCAGAAAAATATATACATGGAAAAGTTGCAAAATTTCCCCCGCAGGGGAGCTGTGTCTGTGTGGTCTGTCTGCAGTCTGCACTGCATTTATCGCCGACAATCCTCTCGTCCCCGTCTCCGGCTCTCTCTCAGGTGAACCCTGGATTAATGTTTTCTTCTCTCTAAACCCTTAAGCCGATATTCCAACTTCTCATAATCTCAGTTGAATTCAATTCCCTCCTCTCATCCCCATACCTAAGGACTTCCCGCGAAAAAGAAAATGCCTTTCGCTTTCACTTTCCTCCAATCCGATCCACGTTTTGCATCGCTAAATATGCAGACTTTTAAGCAGTGTTTACGTTGATTACAACTGGCTCATGGAGTTCCAATACAATCCTTGTGGTTTCTGTTTCAATTCCTCCTGCCCGCTCTTCATAAAGCGGAAATCTTTTCCCTTTTGGTTAGTTGGAGTTAGGGTTTGGATGTGTTCGTTTTGATTGCTGGACGGGATTCGAAGTTACATCCGCTACTTGGGTTTGCTTTGCTGTTAGTTTCTCTTTGTGTGGAGCTGGTTAGAACGGAAAATGTATGGTAGAGCTGGTCTAGAGCGATTCAAGAAAGCTCAATCCTCCGAACCATTTTCAGTCTCAGTGAGCTCAGCCCCCAAACCCACCAAAGCTCAGACCTTGCAGTCTTCTTCTTCTTCCTCTGCGACCAACTCTTCAGTTCGATGTCTGCAAACAAATGTTGCTCAAAAGCCTGCTGTGCCAGAGGCAGGGCCATTGGCAGGTCTTGCTGCTCAGCAGCAGATTCAGGTTGGAGGTGGGCAGTCTACTTGGCAGCCACCGGACTGGGCGATCGAGCCTCGGTCGGGGGTTTATTATCTCGAAGTGTTGAAGGATGGCGAGGTTATGGACCGGATTAATCTCGATAAGAGGAGGCAAATATTTGGAAGGCAATCCATTACTTGTGATTTTGTGCTTGACCATCAGTCTGTGTCTCGTCAACATGCTGCTGTTGTCCCTCACAAAAGTGGAAGGTTTGTCTCTCTAAACCGTCTCTCGTGTATTGAATTAGGCATTAGGGCAATCCATATCCTATTAGAATAGCTATCTAGTTAACAGAACTAGCTCTCATACATTGAGAAGGATTCAGTAGAACTTAGGTTGATTTGGTGATTTGACATGCCTCTTTTCAGAGGATGCTTATTTAGATGTTCTGTATTCTGCTTAACGAAGAGAATGTTTTGGCTGAATTCTTCAAGTGGAACAGTGTAAAACTATAGTTTCTATATAGATCAAACAGTTGGTAGAATTATGAATTGCAGAATCATAGGATTCTAAGGGTTCGTGTGAGATAGCTTATTTAGAGGTTCTGTATTCTGATAAACGAAGAGGATCTTTTGGCTGAATTCTTCGAGTGGAACGATGTCAAACTATAGATTCTACATAGATCAAACAGTAGGCGGAATTAGGAACCGCAGAATCATAAGATTCTAAGGGTTCGTGCGAGATAGCTATAAATTTTTATACTTTCGTTCATTTTGGGGTGATTAAGATCAGTTTGTTGCGAAGCAACAAAATTATAAACTATTACAATTTCCCAAAACAATATATTGATCTTATCCATATTCTATATATACAAGGCTTAACCTTGTTAGATACCCGATCATCAAACCAGGATAAAAGCTTATAAAAGCTTAAATTCTACCTCTGATTCTGCTGGTAAAAGCCTTATATTCCATGAACAATAGCTGTTATGAGTTCACTTGGGACTAGTAATTGATTTGTCTCCTTCGATGTGGTTTATTGACTTTTGCAGCATCTATGTAATTGATTTGGGATCTGCTCATGGCACATTCGTTGCAAATGAGAGGTTGACAAAAGACACACCTATGGAGCTCGAAGTTGGGCAGTCCTTGCGCTTTGCTGCTTCAACTAGAACCTATGTTCTAAGAAAGAATGATGCAGCTTTATTCACAAGCCTCCCACCTCCTACAGAGATCATCTTACCACCATCCCCCGATCTAAACGACGAAGAAGCAGTTGTAAATTACAACACTCAGATAAATCGTTATGGTCTGGAAAAGCTTTCTGAGCTCCCAGACTTCAAACCTAGTAGTCATCTAATCAGAAAAAAATGCGACAGCCAGCAGCAGTCTGAGAGAGATGCAAAGAGGAGAAAGAAAGCAAGAGTTGTGTTCAAAGATCACGTTGGTGGTGAGCTGGTAGAGGTTGTTGGGTTTTCAGATGGTGTAGATGTAGGGACGGAGTCTGGACCGATTGGGGTCAAAGAAGGAAGTCTCGTGGGGAGATACGAATCTCTTGTGCAGAGTGTGGTCATACCAAAAGGGAAAGAAGTGTCTTCTTCATCATCAAAGGAGAGTAGTGGTCTTTTGCAGCAAGGGGTTACTAACAAGCTGCAAGAAGTGTTGACTAAGGTCAAAACAGCTCCAGCTCAGCAGAAGGGGTTGTATGACAGCCTTTATGACGAGTCGTTTTCTGGCAAACTAGGTTCATCTTGGGCGAGTTCTTCTGTCAAAGATGGTCAGGCAAAGGCTAGCAGTGGTTCGAGTGAAAACTCTCGGAGTAAGTTGAGCTCGTATGATGATGATGAAGATGATTTGTTTGGAGACTAATCAAGGGAATCCATCTAGAGGTATGTTTTAGCTTACTTTTTATATTTGAACTGAAGAGGAGTGTGAGAGATTGATTGTTTTAGCAATTGTTGTGAAGCTGAAGCAGCCTTCAGACCCCGGGCTCTTTTGTACATGGGGAAACTTTTGGTTGTAGGTTCATCATGGGCAAGCTTTTGTTTGTAATTTGGGGTATGATGTACTTTGAAGGTTTAATTCAAGCTCTGGTGCATTTCTCAGAGGAAAGGAATGAGATCAAATTGTGCCACTTCTGATTGGTTTTAGCTATATATAGAACTCCATTCTAAGTAACCTGATGTACTTTTGATCATATTCTGTTCCTCATCTTTCTGCTATTTCGATCTAGTTCTTATATCGAATAATTTTGCTATTCTCAGTCCAGTCCTTATTGATTAATACCTAAAACTCATAGTAGCTCACTATGGTCCTTTGTACATAAATAGAGGTTATGCGCTGTAACCATAGCCGTAAAAAAAAACTGTGATTTAAGCATGAAATGGACAGCCATGGATCTGTTAGAAACAAAGTTTCTAACGGTTGTGGAATTGGGGAAATTAGCTAGATCAATTAGGGATTGATCAAGCTAGGGATTGGGAATAGGAGATTTTAGGAAGAAGAGAAGGGAAAAGGGGGCTGCTGCTGATCAGCCAAGGAGGAAGAGAGAGAAGGGGGGGGGGGGGGTCGGCGCTAGAGAGAGAGAGAGTAGTTTTAGGTTTTCTGATATTGATTGCTTAATCTCCAAAATAACACCTACTGCAGATTATATAATCCGCTAATTCCCTAACTGCTACCCAATTAATAAAATGTCACAACCCACTCCCTGCTTATTGCTAAATACCCCAAATAATCCCCCAATTATCAAAGACCGACAATAATACGAAATAACAAAAAACTGCAAATTGTTTGTTTCTAACATCCCCGCCTCCTTGGGAAGCAACCTTGTCCTCAAGGTTGCGGCTTCTCCTGCTCCGCTCCTAAGTCCTCTGCAATCTCGTCCTCGGCCTTGTCTTCCCAACGCCCCACCAGGAACATCAAATCAGGCTTCCTGCATTTGTGACCAAAGGTGAACCTCTCATCACAGTTAAAACATTTCCCTTCACGCCTCTTATGCTCGATCTCAGCAGGAGATAGCCTAGTAAATCCCTTGGGTGGTGGCCTCGGTCCTGCTCGAATGGCCGCAGAGGGTGGACCAGTCGCCGCACCCCCTCCCGTGCTCGGACCCGCCCCGCTGCTAGGCCCACTACCAGTGCCTCCGCCGCTCGGCTTCTGATATCGGCCTATCACTCCTCGGCAGCTGGCCAGCTCCTCCTCCTTATTACCTGCAAGACGGAAAACAGGTCGAAGTGAATCGGGCTCAAACACCCGAACCGCCGCTGCAATCTCCGGACGGAGTCCCGCCATGCAAAGGCCCACCAATGTCTCCTCCGGCACGCCCTTGCATTGGTTACCCAATTTGAAGAACTCAGCTCTATACTCTGCCACCGTCCCTGTCTGGCGCAGCTTGGCCAACTGCTCTGGAGCCCACCCTTCAGACTTGCCGAACTGATACTTCAGCTCCTCTTTGAACATAGGCCAAGTGATTAGCGTATGAGCTTCAGCATATGTCCGCTCCATCCACTCCCACCACTGCAATGCATCCCCCTCCAAATAGAAAGACGCCAGCTGAGCCTTCCGTTCTTCCCTAGTGGAATGGTTCTTGAACCACCGTTCCGCGGAGTATATCCACAGACCTGCATCCTCCCGACCATTGAATTTTGGAAACTCAATGGTAGGAGGTTTAGCTCTAAACACCATGTCGTCTTCATCCTCACCTCCCCGGGAATAACCGGCGTGCCTCCCATATCCCTGGGCCCCACTGTGATAGTGCTGCGAAAATCGAGGTTCCCCTGCATATTCCCAGTCGTCTTCTTCCTCCTCCTGATATCTCATTCTTCGGCCCAACTCATTTCTCTGCCTTTGATCACCTGTTCCCGCCCTCATGGGTTCCTTACCGGTGCCTCTCTGATTCACAAAAGGAGGTTGGGTGCCACTGTACTCGTCGAACTGGCCTTGGAGAGCTGGGAATCCCCTGCTGCCCGCCCCCCTGCACGTCCTAGCTGCTGCCCCGGTTCGACCATGGTACGGCCCGGTTCGGTCAGACTGGGTTCGGTCCAACCGGGTTCGATCCGTCCTGGTTCGGTCCGACCGGCCTCGACCCTCCCGGGTTCAATCCGCCCGCTAGGGGCCCGGCTCGGCCCCGCTTGGCCCACATACTCGCCCCGGCCCGCTGGACCCCGGCCCATGGCGCTCGGCCGCCCCATTTCCCAGCCGCGGCCCACCTCTCGCCGTCCTCCACCTGACCCGCCTTCCAGCCCAGCTCGGCCCACCTGGCTTCCTTCATCCCTTTTGTAATCCACCCCTGGCCCATACAACTCGTTAGGCCAAGGCCCGTGATCATACTCCTGCTCCAGGCCCATCAACTCTTCCTCGTCCAGGCCCGCTTGCAGATCCGGTTCCACGTACTCTGTCATCTTGGCCTTGCCCCGCGCGCGCGCCCTCTCTTGGACTGATGGGGTCGGTAGTAGCCCATCTTTGACTGATGGGCCGAAAGAGACTTGGCCCGCACGCGACCCGGTTGGCCGGCTAGGGTTGACCGCCGCACCGCTCTTCTCGCCCGAGCCGCCCGCCGCCTTGTCTGCCGGAGGCCGCGCGGCGCCTTGGCCGCCGAGCTCCCCTACCGAGGCGGAGCCTTCCCCCCGCGCGCCTTCCTCCACCTGCGGCTGGTCGCCACCGCCAGCTCCGGCCCCGCCTTTCCTCCAGGCCTCCGTCAGGCTGCTCACCTGCCCCTGCAGAGCCTCCACCGCCGCCAACAAGGCATCGAGGGTGCGGCCGTGATCCCTAGCCCTCACCTGCAGCCTATTCAACTCCTCCTCCACCCGCGCTTGCCTCTCCGCTTGAGTCTCCACGACGTTCTTCAGCTCCTCGATCCCCGTCAGATCTTCCACCGCCCCGTCGACCCCTCTGTCACCTGCATCGGCGCCCTTCTCACCTGCCTGGGCCGCCTTTTCCGCCTTCTCTGTTGCCTTCATGGATTTCGTTGATACCATTGTTATCTTCCCTGGTTCAAGAGCTCAAAAGAACTCACTCTCGAGCCAGGCTCTGATACCAGATGTTAGAAACAAAGTTTCTAACTGTTGTGGAATTGGGGAAATTAGCTAGATCAATTAGGGATTGATCAAGCTAGGGATTGGGAATAGGAGATTTTAGGAAGAAGAGAAGGGAAAAGGGGGCTGCTGCCGATCAGCCAAGGAGGAAGAGAGAGAAGGGGGGGTCGGCGCTAGGGAGAGAGAGAGAGTAGTTTTAGGTTTTCTGATATTGATTGCTTAATCTCCAAAATAACACCTACTGCAGATTATATAATCCGCTAATTCCCTAACTGCTACCCAATTAATAAAATGTCACAACCCACTCCCTGCTTATTGCTAAATACCCCAAATAATCCCCCCAATTATCAAAGACCGACAATAATACGAAATAACAAAAAACTGCAAATTGTTTGTTTCTAACAGGATCTCATTTCCAAGAGTTGTGAGCAAACTTTCCCTTTCTTGAGATGTTGAAATGTCCTCTCACAAATACTCAACCTAACTAACAGAAACAGAAACAACTAAAGTGGAGAGTCAGAGTGATGGATTACATCGTGGATCTCTTTTTCCTTCTCCAAGCAAAGAGCATGTTTATGGAATAAACACCATCTTTAGTTTGTTACAACACAACACTACGAGATGCTTTCAAGAGGAATCTTGAATAGAAAAGCAAGAAGCCAAAGGGGGGAATAGGGAGGAAGGAATATTGCTGTGGAATGCATAGACAAGACAAGAAACCTTCCACACACGCAAATCCCTCGACAGCATCAAAACACATATATATATAAGAAGAAGAAGGCAACTTTATTGGGTGGGATTTATGTAAGAGAGACTACTGAATTGAATGTTGTTGGTGGTGGGTGGTTTGCTGCCTTGAAGATATTTGGTATGAGACTGAGAGGGACTGAGGGAGTGGTACCGTGGAACCCTAGCTAGGCTATACCCATTAGGGCCTCATTTGGGCAATTTGGTTTGGAGTAGATATTGACTAGCTAGTCTAATTTCTCTTCAAGCTTTACACATGTAGTTGGTGACAACCCATTGTCACCCCCCACCCCCCATCTCCTTCCTCCTCTATTTGCTTGTTGAAAACTTTTGGAATCGTTGAGTGAGGAGTAGTTCTTACGTTTTGATTAACTCGAAAATGTCGACAAAGATTTAAAAACTGGCATCCATTTATTTCCAGATCGTATATAATCGAGGCCTCTCACTTCGTTTCGTTCTTCTTTCTGTATTGTCGCTTGAATGAAGACACGACATTAATGTCTGCACACTAAACTTGAAGTTTATATGATAATCCTTATGTATGTCTCTTATACTTCAACCATTCGGTACTTATTAGGATTAAAAACCCAAATCTCATAATAAACAAACACTATGATATCATGTCAGGAACTCACCCCATCTTCATAAATGGAGTCTTTATTGCAGTTACTAAAAGTAATTCATCTGTTTAGGTGTTATTTCAACCGGATGAGATTTGCACATGAAAATTTGGATCAAAGGAAATAATGTTCATCTTTTATTGTTGGGATGGAATGCTACAACCAATGTAGTCAAAATTGCGCTTTAAAACTGAAAAATATATGATTTTACGTGTCTAGATCACTAAAACGCTTCTACACAAAATCTCAGTTTTATAACTTATGTAGTTAGAAACTCCGCTTTAAAACTTAAAAACTTACGATTTTACGCTTCTAAGTCACCAAAACGTTTCTACGTAGAAACTCGCTTTTGACTACATTGGCTACAACCAACGATGGAAAGTTGGGATTGGGTTCCAACTGTCTAGCTAGCTACCTGGTACTCTATTTCAAGGGCGAATTGCTGCCTTGTGTCTATGTTGACTTGTTGGCTCTTTGGCTTGGATTGTCCTAGTAGGGACCTTTGTTTGCTCATTTTGCAGGTGAAGATTCAATTGCACAATAGTCAATCGGTGGCGGCTGTCTTGTCCACTAGGTGGCCTTTAGATGAGATTTGATGGAGCACTTGGAAATGACTCCCCTGATGTTGAAGCAACCCCTTGAACACTTTTAATATTTAGTTTGATGGTGCGGTCAAGCATAGTCACGAAGGTAGTATTGGCTTCGTGGGTTTCCAATCGTCAGGTAATATTTTCTTTGCTTTCGGAAAGTGTTATGAAGGATTACAAGATCTATTTGTTATACTGGAGGCCATACAGTGGTGCCTGACACATTCCTTTGTCTCTGTCAAATTTCATGGGGATTCACAACAATTGATACGGCGGGATGGTGGGAGGCGACTTGGCGCATGATCGGGGTGGAGCTCTATTCGAGGATACTCGGAGCTTAGTTTCTCACTTCGGTCGGTTTTGTTACTGCTTTGTTTCTCGTCGACTAAATAGGGCTGCCCATCATGTGGCACAAAAGGCCCTCTCATCGTGAGTTCGACTATTGGTCGACTCCCGCGTTTTCCTTTCTTCCTCCTTGTCCTTGTGACTATCTTTTCAACACTGACTTTGAAAAAAAAAAACAATGGAATAATGATAGAGAGACCGAAAAAGAGGAGCTAGGGTTTGGAGTGGAGTGATTCTCCATCGAACTACTTCACTTGGATGATTCATTTGACTCTTTAGGTTGCCTTGTCGGCCGCAACATAGTTACACTACACATGTGCTTTTCATTTGGAATCTACTTCTTCCATCCCCACGATGGTTAGGCTATACTTCTGTTACAAGTTAAAAGATGGTTTGGCTTTTCTTGCTAATTAATCACACTTCCATGCTAATTACATTAGTAATCGTTCGACTTCATAGGAAGATTTTGCATGCATGTGTACAGTGTATAAGAAGGCATTTCAGTTGGTTATTTGGTTACATCCTTCTGGGTTGGTTATCCGGACAATCGATAACTACCACAAACCAACTGATCCCAATAACTCAACTGGTTGATTAGCTAGGGAACTTAGGTTCTTTGTATCTCGGTTCGATACTTGTTGAAAGAGTGGTTTTGGGAAGCTAGATGACTCTACAACTGCAGAATTTATGTGGGAGATCTATGGATATTTAGTTCGCTGGAATCAACTAACATGTTTAAGGTGACTTATTGAATAAAGATTCTTCAAAACTGAAAGTGAGAACTTAGATAAACTTAAGAGTATCGTTCAACTTGTGCATGTGAAGTCTAAAAGAAAATATACGAGGCCAAATCCACACCGTGAGGAGCGTACATGTTTAAATGGAAAGAGAGACATAACCAGAAAGTTGTCTTTAGAATTATAGTATTTAATCTCTTGAGGGAAGGTAATTTCTTTTCAAGTTAACCATAATTTTCACCGTGATCATTACTTCTATCCAAGTAATTGATAATTACTTTGATTAGATCATGTTGTACTATGATCAATGTTTTGGCCAAACTTCACACCTAACGAAGTGGGTTCACTATATGTGGGGGGAGAATGGGTATAGATGGACATCAATCTTGTTGATTAAGCCTTAGTTTAATCTCTCTCCTTTTGCAATTAGGTGGACACCTTTTGCTTTGATAATTGATTATCATGGTACCATCAATCCTCAACTCCAAAAGGAGATGTCAAAAGGTTAAATTTTTCATACAAGAATTATTTTGATAGTAATGATGGTGGCTTGGTTATAAATTGGTCATGTAAATAATCTCTCATCACTTCTTGTCAACAACAAAAAAAAAAATCTCTTATCACCAATCACTTTTCCCTTTGTCATTGGTGCATAATTTTAAGCTATGGACTAGCTAGGTGGCCCATAGGCCTTTCTTTGGTTTTCATGCATCTTTTACCATGGTGAAAGAGATTAGAAGAATAAGAGAAATTACAATCACAAAAAGAAACTAATAGTGGAAATCACATCAACTTCAGATATTATTGTCTTGGATTGACATTTGTGCTCAAGATTTGGACGATTATTTAGATAATCTTAGCATTTTCTCTTATTGCAGGAGATAATTAGAGATAGTGATGAGGTTGTCTACTCGTGAATAGTTATTTATTTGCATTTTCTTTGTCAAATCATATGATCTTAATGTAACTAAAATAACATTTCAAAAGTGAGACAATTCTAATGCAAGTTGAGATTGATATAATTATCAATATATAACTTGGATATATGGATTGGTCTGATTTTGGACTTTTTATATCGAACGATACTACGATAGTAAGAAAACACTATTTGGTATAATGAACTAACTTTAACTACACAACTTTTGTTTTTGAAAACACTATACATGTATTGTTTGTATATAAAAATCAGAAAAAACAATGAGTTGAAACCATACAAATATTGTAACATTCTCATCTAAACAATGACAGAAACTAAACGACCCAAAAAAGGGATTAGAAGTGGTCCAGAGAGTTGTTATTATAATAATGTTTGTGATGGAAAAAAAGCATCTTGTGACTCCATAAGTTGAAACATTGTGACATCTACTTCAACTTGAGATGAAAGTAGAGGATGTGTGAAGGCCCCATGCATTTGTGTAAAATAATTAATATTCTCTATCACTAATCTCCTACATTTTTCTTCTCTTCTTCTTCCAAAAGCCAACATTTCATCTTCTTCCTTTCATTATATTGGCCCTTTCAAATCAAGTGGGTAGGCAAGGGAGCAAAGAAGAGATTGATGGACTCAAGGGGAAGATTTTGTACATAACACAAACAACCACACGCATGAAAAGAAGAATCCTCAACCAATCAACAAACTGGAGAAGTAGAAATTCAACTGAAATTGATGAACACAACCCTCTAGTATGTGGCTTAGTTGTAAGGATACAACTCGATTGGATTTGTTCTTTGTCAAACAGTCTAATTACTATTTACAACTAGTAATACAATACCATTTGTATCTTCTTCGAGATAAAGAATGATATTATGAAGTTTTTTTTTAATGGTGAGAATGAAATCGTAATATTTTAATAACAGTTTCATAATAATCGAAGATTATTATTATTAGGTTAATGAAATATACAAGATAACTGAAAGAAAAAATTTAGCTGATAAGAAAGTAAGAAACCATACATATTATTCTATTCTAGAGCCAAAAACATCTCAATAAGTATCACTAATGAAAACTAAACATAATAAACTAAACACCCAAAAAAATTTATCGAATAATCATAATTACTCACTTATGTAATGAGGTACATGCACTTTCAACCAACAAAATTAAGAAATGCACATGGAACACATATATTAGACGCTTCTCAACAATGTTTCATCATCAGTCTTCTATATATCGATTAGAATATATATGTTGCTTACAAAGCCGAACAAAGGGCTTTTGGATGTGTAACCTAGCTAGCTAGAACCCTAACTACTACCAACAACTTCCATTAGTCCACGAACAAGCACAACAATTGCCTTGATCGAACAGACGACAACAAGAGAGGACACGTGGCCGACATGCAAATCAGAAGAGCAAGAGAAGGATAGGAGGTGAAGAATATACCATCAAGATAGTGGGGGGAAGCATGATGAAGAGATGAATTTGCAACAGAGGATCCTTTAATTTGTTTTTGTTGTTTCATTTGTTTGTACATTTTCCTACCCTATATATGAACCCCACACCAACATAAAGATGGTGGAATGGAAGTGGAAAGAAAGAAACAAACAAATTGGACACACACAATATTGTTTTTATGAAATTAAAAGAGAGAAAGTAAAATGAAAGATCATCAATCTCTCTCAAGCAAATAGCAAATTGCCACCCACTTGCAATTTTTGATGCCTGCTTGTGGGTTGGGGATCTTTTTACTATTAGTTTAGTATCGATCATGAAGTTTTTGCTATCACATTTCAAATTAAACAAAGTATTATGAGAAGAGAAGATAGTGTGCTTTTATTCTCTTTTCAAATGATTTTGATTTTCGATTAAACTATTTGAGGACATATACCTATAAAAATTTAATAATAATTTTTCCAGTTCAGATTTGAGAAATTTTCAATATTATTTTAACAATTACGAATTTGTTGGTAAATGATAAGTTAAACATTTTTATAATCTAGTATTTGAGATCTTATTATGTCAAGGCAATACAACAAGCTACATCAATTGAGTTTACTCATTCATAAAAGTATCTATAAAAAGTTATGATTTAGTTCAATAGTGTTTGTAACCTCAATTACTTTTAAAAATTGGAAATTGGAAAAAATTATTAAATTGCTCATTCATTCTCATAAAACCCACAACTCTTGCTGACTAATCTCATCAAGCCACTCTTCCTCTCACCCTCTTTCCCAATATTCTTGGGGGTGAGGCATTAAAAGGAGTCTCCTATCGTAATGTCACACACCAAAAACCCACAAACCATTCCATTCCACTCCACCACCTCAAAGTTCCTTCCTTTTTCACCAAAAAATAAAAAAGTTCCTTCCTTTTTCTCTTCCATTTCCCCTCTCACCTCATCCATCGTCCCTTTACTCTCTTCCCTGAGTTCCATGCATGAACATTCGTTCCTTTCGTAAACCCATCTCCAATTTTGGTCGTGAGTTCCTCATCTCGTAGTAAATTGCTCCTGTAACAGATATCAGAGCATACTCTGTAGCCGCCGCCGCCTCTGGGAACTGGGCTCTGATCAGGAATCCGCCGCCGGCAGTGGCAGGGGACGCCGTTGTAGGCTGGGCCTGGGGAATTTTGATGATCGGCGGTGGCGGGTGGCTCGCAGCTATATCCACGCATTTCATTTGGTAGATGCTTGGCGCCAAACTCTACAGTGCCTATCAGGTGTTTGTGGTAAGTTCCCTGTGAGTGAAATTTCTTGTTTGTTTCTGCTGTGTGTACTGTTTATGTTTTTTTTTTTTTTTTGGTTCAAGAATTTGGTAATGGCTTCTAATTAGCTTCTGTAGGGATATGTAATTGAGGGGTTTGATTTGATTGACCAATAGAAACCAACATCTGGCTTGGTCTAGTTATAATTGTCTCCCCACTCAAACAGCCAAAACATAAGCCTCCAAGGTGCTCTTTTGTTCTGTTCTATGCAGTAGGAGATTCTGCCAATACATTGCTACAGTACAGGGTGGGGGAAATGATATATTGGATTATTGTTTGTTAATATATAATGGAAAAAGAAACAAACTTTACTGCATCGTGTTCTTTTCTGAAGACAGAAAAAAATTCTATCAGGACATGGACAAGGAGAAAAGCTTTGAAAACTCTCTGGGTCCTTATTGACAACTTTTCCTCTTTATCAAAGTTCAAAAGTTGAGCTGCTAACAGAAGCAGCTAAAGTCTGCATATTCCCAGTGTGGTTTTGGCCTTTGGGATTGCTAGCATCCAATAATAATTAAAATATATATTGTGATGTCCATGATTCTGGGTTGATGACCATGCATGACATAATCATTTCAATTCTTTTTATTGCTTTTTTCTTATAGTTTCTGTATTGTGTTGAGACCTTGTGAAGCTGGCTGGCTATTGCTTTTTTCTTCTAGTTTTTGTATTGAGGTTGAGAACTTGTGAAGCTGGCTGGCTATTTCTGAATAGTAAAGCCAAAGTTGGTTAGTTTTCAGTTTTCTTGTTAAGAACCAACCCTTGGCCTTTTTCTTCAATGACTTTTTTTCTTCAAGGACTTGATGCTTTGCTATATCAGCTCTGGCAGCTTCCTTTATTTTTCTAACCCATGGCTTAGGTTTCCAACCAATGAATGGTGGTTAAAGCACCCTGGACCAATATATTTGCTAGTACCAATCTTCTTTGGACCACCTAAAGACAATGATTATAAACCGAATTTCTTCCATCCTGAAAAGGAGGGCAATTGGTGGGTGCATAGAAAGATATATATCAGATATGTACGAAGGATGGTGGTTTCTCTTTTGATCGTCTCAATTGTGGGAAGTAACATTATACTTAAGTTTCTGCTACCTACTATGGCATTCAATGGAAAGCTAGCAGCCCATTCTGCTCCACCTTCCCTTCCTTCTTTTAGCCATCATGTCCAAGTTGCCTGAGTCCCTTGAGGTGGGCACAAAAGTAACTTCATCCTTTCGCTCAACCTTTGTTGTGCCATTGTTTATGTGGATGTCATGCTTAACCATGCATCCATCCAAACCTTATTAGAGTAGGATCTAACTATTTTAGCAAAATGGGACAGTGATGTTAATGCTTCCTATTCATACACCAGGTGACCACAACCTTTTTTCTGGTTCCATACTGCTGCTCCATCATTTATGATCCTTAGGCCACCAAATAGTCATTGTGTGACACCTCAACCTTTTTTTCCTCCATATTATACCGTGCATTTATTTCTTCTTGCTTCTTGTATGTTTTTCTCCTTGTTAAACTTTTCCCTCTTTGGTAGACATTCCATAGCTCCAATTTTACTTTGTTTCCAATCTTTTCATCAAAACTCCTAGAGAAGGTTTGTTCTGAATTGGAATTTAAGCATTATTGTTATTATTTTCTTATGATGGTGAAGGCTGACTAAGAACCAATAATCTAATAATGGGGAGAAAAATTTCATGCTGTGGCCTGTGAATTGGATTTGTCGTTTGTATTAAGGAGTAGGGAATCATAATCATAGTAATGCTTCTAGCTTGCTGTGAAGTAGACAGCACAAAAAAAGTCAAATGTTGAGTTAGGTAGGCATCTTCCTCCATTCGGTTCGGTTTAGATGTTCATAATGTTCAATGAAAACTTGGAAGGTCAAGTTCAGTATGTTAGTTAGATCTTTAATGGTATGGAAATGTCATATTAGTTGCCAATAATCACATGTAAATAACTTTCCTGTGTGGTTGGTCAGTAGTATTGCTTTCACTTCAATCTTCCACCCTTAATTGCAAGTATGCGCATATGGTTGTCACATTGGTATTATTTTGTTGGAATGTACTCATCAGTCACCAACATTCATAAGAACAATTTACAGTATCAAAATAGAAAATAACATTTTGACTGAAATTTAAGAACTATGGATGCTATTGTCTGCTTGAGTGATTGCTGATGCATATTAAAAGATTTATTAATGCACACGACCGTTTTTTTGCTGCCAAAAGACAAGGGGGTTAAATCTGACCTCAGTTCCCAGAACTTTCAGTTTCTTTGTTTGAAGTGTGTCAGGAGTTTATAGCACAAGGGTGCAAAATGTACACTAGCAGTCAAAAGAAGAGCTATTTAATGCAACTCCAAACCCATATTTTTTTCAACTTCTTTGTAAGCTCCGCAAGAGCTTCATATGGCATTGCATGCACATAAGTCTTAAAGCCAAATGACCCGAATTTCTTTTCTATTGGACAGGTGAACCTACCACGTTCTGTGTCTGGAAGGTTTTTTTACGGACTGGTGAAGATGATGGCCTCCTTTTTGGCCTAAACTTAAAGAAGAGGTAAGGTCTCTTTAATTTTGTCCGTGAATTTTGAAGATGAATTATTCTCGAGTTGCTACACAATTTGCCATTTTCTCTCTTCCCTTTGTTCATACATATGATGATGAACAAATTCCCTAGAAATTTTAGCCAACTGGTGTTGCCGGCCGCTACTAGATCAGCCCAGTTTTTGTCCCCTTTCCAATGGATTGCTTCTAAACTTTTGCCTATCATATTTCTGTCTTACCTCTTCAAACTTGGGGACCCAGGAAGATTCAATAAAGAAGTTAAATGAAACTGCAGTTGCAAGTTTGATTTTTTACAGAAACAGTGGATTTTTATTTATTTATTTATTTTCTTTTTTGAGAAAATTCTTTAAGCCAAAAATTTCATCTTCTCATCTCACTCTATGTTGTCACCAGAAACTGTTTCAGTCAAAGGCCATTAGATAGCTGTTCCTTGGATGATTGTGCATACTGAGCCGCTAGATGCCAACCAGTCCCTTCTCAAACTCACCTTTTCTCATCCTAATCTTCTCTGTCTTTCTTTCTTTAAGATTGTGGGGGAGCAAAGTCACAGTAAAGGTGGTTAATTTCTTCAAGATAAAGCATATTGCTGGCTGGCACCAGCCCTCTTAATTGATTCTAGGAAAAGAAGACTCCCAGAAAAATGAAGTTTATGAAACTTGGAACCCGGCAAGATACCTTCTATACAGAAGAGGCTACAAGGTATATTACTGACTTACTGAATCTTCCAAAAGAGCATCAGAATCAGGAAATTCTTATGATAAGTGAAGCTGACTGCAAAGCTATATCTACTCGGATATTTTGAATTCGCTTTCGAAATGCAGGTCCTTAGCATCAGAAATCTCCAGTGACCTTGAAATCAGAATCAACGGCATTACTTACCTGCTCCACAAGGTACGAATTGATGAAAAAGCCACAATGCTATCATCTAGATTTTGGTATCCCTATACTCACAACTGATTTCGCTGTTCTTAGCTGCAGTTTGCACTCCTTCCAAGATGTGGGCTCTTACAAAGACTCTGTTCTGGTACTCCTGAACCTACCACTGTTACAATGGAGCTCCATGACATTCCTGGAGGGGAAGAAGCATTCGAACTCTGTGCCAAGTACTGCTATGGAATTACGATCAGTCTCAGTGCCCATAACTTCGTGCAAGCATACTGTGCTGCTAAGTTCCTTCGCATGACAGAATCGGTCGATCAAGGCAATTTTGTGCTTAAGCTCGAGGCTTTCTTCAACTCTTGCATCCTTGAAGGTTGGAAGGACTCCATCATGGCTCTCCAGACAACTGTGAAGCTGAATGAATGGTCCGAGAATCTGGGGATCATCAGGAGATGCATCGACTCCATTGTTGATAAAATCCTCATGCCTCCTGCTAAGGTTGGTTCTGGCAGGTTTCTATCATCTCCCCGTCTTTTCATTGTTTTAGTGACCATTCAGCCATTTTACGCCTTCAAAAACTTCCTCCCTATTTGCTTGCAACTATTTGGTGACCAAAACATTGCAGGTCAGATGGTCATATACTTACACAAGACCAGGGTTCAACAAGCACGAGCAATCCGTCCCAAAAGATTGGTGGACAGAAGACATATCAGACCTCGACATAGACCTCTTCAGATGCATCATTACAGCTCTGAAATCAACGTACATGCTGCCGCCACAGCTCATTGGAGAAGCATTACACGTGTACGCGTCTCGTTGGCTTCCAGACGCCACGAAAACTCGCCCTTTGGAAAGCTCAGAGCCGAGAGAAGTAGTCTCAGACAAGGAAAGTCAGAGAAGAGTCCTTGAAACCATCGTGAGCATGATCCCAGTCGACAGAGGCTCAGTCTCCATCGGCTTTCTTCTCAGGCTTCTTAACACTGCAAATTACCTGGCCACGTCTCCTGCTACAAAGGCAGAGCTCATAAGGAGATCAAGCGTGCAACTTGAGGATGCAAATTTGAGTGACTTATTGTTCCCTTCACATTTGGGTCAGCAGGTTTATGATATTGACTCAGTTGTAGCTGTGCTTGAGAGTTTCTTGGTGGTTTGGAGACGTGTGTCGCAAGAAGCTTCTGTGGAAGAGAGTCAGGTTGTGGCATCGATTAGGAGGATTGGAAAGCTTGTTGATTCTTACCTTCAAGTGGTGGCAAAAGATCCCGACATGCCCTTGTCAAAGTTTGTTTCTCTTGCTGAAGCTCTGCCAGATGTTGCAAGAAGAAACCACGATGAGCTTTACAAGGCCATCAACAACTATTTGAAGGTATGGCTCATATCTCATAAAAAAAAAGTTCGGTTAAAAGTGTAATTTCTCATTGCACCGATGGCCAATGAGGGGAAGGGAGGTTGCGTTGGAATCGTGTGACCGAGAGGAACGCCATAGACTTGGAATTTGCAATAAAAAAGGTCTCTAAAGAAATTTCATTTTTTCACCAAATAGGCTTGTGGACTCACGAAAAGTTCGGTTAAAAGTGTAATTTCTCATTGCACCGATGGCCAATGAGGGGAAGGGAGGTTGCGTTGGAATCGTGTGACCGAGAGGAACGCCATAGGGCTGGAATTTGCAAGAAAAAAGGTCTCTAAAGAAATTTCATTTTTTCACCAAATAGGCTTGTGGGCTAACGAAAAGTTCGGTTAAAAGTGCAATTTCTCATTGCACCGATGGCCAATGAGGGGAAGGGAGGTTGCGTTGGAATCGTGTGACCGAGAGGAACGCCATAGAGTTGGAATGTGCAAGAAAAAAGGTCTCTAAAGAAATTTCATTTTTTCACCAAATAGGCTTGTGGACTCACGAAAAGTTCGGTTAAAAGTGTAATTTCTCATTGCACTGATGGCCAATGAGGGGAAGGGAGGTTGCGTTGGAATCGTGTGACCGAGAGGAACGCCATAGAGTTGGAATTTGCAAGAAAAAAGGTCTCTAAAGAAATTTCATTTTTTCACCAAATAGGCTTGTGGACTCACGAAAAGTTCGGTTTAAAGTGCAATTTCTCATTGCACCGATGGCCAATGAGGGGAAGGGAGGTTGCGTTGGAATCGTGTGACCGAGAGGAACGCCATAGAGTTGGAATTTGCAAGAAAAAAGGTCTCTAAAGAAATTTCATTTTTCCACCAAATAGGCTTGTGGGCTCACGAAAAGTTCGGTTAAAAGTGTAATTTCTCGTTGCACCGATGGCCAATGAGGGGAAGGGAGGTTGCGTTGGAATCGTGTGACCGAGAGGAACGCCATAGAGTTGGAATTGGCAAGAAAAAAGGTCTCTAAAGAAATTTCATTTTTCCACCAAATAGGCTTGTGGGCTAACGAAAAGTTCGGTTAAAAGTGTAATTTCTCGTTGCACCGATGGCCAATGAGGGGAAGGGAGGTTGCGTTGGAATCGTGTGACCGAGAGGAACGCCATAGGGTTGGAATTTGCAAGAAAAAAGGTCTCTAAAGAAATTTCATTTTTTCACCAAATAGGCTTGTGGGCTAACGAAAAGTTCGGTTAAAAGTGTAATTTCTCGTTGCACCGATGGCCAATGAGGGGAAGGGAGGTTGCGTTGGAATCGTGTGACCGAGAGGAACGCCATAGAGTTGGAATTGGCAAGAAAAAAGGTCTCTAAAGAAATTTCATTTTTCCACCAAATAGGCTTGTGGGCTAACGAAAAGTTCGGTTAAAAGTGTAATTTCTCGTTGCACCGATGGCCAATGAGGGGAAGGGAGGTTGCGTTGGAATCGTGTGACCGAGGGGAACGCCATAGACTTGGAATTTGCAAGAAAAAAGGTCTCTAAAGAAATTTCATTTTTTCACCAAATAGGCTTGTGGGCTAACGAAAAGTTAGGTTAAAAGTGCAATTTCTCATTGCACCGATGGCCAACGAGGGGAAGGGAGGTTGCGTTGGAATCGTGTGACCGAGAGGAACGCCATAGAGTTGGAATTTGCAAGAAAAAAGGTCTCTAAAGAAATTTCATTTTTTCACCAAATAGGCTTGTGGGCTAACGAAAAGTTCGGTTAAAAGTGCAATTTCTCATTGCACCGATGGCCAACGAGGGGAAGGGAGGTTGCGTTGGAATCGTGTGACCGAGAGGAACGCCATAGAGTTGGAATTTGCAAGAAAAAAGGTCTCTAAAGAAATTTCATTTTTTCACCAAATAGGCTTGTGGACTCACGAAAAGTTCGGTTAAAAGTGTAATTTCTCATTGCACCGATGGCCAATGAGGGGAAGGGAGGTTGCGTTGGAATCGTGTGACCGAGAGGAACGCCATAGACTTGGAATTTGCAATAAAAAAGGTCTCTAAAGAAATTTCATTTTTTCACCAAATAGGCTTGTGGACTCACGAAAAGTTCGGTTTAAAGTGCAATTTCTCATTGCACCGATGGCCAATGAGGGGAAGGGAGGTTGCGTTGGAATCGTGTGACCGAGAGGAACGCCATAGGGTTGGAATTTTCAAGAAAAAAGGTCTCTAAAGAAATTTCATTTTTTCACCAAATAGGCTTGTGGACTCACGAAAAGTTCGGTTAAAAGTGTAATTTCTCATTGCACCGATGGCCAATGAGGGGAAGGGAGGTTGCGTTGGAATCGTGTGACCGAGAGGAACGCCATAGGGTTGAATTTGCAAGAAAAAAGGTCTCTAAAGAAATTTCATTTTTCACCAAATAGGCTTGTGGACTCACGAAAAGTTCGGTTTAAAGTGCAATTTCTCATTGCACCGATGGCCAACGAGGGGAAGGGAGGTTGCGTTGGAATCGTGTGACCGAGAGGACGCCATAGACTTGGAATTTGCAATAAAAAAAGGTCTCTAAAGAAATTTCATTTTTTCACCAAATAGGCTTGTGGACTCACGAAAAGTTCGGTTAAAAGTGTAATTTCTCATTGCACCGATGGCCAATGAAGGGGAAGGGAGGTTGCGTTGGAATCGTGTGACCGAGAGGAACGCCATAGACTTGGAATTTGCAAGAAAAAAGGGTCTCTAAAGAAATTTCATTTTTCACCAAATAGGCTTGGTGGACTCACGAAAAGTTCGGTTTAAAGTGCAATTTCTCATTGCACCGATGGCCAATGAGGGGAA
>CAMGYJ010000006.1:80788057-80806484 GCA_946122785.1 Linum tenue
CCGAAAATAAATTGGCCCAAATCGATGCTTAATGGACTTATCATCCGTGGAGAATAGTATCAATAGACTTCATTATCGGTGGATATAGGCTCGGCCGGATTTCGTGATCTGCAACCTCCAGAATCGAAAGAAAATGGCATTTCGGAAAAATTGCCCGAAATCTGTGATGGTACCCCTTTGGAATTATGCCAAAAATGGGCCCGGAATAAATTCGCTCAAATCGGCACTTAATTGTACTTAATCATCGTTGAAGAATAGCCTCAGGCCGAATCCGTGATATGTAGCCTTCAAAATAAAACGAAAAATGGCCTTTCGTTGCAAAAAAAAATTACGAAAATGCCATCCGAAAATAAAGTTGGCTTAAAGTCGGTGCTTTATGGACTTATCATCCGTGGAGAATAGTATCAATAGACTTCATTAACGTTGGATATAGGCTCGGCCTGATTCCGTGATCTGCAAGCCTCCAGAATCGAAAGAAAATGGCATTTCGGAAATAATTGCCCGAAATCTGTGATAGGTACCCCTTGGAATCTGCTAAAAAATGGGACCCGGAATAAATTCGTCCGAATCGGAACTTAAATGGATTAATCATCGTTGAAGAATAGCCTCAGGCCGAATCCGTGATCTGTAGCCATCAAAATCCAAAGAAAATTGTCTTTCGATCGTAAAAAAAATTACGAAAATGCCATCCGAAAATAAATTGGCCCAAATCGTGCTTAATGGAGCTTATCATCCGTGGAGGAATAGTATCAATAGACTTCATTATCGGTGGATATAGGCTCCGGCCGGATTTCGTGATCTGCAGCCTCCAGAATCGAAAGAAAATGGCATTTCGGAAAATTGCCAGAAATCTGTGATGGTATCCCTTTGGGAATCTGCCAAAAATGGGCCCGGAATAAATTCGCCCAAATCGGCACTTAATGGACTTAATCATCGTGAAGAATATCCTCAGGCCAATCCGTGATTTGTAGGCCTTCAAAATCCAAAGAAAATTGTCTTTTCGATCGAAAAAAAATTTACGAAAATGTCATCCGAAAATAAATTGGCCCAAATCGGTGCTTAATGGACTTATCATCCGTGGAGAATAGTATCAATAGACTTCATTAATCGGTGGATATAGGCTCGGCCTGATTTCGTGATCTCAGCCTCCAGAATCGAAAGAAATGGCATTTCGGAAAAATTGCCCGAAATCTGTGATGGTAACCCACTTTGGCAATCTGCCAAAAATGGGGCCCGGAATAAATTCGTTCAAATCGGCACTTAATTGACTTAATCATCGTTGAAGAATAGCCTCAGGCCGAATCCGTGATCTGTAGCCTTCAAAATCCAACGAAAATGGCCTTTCGTCGGAAAAAAAAATACGAAATTTCATCCGAAAATAAATTGGCCCAAATCGGTGCTTAATGGACTGATCATCCGTGGAGAATAGTATCAATAGACTTCATTATCGGTGGATATAGGCTCGTCCGGATTTCGTGATCTGCAAGCCTCCAGAATCGAAAGAAATGGCATTTCGGAAAAATTGCCAGAAATCTGTGATGTGTACCCCTTTGGAATCTGCCAAAAATGGGCCCGAAATAAATTCGCCCATATCGGCACTTAATGTACTTAATCATCGTTGAAGAATAGCCTCACGCCGAATCCATGATCTGTAGCCGTCAAAATCCAAAGAAAATTGTCTTTCGATCTAAAAAAATTACGAAAATGCCATCCGAAAATAAATTGGCCCAAATCGATGCTTAATGGACTTATCATCCATGGAGAATAGTATTGACTCACTTCTACTGTCACCCTAGAAAATGGCCAAGTGTAACCACTTCCTAAAGCGTAGTATAGCGGGTTTGGGTTTCAATGTCAACCCGGGTCCTAGATTTGCTGACTACTCAATGAGTTCTTGTTATCTAGCAATAAAAACTGGAGTGCAAGTCTAAACTACCAAGCAAGCAAAGCAACTAAACGTTGTATTCAGGTTAAGAGAGGTCACCCGGATATGGTTCCCCCTAGTCTGCAGTTAAGCCGGATTGTAATTACCAAGTTCAGTTTCTATGAAGATTATACTGCGGAAGGTTCTTAAACAGCCTGAAGTCTCGACTAAAGGTCTTCAGACCCTCTCAATCTGACTCTCTAGCGGGCAACTAACCTCCACCGGAGTCGACAGATTGAGGCCCTAAGAACAAAACCTTCACTACACCGGAGTAAATCCGGTACAGAATAGTGAGTTGGCTCCTCGACTAAAGTCACCAACTCCCTACCTTCATCAAGGATACTCTATTAACCTAGGCAGATATTCTCATTCTAGGTTAAAGCAGAAACAACAGGAATTTGATCAGGATTCAAGTCATTCAATCATAAAACCTCAATCGAATATAATCAATCACAGAATCAGTACTTGGGTTCATACAATCAATCTCAACATACAGAACTAGGGTTCCCACACCCAGATGAATGGGAGAACTGCTCCATGGAGAGAGAAGCAAAAGCAGAATCAGACGCGGAAATCATACTGTGAAGATGGATTTCTGCTCCTGGACGTTGAATCGGCACTTCTCCAAGCTCAAACCAAGCTCCAATGGTGTTGAAGATCGATCTAGGGCGCTTGGAGACTCTTGTTCGTCGCTTTCTCTCTCTAGGAATCGTTCTATCTCTCTAAAACTCGAATCCCCTCTCAATTTGGCTGAAATCTGCCTAAAAGGGCATCATTGGCCAAAGCACTGTCGAGGGCAACGGCCGTGCTTTGCCTCAGCCCGCCCGTGCTTTGGCTAGGGTTAATTACACGGCCACAATGTTGGTGAAAACACGGCCGTGCTTTTGGGAAAACACGGCCGTGCTTTGGGAAAACACGCCCGTGCTTTGTCTCGGCCCCGCCCGTGTAATCAGCTCATGTCTGCCAAACTCGGATTTGCTCTCGGCAGTAAAAGCACGGTCACAGAACACGACCGTGTTTTGAAGGCCTCCTGCCCGTGTTTTTACTTCCGAACCTGTTCTCCTATATTCAATGCTTCGTTTCTCCCTCGTCCGGACTCCGAATCAGTCGCCGTTTGATCCCAGACGCTCGTAGTCTCGTCCTCTTTCTTTCCATGTCAAACTTGCACGATTCTTTGTCCATTAAGTGAGGTAGAAATCCATTCTTCTTCAGGTCATGCCAGAGTTTCTTCTCCCGAATCGCCAATTGATCTCTGATTGACTTGCAACTTGCGCCTATGCTTCACTTTATGTGCTAGGACCTGAAATGTGACAAAGGAACACAACCTAGCGTAAAATAGGCCAAAGAAGCAATAATGCAAGCTTAAACGATCAAGGAACAAAGGGGGAAAACCTGTGCAAATATCGAGTCATCAAATCCCCCCACACTTAACCGTTTGCTTGTCCCCAAGCAAACCTAACTCAAACCAATGCAACTCTCCAGACCTCTATAGCAACAAACAACCTCGATCATAGGTAGCGGAATTCCTAGATCATTTAGCAGCTTACGAGGTCAACCAACGCACAAGTCATCTCATAGCCTCTTCGGCGAGAACGCTAGTCTCGAGTCGGTATCATGGCAAATAGTGAGCAGAGGACAAATGAATCGTGGATGAAGAGACTCTCAAAAACAAAAGATCATGGACTCACATTTTTCAAGGTGCTCGATTTTCTTCTTGAAAATGGTTGGAACCCCTTTTCTTTCTTCTTTTTGCTTGTTTTTCTGTTTTTTTTTTTTTTTCTAGGGTTCCAACCTGTTTTTGCAGAAAACGGGGGCTCCCACCTAGCAAAGGTTTTGCGGGAGCCCGGCTCTTACCGGCCATGCCAGGAGCAGTTGTCTCGAGCCTCGTGCGGGGGAAAGACATGTAAGGGGGCTGGAGGTAGTAGGTGGAAATTGGGAACGGATTCCCGTCTCCCCTTGCACACTTTCGCCCTATTCGCACGGGAGACGTCATTTTAAAGCACATTTTCGAGCACCTGTTATTTTCAAAACATGATACAAGAGTCCATGACAGGCAGAGAGTCCACAACACCACACAATTCAAGGGTCCTAAGATCACTAGTTCACTCAATCAACCAACACACTATGAAGACGAAATGAGACGTCTTAAATGCATCAACATCCTCCATAGTGCTACACTACCTCCCTAGGTTGAAAATCACTACAGAGACTGTCAATTCAAAGCATACTGAGCAGGTAATTGCAAGGAACACGTACTTGGAGCCCTCAAATTCAAAAATTTGGACAGTGGACTAGGCTCCAAGCACACAAACAGATCTAATGCAGTCAAAAGATAAACATCCCCCCACACTTAAGATCGACATTGCCCTCAATGGAGAAGAGGGAAGGAAAGGGGAACGATGTTACCGGTATGCACGGACTGCAGAAGACTGGAAACGGACCAGGCGGGAACACAGCACAGCTCAAGGGAAACAGAAGAGCTCAACCAGAATATGTTAGGTCCGATGTCAGCCCAATAAGACATCATCCAGAACAAAGAAAACAAACCAAAACCAAACCAAAACGCAATCCGACTCGAAACATAAGAAAGAAAGTCAAACCGTGGTGGGGTTGCCTCCCCACAAGCGCTTCTTTACCGTCTTTTAGCTGGACGCCCATGGTGGATACTCAGGGAAGTGCAAGGACAGGTGCCTCCAAGAGCGGATCCACATCGCTCTTGAGGTACAGCTTCAGGTGGTGACCGTGCACCCGACGGTTACAACCACCAGCATCGGTCAGCTCGACCTGGCCATCCGGCAAGATGCAGGCGAGTGAGTACTCGGATGGCCAGGGTGGTCGTGGTGCTGGGGGTGGGACCAGCTCATAGTGGTCTCCACTCTTCTTCCGTGCAGGCTTAGCCACCTGCGGCTTCGGCCGCCACTCCTCCTTGAGCTTTTTGTTCGAAGGCGAGGCTGGATGGAGTGGCGGCGGAGGAATGATAGGCGGGTCCTGCAAAATGAGAGGTGCAGAAGGGTACACGACAGGCTCGTGTACCTGATCAGAAATAGCATGCACAGGCGATACAGAAATCATAGCACAATGATCAAACTCAGTCACAGGAAAAACAGCCTGTTCATTTCCAGCACGCAAGATCAGTTTACCATCATGCACATCAATCAGTGCCTTGGCGGTGGCAAGAAACGGTCTACCAAGAATCAAAGGCACATCCACATCATCATTTATATCCAGAATAACAAAATCAACAGGATATGTGAATGCACCCACATTAACAAGCAAATCTTCTATGATACCCCTAGGATGCACCACAGAACGATCAGCCAGCTGAATGCTCATCCTAGTAGGGCTAAGTTCACCTAGGTCTAGCTTTTTGAACAATTTATATGGCATGACATTAATGCTAGCTCCTAGGTCCGCCAAGGACTTTCCTACATGCATGCTGCCAATAGTAAGAGGGATAGTAAAACTCCCTGGATCCTTGCGCTTTTCGGGCAGCTTGTTCTGCAGGATGGCAGAACATTCCTCGCTCAGCAGCACTGTCGAAAGATCCCCAAGTTTCTTCTTGTTGGTGCAGAGATCTTTCATGAACTTCGCGTACTTGGGCATCTTCGACAGTGCCTCCACAAATGGTACGCTGATGTTGAGCTGCTTCAACATTGCCATGAACTTGGCAAACTCAGTCTCCAGCTTATCTTTATGGAGGCGAGTGGGGAAGGGAAGCTGGGGTACGTGCTCCTTCACCACTGGTTGTGGCTTGGGAGCAGGGGCTTCCTTCTCCACCCGCACTTCTGCATCACCGGCTGGAAGTGCTGAAGCAGGTAGTGGTTCCTCCTGCCTGGTCGGGGCAGGATCAGCTGATGTAGGCCTGCCGCTCCTGGTGAAAATGGCATGGGCAGTCTCGTGAGGACCGCGAGGATTGGGGACAGTGGTGGCAGGCAGAGTCCCCGGTGCCCTGGTAGTATTCTGGCGAGCTAAGTCCCCTATCTGGTGCTGGAGATCCTGCAGAATGGCACCCTGGTTCCTCTGACCTGCCTCCAGTGAGGCTACACTCTGGTCCAACCTCGTGATAGCCGCCTGAGTGCTCGTCATGAATGAAGCTAGAATATTTTCCAGCTTCGTCATCTGAGTATCTGGAGCTGGAGCTGCTGCTGGCTCGGCATACTGACGCTGGGGCTGCTGGAATGGCTGCCCCTGTCTAGCCTGGAAAGGCTGCCTCTGCTGAAAACCACCTGCTGGTGCTGGGAAACCAGGTGGCTTGGCGGTGTTATTGCTCCAGGCAAAGTGGGGATGCTGGCGCCATCCCTCATCGTAGGTGTTGCTGTATGGGTCAAGGCGCCGAGCATTGGCGATGAAGTCCACCTGCTCTTGGGGAGTAGAAGACTCCCTCATAGACTGACAATCCTCCACGAGGTGATTCGGGCTCTCACACCACTGACACTGAGCAACTGGAGGTGTAGCCAAACTTCTGCCCGGAATAAGACTGTTGGGCTGCTTCAATGCCTGCACTAGCTCAGCTACCTGCTGCTCGAGCCCGGATCTGGTCTCCATGGCGTGCACACCACGGTCCCTGGAATGTCTGCCTCTGCTGCTCTGCCCCCAGGAATGATCGCGGGCAGCCAAAGTACTGATCATCTGGTTCAGCTCGGGTGGAGTCTTAGTAAGGATATCCCCTCCTGGGCATAGAGACTCGATCACCCTCTGGCTGTCTGGGGTGATGGCACTGTAGAAGTTCCCCACTGTGAAAGCATCGCTGAAGCCATGATGGGGACACTGCCAGAAGTATCCCATGTACCGCTCCCATGCATCACGAAGGGACTCATCTGGCTCTTGGCGGAAATGAGTGATCTCCCGCTGAATCTCAGTAGTCTTCGATGCCGGATAATATCTGTGCACGAACTTATCCGCCAGATCGTCCCAAGAAGTGATGGACAGTGGGGGCTGGGTCTCCAACCACCTCTTAGCATTCCCCGCCAGAGAATGGGGGAAGAGGTGAAGGCGGATTGCCTCATCCGGAACACCATTCAGCTTGAACCCGTTCGTCAGCTGCAGAAAACGGGAAAGGTGTGCCCGGGCTTCCTCATCCTTCAAGCCATGGAACTGGATAGAGGATGTGATGAGCTGAATCCAGCCTGGCTTGATCTCGAAGTTATTTGCTGGGACGGGTGGATAGAGGATGACCGGGTGGATGTCAGCAATCCGTGGAGTGTAGTAGTACTCCAAGGTGGGACCCGGCGGTGGTGGTGGATGCTGATTCACCGGGGGAACCTGTCGAGCATTCCCCGGTTGTGGGATGTCTTCGCCCTCCATCTCGTACTCTTCCTCAGAATCGCTGGTTAAGTGGCCGTCTATGCGCTCTCCCGTAACCAGTCTAGCTCGCTGCTGTCTCCTAAGTTGGCGGCAAGTGCGTTCAAGCTCTGGATCCAACGGCAGTAACCCTCCTGACTGGCTACGGGTCATGCACTACCTGCACACACTCAAGCAAGCAAACCCGTGAAGGCACAAGTGGGACAAAGCAAACAAAGCGAAAAGAAAAGCTAGAGTAACAGAAATCACTTTTCTTCAACAACCTAGCCGTCCCCGGCAACGGCGCCAAAAACTTGACTCACTTCTACTGTCACCCTAGAAAATGGCCAAGTGTAACCACTTCCTAAAGCGTAGTATAGCGGGTTTGGGTTTCAATGTCAACCCGGGTCCTAGATTTGCTGACTACTCAATGAGTTCTTGTTATCTAGCAATAAAACTGGAGTGCAAGTCTAAACTACCAAGCAAGCAAAGCAACTAAACGGTTGTATTCAGGTTAAGAGAGGTCACCCGGATATGGTTCCCCCTAGTCTGCAGTTAAGCCGGATTGTAATTACCAAGTTCAGTTTCTATGAAGATTATACTGCGGAAGGTTCTTAAACAGCCTGAAGTCTCGACTAAAGGTCTTCAGACCCTCTCAATCTGACTCTCTAGCGGGCGACTAACCTCCACCGGAGTCGACAGATTGAGGCCCTAAGAACAAAACCTTCACTACCGGAGTAAATCCGGTACAGAATAGTGAGTTGGCTCCTCGACTAAAGTCACCAACTCCCTACCTTCAATCAAGGATACTCTATTAACCTAGGCAGATATTCTCATTCTAGGTTAAAGCAGAAACAACAGGAATTTGATCAGGATTCAAGTCATTCAATCATAAAACCTCAATCGAATATAATCAATCACAGAATCAGTACTTGGGTTCATACAATCAATCTCAACATACAGAACTAGGGTTTCCCACACCCAGATGAATGGGAGAACTACTCCATGGAGAGAGAAGCAAAAGCAGAATCAGACGCGGAAATCATACTGTGAAGATGGATTTCTGCTCCTGGACGTTGAATCGGCACTTCTCCAAGCTCAAACCAAGCTCCAATGGTGTTGAAGATCGATCTAGGGCGCTTGGAGACTCTTGTTCGTCGCTTTCTCTCTCTAGGAATCGTTCTATCTCTCTAAAACTCGAATCCCCTCTCAATTTGGCTGAAATCTGCCTAAAAGGGCATCATTGGCCAAAGCACTGTCGAGGGCACGGCCGTGCTTTGCCTCAGCCCGCCCGTGCTTTGGCTAGGGTTAATTACACGGCCACATGTTGGTGAAAACACGGCCGTGCTTTTGGGAAAACACGGCCGTGCTTTGGGAAAACACGCCCGTGCTTTGTCTCGGCCCCGCCCGTGTAATCAGCTCATGTCTGCCAAACTCGGATTTGCTCTCGGCAGTAAAAGCACGGTCACAGAACACGGCCGTGTTTTGAAGGCCTCCTGCCCGTGTTTTTACTTCCGAACCTGTTCTCCTATATTCAATGCTTCGTTTCTCCCTCGTCCGGACTCCGAATCAGTCGCCGTTTGATCCCAGACGCTCGTAGTCTTGTCCTCTTTCTTTCCATGTCAAACTTGCACGATTCTTTGTCCATTAAGTGAGGTAGAAATCCATTCTTCTTCAGGTCATGCCAGAGTTTCTTCTCCCGAATCGCCAATTGATCTCTGATTGACTTGCAACTTGCGCCTATGCTTCACTTTATGTGCTAGGACCTGAAATGTGACAAAGGAACACAACCTAGCGTAAAATAGGCCAAAGAAGCAATAATGCAAGCTTAAACGATCAAGGAACAAAGGGGGAAAACCTGTGCAAATATCGAGTCATCAAGTATCAATAGACTTCATTATCGGTGGATATAGGCTCGGCTTGATTCCATGATCTGCAGCCTCCAGAATCGAAAGAAAATGGCATTTCGGAAAAGTTGCCAGAAATCTGTGATGGTACCTCTTTGGAATCTGCCAAAAATGGGTCCGAAATAAATTCGCCCAAATCGGCACTTATTGGACTTAATCATCGTTGAAGAATAGCCTCAGGCCGAATCCGTGATCTGTAGCCTTCAAAATCTAAAGAAAATGGTCTTTCGATCTAAACAAATTACGAAAATGTCATCCGAAAATAAATTGGCCCAAATCGGTGCTTAATGGACTTATCATCCGTGGAGAATAGTATGAATAGACTTCATTATCGGTGGATATAGGCTCGGCCTGATTTCGTGATCTGCAGCCTCCAGAATCGAAAGAAAATGGCATTTCGGGAAAATTGCCCGAAATCTGTGATGGTACCCCTTTGGAATCTGCCAAAAATGGGCCCGAAATAAATATGTTCAAATCGGCACTTAATGGACTTAATCATCGTTGAAGAATAGCCTCAGGTCGAATCCGTGATCTGTAGCCTTCAAAATAAAACGAAAATGGCCTTTCGTCGCAAAAAAAAATTACGAAAATGCCATCCGAATATAAATTGGCTTAAATCGGTGCTTTATGGACTTATCATCCGTGGAGAATAGTATCAATAGACTTCATTAACGGTGGATATAAGCTCGGTCTGATTCCGTGATCTGCAGCCTCCAAAATCGAAAAAAATGGCATTTCGGAAAAATTGCCCGAAATCTGTGATGGTACCCCTTTGGAATATGCTAAAAATGGGCCCGGAATAAATTCGCCCGAATCGGCACTTAATGGATTTAATCATCGTTGAAGAATAGCCTCAGGCCGAATCCGTGATCTGTAGCCATCAAAATCCAAAGAAAATTGTCTTTCGATCTAAAAAAATTACGAAAATGCCATCCGAAAATAAATTGGCCCAAATCGATGCTTAATGGACTTATCATCCGTGGAGAATAGTATCAATAGACTTCATTATCGGTGGATATAGGCTCGGCCGGATTTCGTGATCTGCAACCTCCAGAATCGAAAGAAAATGGCATTTCGGAAAAATTGCCCGAAATCTGTGATGGTACCCCTTTGGAATCTGCCAAAAATGGGCCCGAAATAAATTTGTCCAAATCGGCACTTATTGGACTTAATCATCGTTGAACAATAGCCTCAGGCCGAATCCGTGATCTGTAGCCTTCAAAATCCAAAGAAAATGGTCTTTCGATCTAAAAAAATTACGAAAATGCCATCCGAAAATAAATTGGCCCAAATCGGTGCTTAATGGACTTATCATCCGTGGAGAATAGTATCAATAGACTTCATTATCGGTGGATATAGGCTCGGCCTGATTTCATGATCTGCAGCCTCCAGAATCGAAAGAAAATGGCATTTCGGAAAAATTGCCCGAAATCTGTGATGGTACCCCTTTGGAATCTGCCAAAAATGGGCCCGAAATAAATTTGTTCAAATCGGCACTTAATGGACTTAATCATCGTTGAAGAATAGCCTAGGTCGAATCCGTGATCTGTAGCCTTCAAAATAAAACGAAAATGGCCTTTCGTCGCAAAAAAAATTACGAAAATGCCATCCGAAAATAAATTGGCTTAAATCGGTGCTTTATGGACTTATCATCCGTGGAGAATAGTATCAATAGACTTCATTAACGGTGGATATAAGCTCGGCCTGATTCCGTGATCTGCAGCCTCCAAAATCGAAAGAAAATGGCATTTCGGGAAAATTGCCCAAAATCTGTGATGGTACCCCTTTGGAATATGCTAAAAATGGGCCCGGAATAAATTCGCCCGAATCGGCACTTAATGGACTTAATCATCGTTGAAGAATAGCCTCAGGCCGAATCCGTGATCTGTAGCCTGCAAAATCCAAAGAAAATTGTCTTTCGATCAAAAAAAATTACGAAAATGCCATCCGAAAATAAATTGGCCCAAATCGGTGCTTAATGGACTTATCATCCTTGGAGAATAGTATCAATAGACTTCATTATCGGTGGATATAGGCTCGGCCTGATTTCATGATCTGCAGCCTCCAGAATCGAAAGAAAATGGCATTTCGGAAAAATTGCCCGAAATCTGTGATGGTACCACTTTGGAATCTGCCAAAAATGGGCCCGGAATAAATTCGCTCAAATCGGCACTTAATGTACTTAATCATCGTTGAAGAATAGCCTCAGGCCGAATCCGTGATATGTAGCCTTCAAAATAAAACGAAAATGGCCTTTCGTCGCAAAAAAAAATTACGAAAATGCCATCCGAAAATAAATTGGCTTAAATCGGTGCTTTATGGACTTATCATCCGTGGAGAATAGTATCAATAGACTTCATTAACAGTGGATATAGGCTCGGCCTGATTCCGTGATCTGCAGCCTCCAGAATCGAAAGAAAATGGCATTTCGGAAAAATTGCCCGAAATCTGTGATGGTACCCCTTTGGAATCTGCCAAAAATGGGCCCGGAATAAATTCGCCCAAATCGGCACTTAATGGACTTAATCATCGTTGAAGAATAGCCTCAGGCCGAATCCGTGATCTGTAGCCTTCAAAATCCAAAGAAAATTGTCTTTCGATCAAAAAAAATTACGAAAAATGCCATCCGAAAATAAATTGGCCCAAATCGGTGCTTAATGGAGTTATCATCCGTGGAGAATAGTATCAATAGACTTCATTATCGGTGGATATAGGCTCGGCCTGATTTCGTGATCTGCAGCCTCCAGAATCGAAAGAAAATGGCATTTCGGAAAAATTGCCCGACATCTGTGATGGTACCCCTTTGGAATATGCCAAAAATGGGCCCGGAATTAATTCGCCCAAACCGGCACTTAATGGACTTAATCATCTTTGAAGAATAGCCTCAGGCCGAATCCGTGATATGTAGCCTTCAAAATAAAACGAAAATGGCCTTTCGTCACAAAAAAAATAACGAAAATGCCATCCGAAAATAAATTGGCTTAAATCGGTGCTTTATGGACTTATCATCCGTGGAGAATAGTATCAATAGACTTCATTATCGGTGGATATAGGCTCGGCCTGATTCCGTGATCTGCAGCCTCCAGAATCGAAAGAAAATGGCATTTCGGAAAAATTGCCCGACATCTGTGATGGTACCCCTTTGGAATATGCCAAAAATGGGCCCGGAAATAATTCGCCCAAACCGGCACTTAATGGACTTAATCATCGTTGAAGAATAGCCTCAGGCCGAATCCGTGATCTGTAGCCTTCAAAATCCAAAGAAAATTGTCTTTCGATCAAAAAAAATTACGAAAATGCCATCCGAAAATAAATTGGCCCAAATCGGTGCTTAATGGACTTATCATCCTTGGAGAATAGTATCAATAGACTTCATTATCGGTGGATATAAGCTCGGCCTGATTTCGTGATCTGCAGCCTCCAGAATCTAAAGAAAATGGCATTTCGGAAAAATTGCCCGAAATCTGTGATGGTACCCCTTTGGAATATGCCAAAAATGGGCCCGGAATAAATTCGCCCAAATCGGCACTTAATGGACTTAATCATCGTTGAAGAATAGCCTCAGGCCGAATCCGTGATATGTAGCCTTCAAAATAAAACGAAAATGGCCTTTCGTCGCAAAAAAAATTACGAAAATGCCCTCCGAAAATAAATTGGCTTAAATCGGTGCTTTATGGACTTATCATCCGTGGAGAATAGTATCAATAGACTTCATTATCGGTGGATATAGGCTCGGCCGGATTTCGTGATCTGCAGCCTCCAGAATCGAAAGAAAATGGCATTTCGGAAAAATTGCCCGAAATCTGTGATGGTACCCCTTTGGAATCTGCCAAAAATGGGCCCGGAATAAATTCGCCCAAATCGGCACTTAATGGACTTAATCATCGTTGAAGAATAGCCTCAGGCCGAATCCGTGATCTGTAGCCTTCAAAATCCAAAGAAAATTGTCTTTCGATCTAAAAAAATTACGAAAATGCCATCCGAAAATAAATTGGCCCAAATCGATGCTTAATGGACTTATTATCCGTGGAGAATAGTATCAATAGACTTCATTATCGGTGGATATAGGCTCGGCTTGATTCCATGATCTGCAGCCTCCAGAATCGAAAGAAAATGGCATTTCGGAAAAGTTGCCAGAAATCTGTGATGGTACCTCTTTGGAATCTGCCAAAAATGGGCCCGAAATAAATTCGCCCAAATCGGCACTTATTGGACTTAATCATCGTTGAAGAATAGCCTCAGGCCGAATCCGTGATCTGTAGCCTTCAAAATCTAAAGAAAATGGTCTTTCGATCTAAAAAAATTACGAAAATGTCATCCGAAAATAAATTCGCCCAAATCGGTGCTTAATGGACTTATCATCCGTGGAGAATAGTATCAGTAGACTTCATTATCGGTGGATATAGGCTCGGCCTGATTTCGTGATCTGCAGCCTCCAGAATCGAAAGAAAATGGCATTTCGGGAAAATTGCCCGAAATCTGTGATGGTACCCCTTTGGAATCTGCCAAAAATGGGCCCGAAATAAATATGTTCAAATCGGCACTTAATGGACTTAATCATCGTTGAAGAATAGCCTCAGGTCGAATCCGTGATCTGTAGCCTTCAAAATAAAACGAAAATGGCCTTTCGTCGCAAAAAAAATTACGAAAATGCCATCCGAATATAAATTGGCTTAAATCGGTGCTTTATGGACTTATCATCCGTGGAGAATAGTATCAATAGACTTCATTAACGGTGGATATAAGCTCGGTCTGATTCCGTGATCTGCAGCCTCCAAAATCGAAAAAAATGGCATTTCGGAAAAATTGCCCGAAATCTGTGATGGTACCCCTTTGGAATATGCAAAAAATGGGCCCGGAATAAATTCGCCCGAATCGGCACTTAATGGATTTAATCATCGTTGAAGAATAGCCTCAGGCCGAATCCGTGATCTGTAGCCATCAAAATCCAAAGAAAATTGTCTTTCGATCTAAAAAAATTACGAAAATGCCATCCGAAAATAAATTGGCCCAAATCGATGCTTAATGGACTTATCATCCGTGGAGAATAGTATCAATAGACTTCATTATCGGTGGATATAGGCTCGGCCGGATTTCGTGATCTGCAACCTCCAGAATCGAAAGAAAATGGCATTTCGGAAAAATTGCCCGAAATCTGTGATGGTACCCCTTTGGAATCTGCCAAAAATGGGCCCGAAATAAATTTGTCCAAATCGGCACTTATTGGACTTAATCATCGTTGAACAATAGCCTCAGGCCGAATCCGTGATCTGTAGCCTTCAAAATCCAAAGAAAATGGTCTTTCGATCTAAAAAAATTACGAAAATGCCATCCGAAAATAAATTGGCCCAAATCGGTGCTTAATGGACTTATCATCCGTGGAGAATAGTATCAATAGACTTCATTATCGGTGGATATAGGCTCGGCCTGATTTCATGATCTGCAGCCTCCAGAATCGAAAGAAAATGGCATTTCGGAAAAATTGCCCGAAATCTGTGATGGTACCCCTTTGGAATCTGCCAAAAATGGGCCCGAAATAAATTTGTTCAAATCGGCACTTAATGGACTTAATCATCGTTGAAGAATAGCCTAGGTCGAATCCGTGATCTGTAGCCTTCAAAATAAAACGAAAATGGCCTTTCGTCGCAAAAAAAATTACGAAAATGCCATCCGAAAATAAATTGGCTTAAATCGGTGCTTTATGGACTTATCATCCGTGGAGAATAGTATCAATAGACTTCATTAACGGTGGATATAAGCTCGGCCTGATTCCGTGATCTGCAGCCTCCAAAATCGAAAGAAAATGGCATTTCGGAAAAATTGCCCAAATTCTGTGATGGTACCCCTTTGGAATATGCTAAAAATGGGCCCGGAATAAATTCGCCCGAATCGGCACTTAATAGACTTAATCATCATTGAAGAATAGCCTCAGGCCGAATCCGTCATCTGTAGCCTTCAAAATCCAAAGAAAATTGTCTTTCGATCTAAAAAAATTACGAAAATGCAATCCGAAAATAAATTGGCCCAAATCGATGCTTAATGGACTTATCATCCGTGGAGAATAGTATCAATAGACTTCATTATCGGTGGATATAGGCTCGGCCGGATTTCGTGATCTGCAACCTCCAGAATCGAAAGAAAATGGCATTTCGGAAAAAATGCCCGAAATCTGTGATGGTACCCCTTTGGAATCTGCCAAAAATGGGCCCGAAATAAATTCGGCCAAATCGGCACTTATTGGACTTAATCATCGTTGAACAATAGCCTCAGGCCGAATCCGTGATCTGTAGCCTTCAAAATCCAAAGAAAATTGTCTTTCGATCTAAAAAAATTACGAAAAAGTCATCCGAAAATAAATTGGCCCAAATCAGTGCTTAATGGACTTATTATCTGTGGAGAATAGTATCAATAGACTTCATTATCGATGGATATAGGCTCGGCCTGATTTCGTGATCTGCAGCCTCCAGAATCGAAAGAAAATGGCATTTCGGAAAAATTGCCCGAAATCTGTGATGGTACCCCTTTGGAATCTGCCAAAAATGGGCCCGAAATAAATTCGCCCAAATCGGCACTTATTTGACTTAATCATCGTTGAAGAATAGCCTCAGGCCGAATCCATGATCTGTAGCCGTCAAAATCCAAAGAAAATTGTCTTTCGATCTAAAAAAATTACGAAAATGCCATCCGAAAATAAATTGGCCCAAATCGATGCTTAATGGACTTATCATCCGTGGAGAATAGTATCAATAGACTTCATTATCGGTGGATATAGTCTCGGCCTGATTCCGTGATCTACAGCCTCCAGAATCGAAAGAAAATGGCATTTCGGAAAAATTGCCCGAAATCTGTGATGGTGTACCCCTTTGGAATCTGCCAAAAATGGGCCCGAAATAAATTCGCCCAAATCGGCACTTATTTGACTTAATCATCGTTGAAGAATAGCCTCAGTCCGAATCCGTGATCTGTATCCGTCAAAATCCAAAGAAAATTGTCTTTCGATCTAAAAAAATTACGAAAATGCCATCCGAAAATATATTGGCCCAAATCGATGCTTAATGAACTTATCATCCGTGGAGAATAGTATCAATAGACTTCATTATCGGTGGATATAGGCTCGGACTGATTTCGTGATCTGCAGCCTCCAATATCGAAAGGAAATGGCATTTCGGAAAAATTGCCCGAAATCAGTGATGGTACCCCTTTGGAATCTGCCAAAAATGGGCCCGGAATAAATTCGTTCAAATCGGCACTTAATGGACTTAATCATCGTTGAAGAATAGCCTCAGGTCGAATCCGTGATCTGTAGCCTTCAAAATAAAACGAAAATGGCCTTTCGTCGCAAAAAAAATTACGAAAATGCCATCCGAAAATAAATTGGGTTAAATCGGTGCTTTATGGACTTATCATCCGTGGAGAATAGTATCAATAGACTTCATTAACGGTGGATATAAGCTCGGCCTGATTCCGTGATCTGCAGCCTCCAAAATCGAAAGAAAATGGCATTTAGGAAAAATTGCCCAAAATCTGTGATGGTACCCCTTTGGAATATACTAAAAATGGGCCCGGAATAAATTCGCCCGAATCGGCACTTAATGGACTTAATCATCGTTGAAGAATAGCCTCAGGCCGAATCCGTCATCTGTAGCCTTCAAAATCCAAAGAAAATTGTCTTTCGATCTAAAAAAATTACGAAAATGCCATCCGAAAATAAATTGGTCCAAATCGATGCTTAATGGACTTATCATCCGTGGAGAATAGTATCAATAGACTTCATTATCGGTGGATATAGGCTCGGCCGAATTTCGTGATCTGCAACCTCCAGAAACGAAAGAAAATGGCATTTCGGAAAAAATGCCCGAAATCTGTGATGGTACCCCTTTGGAATCTGCCAAAAATGGGCCCGAAATAAATTCGGCCAAATCGGCACTTATTGGACTTAATCATCGTTGAACAATAGCCTCAGGCCGAATCCGTGATCTGTAGCCTTCAAAATCCAAAGAAAATTGTCTTTCGATCTAAAAAAATTACGAAAAAGTCATCCGAAAATAAATTGGCCCAAATCAGTGCTTAATGGACTTATTATCTGTGGAGAATAGTATCAATAGACTTCATTATCGGTGGATATAGGCTCGGCCTGATTTCGTGATCTGCAGCCTCCAGAATTGAAAGAAAATGGAATTTCGGAAAAATTGCCCGAAATCTGTGATGGTACCCCTTTGGAATCTGCCAAAAATGGGCCCGAAATAAATTCGCCCAAATCGGCACTTATTTGACTTAATCATCGTTGAAGAATAGCCTCAGGCCGAATCCATGATCTGTAGCCGTCAAAATCCAAAGAAAATTGTCTTTCGATCTAAAAAAATTACGAAAATGCCATCCGAAAATAAATTGGCCCAAATCGATGCTTAATGGACTTATCATCCGTGGAGAATAGTATCAATAGACTTCATTATCGGTGGATATAGCCTCGGCCTGATTCCGTGATCTACAGCCTCCAGAATCGAAAGAAAATGGCATTTCGGAAAAATTGCCCGAAATCTGTGATGGTACCCCTTTGCAATCTGCCAAAAATGGGCCCGAAATAAATTCGCCCAAATCGGCACTTATTTGACTTAATCATCGTTGAAGAATAGCCTCAGTCCGAATCCGTGATCTGTAGCCGTCAAAATCCAAAGAAAATTGTCTTTCGATCTAAAAAAATTACGAAAATGCCATCCGAAAATATATTGGCCCAAATCGATGCTTAATGAACTTATCATCCGTGGAGAATAGTATCAATAGACTTCATTATCGGTGGATATAGGCTCGGACTGATTTCGTGATCTGCAGCCTCCAATATCGAAAGGAAATGGCATTTCGGAAAAATTGCCCGAAATCTGTGATGGTAACCCTTTGGAATCTGCCAAAAATGGGCCCGGAATAAATTCGTTCAAATCGGTACTTAATGGACTTAATCATCGTTGAAGAATAGCCTCAGGTCGAATCCGTGATCTGTAGCCTTCAAAATAAAACGAAAATGGCCTTTCGTCGCAAAAAAAATTACGAAAATGCCATCCGAAAATAAATTGGGTTAAATCGGTGCTTTATGGACTTATCATCCGTGGAGAATAGTATCAATAGACTTCATTATCGGTGGATATGGGATCGGCCTGATTCCGTGATCTACAGCCTCCAGAATCGAAAGAAAATGGCATTTCGGAAAAATTGCCCGAAATCTATGATGGTACCCCTTTGGAATCTGCCAAAAATGGGCCCGAAATAAATTCGCCCAAATCGGCACTTATTTGACTTAATCATCGTTGAAGAATAGCCTCAG
>CAMGYJ010000006.1:80806819-80998598 GCA_946122785.1 Linum tenue
ATGGCGTTCCTCTCGGTCACACGATTCCAACGCAACCTCCCTTCCCCTCATTGGCCATCGGTGCAATGAGAAATTGCACTTTAAACCGAACTTTTCGTTAGCCCACAAGCCTATTTGGTGAAAAAATGAAATTTCTTTAGAGACCTTTTTTCTTGCAAATTCCAACTCTATGGCGTTCCTCTCGGTCACACGATTCCAACGCAACCTCCCTTCCCCTCATTGGCCATCGGTGCAATGAGAAATTGCACTTTAACCGAACTTTTCGTTAGCCCACAAGCCTATTTGGTGAAAAAATGA
Organism: Linum tenue; assembly: GCA_946122785.1. Taxonomy (NCBI): domain Eukaryota; kingdom Viridiplantae; phylum Streptophyta; class Magnoliopsida; order Malpighiales; family Linaceae; genus Linum; species Linum tenue. The sequence continues at coordinate 80,807,117 of CAMGYJ010000006.1, forward strand.
AATTTCTTTAGAGACCTTTTTTCTTGCAAATTCCAACTCTATGGCGTTCCTCTCGGTCACACGATTCCACGCAACCTCCCTTCCCCTCATTGGCCATCGGTGCAATGAGAAATTGCACTTTAACCGAACTTTTCGTTAGCCCACAAGCCTATTTGGTGAAAAATGAAATTTCTTTAGAGACCTTTTTTCTTGCAAATTCCAACTCTATGGCGTTCCTCTCGGTCACACGATTCCAACGCAACCTCCCTTCCCCTCATTGGCCATCGGTGCAATGAGAAATTGCACTTTAACCGAACTTTTCGTAGCCCACAAGCCTATTTGGTGAAAAAATGAAATTTCTTTAGAGACCTTTTTTCTTGCAAATTCCCACTCCATGGCGTTCCTCTCGGTCACACGATTCCAACGCAACCTCCCTTCCCCTCATTGGCCATCGGTGCAATGAGAAATTGCACTTTAAACCGAACTTTTCGTTAGCCCACAAGCCTATTTGGTGAAAAAATGAAATTTCTTTAGAGACCTTTTTTCTTGCAAATTCCAACTCTATGGCGTTCCTCTCGGTCACACGATTCCAACGCAACCTCCCTTCCCCTCATTGGCCATCGGTGCAATGAAATTGCACTTTAAACCGAACTTTTCGTTAGCCCACAAGCCTATTTGGTGAAAAAATGAAATTTCTTTAGAGACACTTTTTTCTTGCAAATTCCAAGCTCTATGCGTTCCTCTCCGGTCACACGATTCCAACGCAAACCTCCCTTCCCCTCATTGGCCATCGGTGCAATGAGAAATTGCACTTTTAACCGAACTTTTCGTTAGCCACAAGCCTATTTGGTGAAAAAATGAAATTTCTTTAGAGACCTTTTTTCTTGCAATTCCAACTCTATGGCGTTCCTCTCGGTCACACGATTCCAACGCAACCTCCCTTCCCCTCATTGGCCATCGGTGCAATGAGAAATTAGCACTTTTAACCGAACTTTTCGTGAGCCCACAAGCCTATTTGGTGAAAAAAGTGAAATTTCTTTAGAGACCTTTTTTTTCTTGCAAATTCCTAACTCTATGGCGTTCCTCTCGGTCACACGATTCCAACGCAACCCTCCCTTCCCCTCATTGGCCATCGGTGCAATGAGAAATTGCACTTTAACCGAACTTTTCGTTAGCCCACAAGCCTATTTGGTGAAAAAAATGAAATTTCTTTAGAGACCTTTTTCTTGCAAATTCCAACTCTATGGCAGTTCCTCTCGGTTCACATACGATTCCAACGCAACCTCCCTTCCCCTCATTGGCCATCGGTGCAATGAGAAATTGCACTTTAAACCGAACTTTTCGTAGCCACAAGCCTATTTGGTGAAAAAATGAAATTTCTTTAGAGACCTTTTTTCTTGCAAATTCCAACTCTATGGCTTCCTCTCGGTCACACGATTCCAACGCAACCTCCCTTCCCCTCATTGGCCATCGGTGCAATGAGAAATTAACTTTTAAACCGAACTTTTCGTGAGCCCACAAGCCTATTTGGTGAAAAATGAATTTCTTTAGAGACCTTTTTCTTGCAAATTCCAACTCTATGGCGTTCCTCTCGGTCACACGATTCCAACGCAACCTCCCTTCCCCTCATTGGCCATCGGTGCAATGAGAAATTGCACTTTTAACCGAACTTTTCGTTAGCCCACAAGCCTATTTGGTGAAAAAATGAAATTTCTTTAGAGACCTTTTTTCTTGCAAATTCCAACTCTATGGCGTTCCTCTCGGTCACACGATTCCAACGCAACCTCCCTTCCCCTCATTGGCCATCGGTGCAATGAGAAATTGCACTTTTAACCGAACTTTTCGTTAGGCCCACAAGCCTATTTGGTGAAAAAATGAAATTCTTTAGAGACCTTTTTTCTTGCAAATTCCAACTCTATGGCGTTCCTCTCGGTCACGACGATTCCAACGCAACCTCCCTTCCCCTCATTGGCCATCGGTGCAATGAGAAATTGCACTTTTAACCGAACTTTTCGTTAGCCCACAAGCCTATTTGGTGAAAAAATGAAATTTCTTTAGAGACCTTTTTTCTTGCAAATTCCAACTCTATGGGCGTTCCTCTCGGTCACACGATTCCAACGCAACCTCCCTTCCCCTCATTGGCCATCGGTGCAATGAGAAATTCCACTTTTAAACCGAACTTTTCGTTAGCCCACAAGCCTATTTGGTGAAAAAATGAAATTTCTTTAGAGACCTTTTTTCTTGCAAATTCCAACTCTATGGCGTTCCTCTCGGTCACACGATTCCAACGCAACCTCCCTTCCCCTCATTGGCCATCGGTGCAATGAGAAATTGCACTTTTAAACCGAACTTTTCGTTAGCCCACAAGCCTATTTGGTGAAAAAATGAAATTTCTTTAGAGACCTTTTTCTTGCCAATTCCAACTCTATGGCGTTCCTCTCGGTCACACGATTCCAACGCAACCTCCCTTCCCCTCATTGGCCATCGGTGCAATGAGAAATTGCACTTTTAACCGAACTTTTCGTTAGCCCACAAGCCTATTTGGTGAAAAAATGAAATTTCTTTAGAGACCTTTTTTCTTGCAATTCCAACTCTATGGCGTTCCTCTCGGTCACACGATTCCAACGCAACCTCCCTTCCCCTCATTGGCCATCGGTGCAATGAGAAATTGCACTTTAAACCGAACTTTTCGTTAGCCCACAAGCCTATTTGGTGAAAAAATGAAATTTCTTTAGAGACCTTTTTTCTTGCAAATTCCAACTCTATGGCGTTCCTCTCGGTCACACGATTCCAACGCAACCTCCCTTCCCCTCATTGGCCATCGGTGCAATGAGAAATTGCACTTTTAAACCGAACTTTTCGTTAGCCCACAAGCCTATTTGGTGAAAAAATGAAATTTCTTTAGAGACCTTTTTTCTTGCAAATTCCAACTCTATGGCGTTCCTCTCGGTCACACGATTCCAACGCAACCTCCCTTCCCCTCATTGGCCATCGGTGCAATGAGAAATTGCACTTTTAACCGAACTTTTCGTTAGCCCACAAGCCTATTTGGTGAAAAAATGAAATTTCTTTAGAGACCTTTTTTCTTGCAAATTCCAACTCTATGGCGTTCCTCTCGGTCACACGATTCCAACGCAACCTCCCTTCCCCTCATTGGCCATCGGTGCAATGAGAAATTGCACTTTTAACCGAACTTTTCGTTAGCCCACAAGCCTATTTGGTGAAAAAATGAAATTTCTTTAGAGACCTTTTTTCTTGCAAATTCCAACTCTATGGCGTTCCTCTCGGTCACACGATTCCAACGCAACCTCCCTTCCCCTCATTGGCCATCGGTGCAATGAGAAATTGCACTTTAAACCGAACTTTTCGTTAGCCCACAAGCCTATTTGGTGAAAAAATGAAATTTCTTTAGAGACCTTTTTTCTTGCAAATTCCAACTCTATGGCGTTCCTCTCGGTCACACGATTCCAACGCAACCTCCCTTCCCCTCATTGGCCATCGGTGCAATGAGGAAATTGCACTTTAAACCGAACTTTTCGTTAGCCCACAAGCCTATTTGGTGAAAAAATGAAATTTCTTTAGAGACCTTTTTTCTTGCAAATTCCTACTCTATGGCGTTCCTCTCGGTCACACGATTCCAACGCAACCTCCCTTCCCCTCATTGGCCATCGGTGCAATGAGAAATTGCACTTTTAACCGAACTTTTCGTTAGCCCACAAGCCTATTTGGTGAAAAAATGAAATTTCTTTAGAGACCTTTTTTCTTGCAAATTCCAACTCTATGGCGTTCCTCTCGGTCACACGATTCCAACGCAACCTCCCTTCCCCTCATTGGCCATCGGTGCAATGAGAAATTGCACTTTTAACCGAACTTTTCGTTAGCCCACAAGCCTATTTGGTGAAAAAATGAAATTTCTTTAGAGACCTTTTTTCTTGCAAATTCCAACTCTATGGCGTTCCTCTCGGTCACACGATTCCAACGCAACCTCCCTTCCCTCATTGGCCATCGGTGCAATGAGAAATTGCACTTTTAAACCGAACTTTTCGTTAGCCCACAAGCCTATTTGGTGAAAAAATGAAATTTCTTTAGAGACCTTTTTTCTTGCAAATTCCAACTCTATGGCGTTCCTCTCGGTCACACGATTCCAACGCAACCTCCCTTCCCCTCAGTTGGCCATCGGTGCAATGAGAAATTGCACTTTAAACCGAACTTTTCGTGAGCCCACAAGCCTATTTGGTGAAAAAATGAAATTTCTTTAGAGACCTTTTTTCTTGCAAATTCCAACTCTATGGCGTTCCTCTCGGTCACACGATTCCACGCAACCTCCCTTCCCCTCAGTTGGCCATCGGTGCAATGAGAAATTGCACTTTTAACCGAACTTTTCGTGAGCACACAAGCCTATTTGGTGAAAAAATGAAATTTCTTTAGAGACCTTTTTCTTGCAAATTCCAACTCTACGGCGTTCCTCTCGGTCACACGATTCCAACGCAACCTCCCTTCCCCTCGTTGGCCATCGGATGCAATGAGAAATTGCACTTTTAACCGAACTTTCGTGAGCACACAAGCCTATTTGGTGAAAAAATGAAATTTCTTTAGAGACCTTTTTTCTTGCAAATTCCAACTCTACTGGCGTTCCTCTCGGTCACATGATTCCAACGCAACCTCCCTTCCCTCGTTGGCCATCGGTGCAATGAGAAATTGCACTTTTAACCGAACTTTTCGTGAGCACACAAGCCTATTTGGTGAAAAAATGAAATTTCTTTAGAGACCTTTTTTCTTGCAAATTCCAACTCTACTGGCGTTCCTCTCGGTCACACGATTCCAACGCAACCTCCCTTCCCCTCGTTGGCCATCGGTGCAATGAGAAATTGCACTTTTAACCGAACTTTTCGTGAGCCCACAAGCCTATTTGGTGAAAAAATGAAATTTCTTTAGAGACCTTTTTTCTTGCAAATTCCAACTCTATGGCGTTCCTCTCGGTCACACGATTCCAACGCAACCTCCCTTCCCCTCATTTGGCCATCGGTGCAATGAGAAATTGCACTTTAAACCGAACTTTTCGTGTAGCCCACAAGCCTATTTGGTGAAAAAAGTGAAATTTCTTTAGAGACCTTTTTTCTTGCAAATTCCAACTCTATGGCGTTCCTCTTGGTCACACGATTCCAACGCAACCTCCCTTCCCCTCATTGGCCATCGGTGCAATGAGAAATTGCACTTTAAACCGAACTTTTCGTGAGCCCACAAGCCTATTTGGTGAAAAAATGAAATTTCTTTAGAGACCTTTTTTCTTGCAAATTCCTAACTCCTATGGCGTTCCTCTGGTCACACGATTCCAACGCAACCTCCCTTCTCCTCATTGGCCATCGGTGCAATGAGAAATTGCACTTTAAACCGAACTTTTCGTTAGCCCACAAGCATATTTGGTGAAAAAATGAAATTTCTTTCGAGACATTTTTTCTTGCAAATTCAAACTCTATGGCGTTCCTCTCGGTCACACGATTCCAACGCAACCTCCCTTCCCCTCATTGGCCATCGGTGCAATGAGAAATTGCACTTTTAACCGAACTTTTCGTTAGCCCACAAGCCTATTTGGTGAAAAAATAAAATTTCTTTAGAGACCTTTTTTCTTGCAAATTCAAACCCTATGGCGTTCCACTCGGTCACACAATTCCAACGCAACCTCCCTTCCCCTCATTGGCCATCGGTGCAATGAGAAATTACACTTTTAACCGAACTTTTCGTGAGCCCACAAGCCTATTTGGTGGAAAAAATGAAATTTCTTAAGAGACCTTTTTTCTTGCAAATTCCAACTCTATGGCGTTCCTCTCGGTCACACGATTCCAACGCAACCTCCTTTCCCCTCATTGGCCATCGGTGCAATGAGAAATTGCACTTTTAACCGAACTTTTCGTTAGCCCACAAGCCTATTTGGTGAAAAAATGAAATTTCTTTAGAGACCTTTTTTCTTGCAAATTCCAACTCTATGGCGTTCCTCTCGGTTACACAATTCCAACGCAACCTCCCTTCCCCTCATTGGCCATCGGTGCAATGAGAAATTGCACTTTAAACCGAACTTTTCGTTAGCCCACAAGCCTATTTGGTGAAAAAATGAAATTTCTTTAGAGACCTTTTTTCTTGCAAATTCCAAGTCTATGGCGTTCCTCTCGGTCACACGATTCCAACGCAACCTCCCTTCCCCTCATTGGCCATCGGTGCAATGAGAAATTGCACTTTTAAACCGAACTTTTCGTTAGCCCACAAGCCTATTTGGTGAAAAAATGAAATTTCTTTAGAGACCTTTTTTCTTGCCAATTCCAACTCTATGGCGTTCCTCTCGGTCACACGATTCCAACGCAACCTCCCTTCCCCTCATTGGCCATCGGTGCTAATGAGAAATTACACTTTAAACGAACTTTTCGTGAGCCCACAAGCCTATTTGGTGAAAAAAGTGAAATTTCTTTAGAGACCTTTTTTCTTGAAAATTCATACTCCATGGCGTTCCTCTCGGTCACACGATTCCAACGCAACCTCCCTTCCCCTCATTGGCCATCGGTGCAATGAGAAATTGCACTTTAAACCGAACTTTTCGTTAGCCCACAAGCCTATTTGGTGAAAAAATGAAATTTCTTTAGAGACCTTTTTTCTTGCAAATTCCAACTCTATGGCATTCCTATCTGTCACACGATTCCAACGCAACCTCCCTTCCCCTCATTGGCCATCAGTGCAATGAGAAATTGCACTTTAAACCGAACTTTTCGTTAGCCCACAAGCCTATTTGGTGAAAAAATGAAATTTCTTTAGAGACCTTTTTTCTTGCAAATTCCAACTCTATAGCGTTCCTCTCGGTCACACGATTCCAACGCAACCTCCCTTCCCCTCATTGGCCATCGGTGCTGTGAGAAATTGAACTTTTAACCGAACTTTTCGTGAGCCCACAAGCCTATTTGGTTTAAAAATGAAATTTCTTTAGAGACATTTTTTCTTGAAAATTCCTACTCCATGGTGTTCCTCTCGGTCACACGATTCCAACGCAACCTCCCTTCCCCTCATTGGCCATCGGTGCAATGAGAAATTGCACTTTAAACCGAACTTTTCGTTAGCCCACAAACCTATTTGGTGAAAAAATGAAATTTCTTTAGAGACCTTTTTTCTTGCAAATTCCAACTCTATGGCGTTCCTCTCTGTCACACGATTCCAACGCAACCTCCCTTCCCCTCATTGGCCATCGGTGCAATCGAGAAATTGCACTTTTAACCGAACTTTTCGTTAGCCCACAAGCCTATTTGGTGAAAAAATGAAATTTCTTTAGAGACCTTTTTTCTTGCAAATTCCAACTCTATGGCGTTCCTCTCGGTCACACGATTCCGACGCAACCTCCCTTCCCCTCATTGGCCATCGGTGCAATGAGAAATTGTACTTTCAACCGAACTTTTCGTGAGCCCACAAGCCTATTTGGTGAAAAAATGAAATTTCTTTCGAGACCTTTTTTCTTGAAAATTCCTACTCCATGGCGTTCCTCTCGGTCACACGATTAAACGCAACCTCCCTTCCCCTCATTAGCCATCGGTGCAATGAGAAATTGCACTTTAAACCGAACTTTTCGTGAGCCCACAAGCCTATTTGGTGAAAAAATGAAATTTCTTTCGAGATATTTTTTCTTGAAAATTCCTACTCCATGGCGTTCCTCTCGGTCACGCGATTCCAACGCAAGCTCCCTTCCCCTCATTGGCCATCGGTGCAATGAGAAATTGCACTTTAAACCGAACATTTCGTGAGCCCACAACCCTATTTGGTGAAAAAATGAAATTTCTTTAGAGACCTTTTTTCTTGCAAATTCAAACTCTATGGCGTTCCTCTCGGTCACACGATTCCGACGCAACCTCCCTTCCCCTCATTGGCCATCGGTGCAATGAGAAATTGCACTTTTAACCGAACTTTTCGTTAGCCCACAAGCCTATTTGGTGAAAAAATGAAATTTCTTTAGAGACCTTTTTTCTTGCAAATTCCAACTCTATGGCGTTCCTTCTCGGTCACTACGATTCCAACGCAACCTCCCTTCCCCTCATTGGCCATCGGTGCAATGAGAAATTGCACTTTTAACCGAACTTTTCGTTAGCCCACAAGCCTATTTGGTGAAAAAATGAAATTTCTTTAGAGACCTTTTTTCTTGCAAATTCCAACTCTATGGCGTTCCTCTCGGTCACACGATTCCAACTCAACCTCCCTTCCCCTCAGTTGGCCATCGGTGCAATGAGAAATTAGCACTTTAACCGAACTTTTCGTGAGCCCACAAGCCTATTTGGTGAAAAAAGTGAAATTTCTTTAGAGACCTTTTTCTTGCAAATTCCAACTCTATGGCGTTCCTCTCGGTCACACGATTCCAACGCAACCTCCCTTCCCCTCATTGGCCATCGGTGCAATCGGAAATTGCACTTTTAACCGAACTTTTCGTTAGCCCACAAGCCTATTTGGTGAAAAAATGAAATTTCTTTAGAGACCTTTTTTCTTGCAAATTCCAACTCTATGGCGTTCCTCTTGGTCACACGATTCCATCGCAACCTCCCTTCCCCTCGTTGGCCATCGGTGCAATGAGAAATTGCACTTTTAACCGAACTTTTCGTTAGCCCACAAGCCTATTTGGTGAAAAAATGAAATTTCTTTAGAGACCTTTTTTCTTTCAAATTCCAACTCTATGGCGTTCCTCTCGGTCACACGATTCCGACCCAACCTCCCTTCCCCTCATTGGCCATCGGTGCAATGAGAAATTGCACTTTCAACCGAACTTTTCGTGAGCCCACAAGCCTATTTGGTGAAAAAATGAAATTTCTTTCGAGACATTTTTTTCTTGAAAATTCCTACTCCATGGCGTTCCTCTCGGTCACACGATTCCAACGCAAACCTCCCTTCCCCTCATTAGCCATCGGTGCAATGAGAAATTGCACTTTAAACCGAACTTTTCGTGAGCCCACAAGCCTATTTGGTGAAAAAATGAAATTTCTTTCGAGATATTTTTTCTTGAAAATTCCTACTCCATGGCGTTCCTCTCGGACACGCGATTCCAACGCAACCTCCCTTCCCCTCATTGGCCATCGGTGCAATGAGAAATTGCACTTTAAACCGAACATTTCGTGAGCCCACAACCCTATTTGGTGAAAAAATGAAATTTCTTTAGAGACCTTTTTTCTTGCAAATTCAAACTCTATGGCGTTCCTCTCGGTCACACGATTCCGACGCAACCTCCCTTCCCCTCATTGGCCATCGGTGCAATGAGAAATTGCACTTTTAACCGAACTTTTCGTTAGCCCACAAGCCTATTTGGTGAAAAAATGAAATTTCTTTAGAGACCTTTTTTCTTGCAAATTCCAACTATATGGCGTTCTTCTCGGTCATACGATTCCAACGCAACCTCCCTTCCCCTCATTGGCCATCGGTGCAATGAGAAATTGCACTTTTAACCGAACTTTTCGTTAGCCCACAAGCCTATTTGGTGAAAAAATGAAATTTCTTTAGAGACCTTTTTCTTGCAAATTCCAACTCTATGGCGTTCCTCTCGGTCACACGATTCCAACTCAACCTCCCTTCCCCTCGTTGGCCATCGGTGCAATGAGAAATTGCACTTTAAACCGAAATTTTCGTGAGCCCACAAGCCTATTTGGTGAAAAAAGTGAAATTTCTTTAGAGACCTTTTTTCTTGCAAATTCCAACTCTATGGCGTTCCTCTTGGTCACACGATTCCATCGCAACCTCCCTTCCCCTCGTTGGCCATCGGTGCAATGAGAAATTGCACTTTTAACCGAACTTTTCGTGAGCACGCAAGCCTTTTTGGTGAAAAAATGAAATTTCTTTAGAGACATTTTTTCTTGCAAATTCCAACTCTACGGCGTTCCTCTCGGTCACACGATTCCAACGCAACCTCCCTTCCCCTCGTTGGCCATCGGAGCAATGAGAAATTGCACTTTTAACCGAACTTTTCTTGAGCACACAAGCCTATTTGGTGAAAAAATGAAATTTCTTTAGAGACCTTTTTTCTTGCAAATTCCAACTCTACGGCGTTCCTCTCGGTCACACGATTCCAACGCAACCTCCCTTTCCCTCGTTGGCCATTGGTGCAATGAGAAATTGCACTTTTAACCGAACTTTTCGTGAGCACACAAGCCTATTTGGTGAAAAAAATGAAATTTCTGTAGAGACCTTTTTTCTTGCAAATTCCAACTCTACGGCGTTACTCACGGTCACATGATTCCAACGCAACCTCCCTTTCCCTCGTTGGCCATTGGTGCAATGAGAAATTGCACTTTTAACCGAACTTTTCGTGAGCACACAAGCCTATTTGGTGAAAAAATGAAATTTCTTTAGAGACCTTTTTTCTTGCAAATTCCAACTCTACGGCGTTCCTCTCGGTCACACGATTCCAACGCAACCTCCCTTCCCCTCTTTGGCCATCGGTGCAATGAGAAATTGCACTTTAAACCGAACTTTTCGTGTGCCCACAAGCCTATTTGGTGAAAAAAGTGAAATTTCTTTAGAGACCTTTTTTCTTGCAAATTCCAACTCTATGGCGTTCCTCTTGGTCACACGATTCCAACGCAACCTCCCTTCCCCTCATTGGCCATCGGTGCAATGAGAAATTGCACTTTTAACCGAACTTTTCGTGAGCCCACAAGCCTATTTGGTGAAAAAATGAAATTTCTTTCGAGACTTTTTTTCTTGAAAATTCCTACTCCATGGCGTTCCTCTTGGTCACACGATTCCAACGCAACCTCCCTTCTCCTCATTGGCCATCGGTGCAATGAGAAATTGCACTTTAAACCGAACTTTTCGTTAGCCCACAAGCATATTTGGTGAAAAAATGAAATTTCTTTCGAGACATTTTTTCTTGCAAATTCAAACTCTATGGCGTTCCTCTCGGTCACACGATTCCAACGCAACCTCCCTTCCCCTCATTGGCCATCGGTGCAATGAGAAATTGCACTTTTAACCGAACTTTTCGTTAGCCCACAAGCTATTTGTTGAAAAAAATGAAATTTCTTTAGAGACCTTTTTTTCTTGCAAATTCCAACCTCTATGAGGTTCTTCTCGGTCACCACGATTCCAACGCAACCTCCCTTCCCCTCATTGGCCATCGGTTGCTGTGAGAAATTGAACTTTTAAGCGAACTTTTCGTGAGCTCACAAGCCTATTTGGTTTAAAAATGAAATTTCTTTCGAGACATTTTTTCTTGAAAATATCTACTCCATGGTGTTCCTCTCGGTCACACGATTCCAACGCAACCTCCCTTCCCCTCATTGGCCATCGGTGCAATGAGAAATTGCACTTTAAACCGAACTTTTCGTTAGCCCACAAACCTATTTGGTGAAAAAATGAAATTTCTTTAGAGACCTTTTTTTCTTGCAAATTCCAACTCTATGGCGTTTCCTCTCGGTCACACGATTCCAACGCAACCTCCCTTCCCCTCATTGGCCATCGGTGCAATGGGAAATTGCACTTTTAACCGAACTTTTCGTTAGCCCACAAGCCTATTTGGTGAAAAAATGAAATTTCTTTAGAGACCTTTTTTCTTGCAAATTCCAACTCTATGGCGTTCCTCTCGGTCACACGATTCCAACGCAACCTCCCTTCCCCTCATTGGCCATCGGTGCAATCGGAAATTGCACTTTTAACCGAACTTTTCGTTAGCCCACAAGCCTATTTGGTGAAAAAATGAAATTTCTTTCGAGACATTTTTTTCTTGAAAATTCCTACTCCATGGCGTTCCTCTCGGTCACACGATTCCAACGCAACCTCCCTTCCCCTCATTAGCCATCGGTGCAATGAGAAATTGCACTTTAAACCGAACTTTTCGTGAGCCCACAAGCCTATTTGGTGAAAAAATGAAATTTCTTTCGAGATATTTTTCCTTGAAAATTCCTACTCCATGGCGTTCCTCTCGGTCACGCGATTCCAACGCAAGCTCCCTTCCCCTCATTGGCCATCGGTGCAATGAGAAATTGCACTTTAAATCGAACATTTCGTGAGCCCACAACCCTATTTGGTGAAAAAATGAAATTTCTTTAGAGACCTTTTTTCTTGCAAATTCAAACTCTATGGCGTTCCTCTCGGTCACACGATTCCGACGCAACCTCCCTTCCCCTCATTGGCCATCGGTGCAATGAGAAATTGCACTTTTAACCGAACTTTTCGTTAGCCCACAAGCCTATTTGGTGAAAAAATGAAATTTCTTTAGAGACCTTTTTTCTTGCAAATTCCAACTATATGGCGTTCTTCTCGGTCATACGATTCCAACGCAACCTCCCTTCCCCTCATTGGCCATCGGTGCAATGAGAAATTGCACTTTTAACCGAACTTTTCGTTAGCCCACAAGCCTATTTGGTGAAAAAATGAAATTTCTTTAGAGACCTTTTTTCTTGCAAATTCCAACTCTATGGCGTTCCTCTCGGTCACACGATTCCAACTCAACCTCCCTTCCCCTCGTTGGCCATCGGTGCAATGAGAAATTGCACTTTAAACCGAAATTTTCGTGAGCCCACAAGCCTATTTGGTGAAAAAAGTGAAATTTCTTTAGAGACCTTTTTTCTTGCAAATTCCAACTCTATGGCGTTCCTCTCGGTCACACGATTCCAACGCAACCTCCCTTCCCCTCATTGGCCATCGGTGCAATCGGAAATTGCACTTTAAACCGAACTTTTCGTTAGCCCACAAGCCTATTTGGTGAAAAAATGAAATTTCTTTAGAGACCTTTTTTCTTTCAAATTCCAACTCTATGGCGTTCCTCTCGGTCACACGATTCCGACGCAACCTCCCTTCCCCTCATTGGCCATCGGTGCAATGAGAAATTGCACTTTCAACCGAACTTTTCGTGAGCCCACAAGCCTATTTGGTGAAAAAATGAAATTTCTTTCGAGACATTTTTTTCTTGAAAATTCCTACTCCATTGCGTTCCTCTCGGTCACACGATTCCAACGCAACCTCCCTTCCCCTCATTAGCCATCGGTGCAATGAGAAATTTCACTTTAAACCGAACTTTTCGTGAGCCCACAAGCCTATTTGGTGAAAAAATGAAATTTCTTTCGAGATATTTTTTCTTGAAAATTCCTACTCCATGGCGTTCCTCTCGGTCACGCGATTCCAACACAAGCTCCCTTCCCCTCATTGGCCATCGGTGCAATGAGAAATTGCACTTTAAACAGAACATTTCGTGAGCCCACAACCCTATTTGGTGAAAAAATGAAATTTCTTTAGAGACCTTTTTTCTTGCAAATTCAAACTCTATGGCGTTCCTCTCGGTCACACGATTCCGACGCAACCTCCCTTCCCCTCATTGGCCATCGGTGCAATGAGAAATTGCACTTTCAACCGAACTTTTCGTGAGCCCACAAGCCTATTTGGTGAAAAAATGAAATTTCTTTCGAGACATTTTTTTCTTGAAAATTCCTACTCCATGGCGTTCCTCTCGGTCACACGATTCCAACGCAACCTCCCTTCCCCTCATTAGCCATCGGTGCAATGAGAAATTGCACTTTAAACCGAACTTTTCGTGAGCCCACAAGCCTATTTGGTGAAAAAATGAAATTTCTTTCGAGATATTTTTTCTTGAAAATTCCTACTCCATGGCGTTCCTCTCGGTCACGCGATTCCAACGCAAGCTCCCTTCCCCTCATTGGCCATCGGTGCAATGAGAAATTGCACTTTAAACCGAACATTTCGTGAGCCCACAACCCTATTTGGTGAAAAAATGAAATTTCTTTAGAGACCTTTTTTTCTTGCAAATTCAAACTCTATGGCGTTCCTCTCGGTCACACGATTCCGACGCAACCTCCCTTCCCCTCATTGGCCATCGGTGCAATGAGAAATTGCACTTTTAACCGAACTTTTCGTTAGCCCACAAGCCTATTTGGTGAAAAAATGAAATTTCTTTAGAGACCTTTTTTCTTGCAAATTCCAACTATATGGCGTTCTTCTCGGTCATACGATTCCAACGCAACCTCCCTTCCCCTCATTGGCCATCGGTGCAATGAGAAATTGCACTTTTAACCGAACTTTTCGTTAGCCCACAAGCCTATTTGGTGAAAAAATGAAATTTCTTTAGAGACCTTTTTTCTTGCAAATTCCAACTCTATGGCGTTCCTCTCGGTCACACGATTCCAACTCAACCTCCCTTCCCCTCGTTGGCCATCGGTGCAATGAGAAATTGCACTTTAAACCGAAATTTTCGTGAGCCCACAAGCCTATTTGGTGAAAAAAGTGAAATTTCTTTAGAGACCTTTTTTCTTGCAAATTCCAACTCTATGGCGTTCCTCTCGGTCACACGATTCCAACGCAACCTCCCTTCCCCTCATTGGCCATCGGTGCAATCGGAAATTGCACTTTAAACCGAACTTTTCGTTAGCCCACAAGCCTATTTGGTGAAAAAATGAAATTTCTTTAGAGACCTTTTTTCTTTCAAATTCCAACTCTATGGCGTTCCTCTCGGTCACACGATTCCGACGCAACCTCCCTTCCCCTCATTGGCCATCGGTGCAATGAGAAATTGCACTTTCAACCGAACTTTTCGTGAGCCCACAAGCCTATTTGGTGAAAAAATGAAATTTCTTTCGAGACATTTTTTTCTTGAAAATTCCTACTCCATTGCGTTCCTCTCGGTCACACGATTCCAACGCAACCTCCCTTCCCCTCATTAGCCATCGGTGCAATGAGAAATTTCACTTTAAACCGAACTTTTCGTGAGCCCACAAGCCTATTTGGTGAAAAAATGAAATTTCTTTCGAGATATTTTTTCTTGAAAATTCCTACTCCATGGCGTTCCTCTCGGTCACGCGATTCCAACACAAGCTCCCTTCCCCTCATTCGCCATCGGTGCAATGAGAAATTGCACTTTAAACAGAACATTTCGTGAGCCCACAACCCTATTTGGTGAAAAAATAAAATTTCTTTAGAGACCTTTTTTCTTGCAAATTCAAACTCTATGGCGTTCCTCTCGGTCACACGATTCCGACGCAACCTCCCTTCCCCTCATTGGCCATCGGTGCAATGAGAAATTGCACTTTCAACCGAACTTTTCGTGAGCCCACAAGCCTATTTGGTGAAAAAATGAAATTTCTTTCGAGACATTTTTTTCTTGAAAATTCCTACTCCATGGCGTTCCTCTCGGTCACACGATTCCAACGCAACCTCCCTTCCCCTCATTAGCCATCGGTGCAATGAGAAATTGCACTTTAAACCGAACTTTTCGTGAGCCCACAAGCCTATTTGGTGAAAAAATGAAATTTCTTTCGAGATATTTTTTCTTGAAAATTCCTACTCCATGGCGTTCCTCTCGGTCACGCGATTCCAACGCAAGCTCCCTTCCCCTCATTGGCCATCGGTGCAATGAGAAATTGCACTTTAAACCGAACATTTCGTGAGCCCACAACCCTATTTGGTGAAAAAATGAAATTTCTTTAGAGACCTTTTTTCTTGCAAATTCAAACTCTATGGCGTTCCTCTCGGTCACACGATTCCGACGCAACCTCCCTTCCCCTCATTGGCCATCGGTGCAATGAGAAATTGCACTTTTAACCGAACTTTTCGTTAGCCCACAAGCCTATTTGGTGAAAAAATGAAATTTCTTTAGAGACCTTTTTTCTTGCAAATTCCAACTATATGGCGTTCTTCTCGGTCATACGATTCCAACGCAACCTCCCTTCCCCTCATTGGCCATCGGTGCAATGAGAAATTGCACTTTTAACCGAACTTTTCGTTAGCCCACAAGCCTATTTGGTGAAAAAATGAAATTTCTTTAGAGACCTTTTTTCTTGCAAATTCCAACTCTATGGCGTTCCTCTCGGTCACACGATTCCAACTCAACCTCCCTTCCCCTCGTTGGCCATCGGTGCAATGAGAAATTGCACTTTAAACCGAAATTTTCGTGAGCCCACAAGCCTATTTGGTGAAAAAAGTGAAATTTCTTTAGAGACCTTTTTTCTTGCAAATTCCAACTCTATGGCGTTCCTCTCGGTCACACGATTCCAACGCAACCTCCCTTCCCCTCATTGGCCATCGGTGCAATCGGAAATTGCACTTTAAACCGAACTTTTCGTTAGCCCACAAGCCTATTTGGTGAAAAAATGAAATTTCTTTAGAGACCTTTTTTCTTTCAAATTCCAACTCTTATGCGTTCCTCTCGGTCACACGATTCCGACGCAACCTCCCTTCCCCTCATTGGCCATCGGTGCAATGAGAAATTGCACTTTCAACCGAACTTTTCGTGAGCCCACAAGCCTATTTGGTGAAAAAATGAAATTTCTTTCGAGACATTTTTTTTTTTGAAAATTCCTACTCCATGGCGTTCCTCTCGGTCACACGATTCCAACGCAACCTCCCTTCCCCTCATTAGCCATCGGTGCAATGAGAAATTTCACTTTAAACCGAACTTTTCGTGAGCCAACAAGCCTATTTGGTGAAAAAATGAAATTTCTTTCGAGATATTTTTTCTTGAAAATTCCTACTCCATGGCGTTCCTCTCGGTCACGCGATTCCAACACAAGCTCCCTTCCCCTCATTGGCCATCGGTGCAATGAGAAATTGCACTTTAAACCGAACATTTCGTGAGCCCACAACCCTATTTGGTGAAAAAATGAAATTTCTTTAGAGACCTTTTTTCTTGCAAATTCAAACTCTATGGCGTTCCTCTCGGTCACACGATTCCAACGCAACCTCCCTTCCCCTCGTTGGCCATCGGTGCAATGAGAAAATTGCACTTTAAACCGAAATTTTCGTTAGCCCACAAGCCTATTTGGTGAAAAAAGTGAAATTTCTTTAGAGACCTTTTTTCTTGCAAATTCCAACTCTATGGCGTTCCTCTCGGTCACACGATTCCAACGCAACCTCCCTTCCCCTCATTGGCCATCGGTGCAATGAGAAATTGCACTTTTAACCGAACTTTTCGTGAGCCCACAAGCCTATTTGGTGAAAAAAGTGAAATTTCTTTAGAGACCTTTTTTCTTACAAATTCCAACTCTATGGCGTTCCTCTCGGTCACACGATTCCAACGCGACCTCCCTTCCCCTCATTGGCCATCGGTGCAATGAGAAATTGCACTTTTAACCGAACTTTTCGTGAGCCCACAAGCCTATTTGGTGAAAAAATGAAATTTCTTTCGAGACATTTTTTCTTGAAAATTCTTACTCCATGGCGTTCCTCTCGGTCACACGATTCCAACGCAACCTCCCTTCCCCTCATTGGCCATCGGTACAATGAGAAATTGCACTTTAAACCGAACTTTTCTTGAGCCCACAAGCCTATTTGGTGAAAAAATGAAATTTCTTTAGAGACCTTTTTACTTGCAAATTCCAACTCTGTGGCGTTCCACTCGGTCACACGATCCCAACGCAACCTCCCTTCCCCTCATTCGCCATCGGTGCAATGAGAAATTGCACTTTTAACCGAACTTTTCGTGAGCCCACAAGCCTATTTGGTGAAAATATGAAATTTCTTTCGAGACATTTTTTCTTGCAAATTTCTACTCCATGGCGTTCCTCTTGGTCACACGATTCCAACGCAACCTCCCTTCCCCTCATTGGCCATCGGTGCAATGAGAAATTGCACATTAAACCGAACTTTTCGTGAGCCCACAAGCCTATTTGGTGAAAAAATGAAAATTCTTTCGAGACATTTTTTCTTGAAAATTCCAACTCTATGGCGTTCCTCTCGGTCACACGATTCCAACGCAACCTCCCTTCCCCTCGTTTGCCAACGGTGCAATGAGAAATTGTACTTTAAACCGAACTTTTCGTGAGCCCACAAGCCTATTTGGTGAAAAAATGAAATTTCTTTAGAGACCTTTTTTCTTGCAAAGTTTAACTCTATGGCGTTCCTGTCGCTCACACGATTCCAACGCAACCTCCCTTCCCCTCGTTGGCCAACGGTGCAATGAGAAATTGCACTTTAAACCGAACTTTTCGTGAGCCCACAAGCCTATTTGGTGAAAAAATGAAATTTCTTTAGAAACCTTTTTTCTTGAAAATTCCAACTCTATGGCGTTCCTCTCGGTCACACGATTCCAAAGCAACCTCCCTTCCCCTCTTTGGCCATCGGAGCAATGAGAAATTGCACTTTAAACCGAACTTTTCGTGAGCCCACAAGCCTCTTTGGTGAAAAAATGAAATTTCTTTAGAGATCTTTTTTCTTGCAAATTCCAACTCTATGGCGTTCCTCACGTTCACACGATTCCAACGCAACCTCCCTTCTCCTCTTTGCCCATCGGTGCAATGAGAAATTGCACTTTAAACCGAACTTTTCGTGAGCCCTCAAGCCTATTTGGTAAAAAAATGAAATTTCTTTTGAGACCTTTTTTCTTGCAAATTCCAACTCTATGGCGTTCCTCTCGGTCACACAATTCCAACACAACCTCCCTTCCCCTCATTGGCCATCGGTGCAATGAGAAATTGCACTTTAAACCGAAATTTTCGTGAGCCCACAAGCCTATTTGGTGAAAAAATAAAATTTCTTTAGAGACTTTTTTTCTTGCAAAGTCCAACTCTATGGTGTTCCTCTCGGTCACACGATTCCAACGCAACCTCCCTTCCCCTCGTTGGCCAACGGTGCAATGAGAAATTGCACTTTAAACCGAACTTTTCGTGACCCCACAAGCCTATTTGGTGAAAAAATGAAATTTCTTTAGAGACCTTTTTTCTTGCAAATTCCAACTCTATGGCGTTCTTCTCGGTCATATGATTCCATCGCAACCTTCTTTCCACCCATTGACCATTGGTGCAATGAGATATTTCACTTTAAACCGAACTTTTCGTGAGCCCAAAAGCCTACTTGGTGAAAAATGAAATTTCTTTAGAAACCTTTTTTCTTGCAAATTCCAACTCTATGGCGTTATTCTTAGTCATAGGATTCCAACGTACCTTTCCTTCCACTAATTGACCATCGGTGCAATTAAATATTTCAATTTAAACCGAACTTTTCGTAAGCCCACAAGCCTATTTGGTGAAAAAATGAAATTTCTTTAGAGACCTTTTTTCTTGCAAATTCCAACTCTATGGCGTTCCTCACGGTCAAACGATTCCAACGCAACCTCCCTTCCCCTCATTGGCCATCGGTGCAATGAGAAATTGCACTTTAAACCGAACTTTTCGTGAGCCCACAAGCCTATTTGGTGAAAAAATGAAATTTCTTTAGAGACCTTTTTTCTTGCAAATTCCAACTCTATGGCGTTCTTCTTGGTCATATGATTCCAACGCAACCTTCCTTCCACTCATTGACCATTGGTGCAATGAGATATTTCACTTTAAACCGAACTTTTCGTGAGCCCACAAGCCTATTTGGTGAGAAATGAAATTTCTTTAGAAACCTTTTTTCTTGCAAATTCCAACTCTATGGTGTTCTTCTTGGTCATACGATTCCAACGCAACTTCCCTTCCACTCATTGACCATCGGTGCAATTAAATATTTCAATTTAAACCGAACTTTTCGTAAGCTCACAAGCCTATTTGGTGAAAAAATGAAATTTCTTTAGAGACCTTTTATCTTGCAAATTCCAACTCTATGGCGTTCCTCACGGTCAAACGATTCCAACGCAACCTCCCTTCCCCTCAATGGCCATCGGTGCAATGAGATATTTCACTTTAAACCGAACTTTTCGTGAGCCCACAAGCCTATTTGGTGAAAAAATGAAATTTCTTTAGAGACCTTTTTTCTTGCAAATTCCAACTCTATGGCTTTCTTCTCGGTCATATGAATCCAACGCAACCTTCCTTCCACTCATTGACCATTGGTGCAATGAGATATTTCACTTTAAACCGAACTTTTCGTGAGCCCACAAGCCTACTTGGTGAAAAATGAAATTTCTTTAGAGAACTTTTTTCTTGCAAATTCCAACTCTATGGCGTTCTTCTCGGTCATATGATTCCAACGCAACCTTCCTTCCACTCATTGACCATTGGTGCAATGAGATATTTCACTTTAAACCGAACTTTTCGTGAGCCCACAAGCCTATTTGGTGAAAAATGAAATTTCTTTAGAAACCTTTTTTATTGCAAATTCCAACTCTATGGCGTTTTTCTTGGTCATACGATTCCAACGCAACTTTCCTTCCACTTATTGACCATCGGTGCAATTAAATATTTCACTTTAAACCGAACTTTTCGTGAGCCCACAAGCCTACTTGGTGAAAAATGAAATTTCTTTAGAAACCTTTTTTCTTGCAAATTCCAACTCTATGGCGTTATTAACCGTGAACCCTGAACCCTGAACCGTGAACCCTGAACCGTGAACCCTAAACCCTGAACCCTGAACCCTAAACCCTCGTTTCATGAACTCAATCGACACGATCTTTCTCGTTCAATTTTGTTCCATGAAACATTGTTGAATGTGGATAATAGTGAAGTCAAATGACCGAGACACTTTATAATATGAACTATGTAACCAAAGCGATCCACAAGACTTTACTAAGTTAGTTGGCGAGCTATATATGAAGTCACTCATGAACTCGAGTCGTCGATGCAAACTCAAATGTCAATCTTTCTTAACAACGTTAAATGGGTGTGACCAACCTTTCAACTTTAGTTCCAATTGTTCTTTAACTATACTCGTTAAACATTAAAAAAACAGCTATATAATAATTATTGTGATAAGATTGGGAGCCTAAAAAAACTTGTTTTAAACATTAAAAACCTTCAAAGTAAAAGAAACGGGAGCCTGAAAAATCTTGTTTTAAAATATAACGACAATAAGTATTGTAAGGAAAACATAGTATTCTAAGTCATACAATTAGTTCGTCGATAATGTGTGTGGACAATTGGATGTAATGTCAAGTAGCAAAGCCACGTTCAATGATATCGCCACTCATTTAAGTTTTTAGTTTTGTGTTGGGTAGAAGGTTCTCAATAGTATTCTGGTTTTGGTTTTAGCTCTAAAACTGAAGATTCTTAATTCGAAACAACAAATCGGCAAAGAAGGCTACATCGGTTGTGATTTGTTTAAGTGAGCCGATAAGCCCATTACAAGTACCAGAAACCCAACTCACTATCTTCTTCATTGCAATCGCTACTATAGTATGCTTATTCTTACCTGACAGTAATATCCAAAACCTAGCACGACCTAAAATATATAATCAAGGGCGACCTTTCAAGGCAGGATGAAGCAAGGATTCCAAGTTCGGAGGGGCTTTGAGTGAAATCCCTGAAACCAAGCTTTCAGTAAAATAGATTCACAATATGTTAGATTCACTAAATCATGATGTTTAAAAGCATCAACATAAAAAGATATTAAATTGAATTGTCAATCTATAAATTTACTTTCTGAAAAAACGAAAGGGTAATACTTTTTTGAAATATTACATATATAATATTAATATCGATGCCATATTAACATTTAACAAAAAGAAGCCATCAACTTGAAACTAATAAAACAAAATTCAGTTTTATTAGCAATTAGTTCAGAATTCAATAACTGGGCCTAAAAGAAAATAAAGAAAAAATAAAAGCAAAAACAAAAATTAACTCTCAAATAGATCACACTATTGTTTAGACATGTAAAATGATAATACTGTGCGGTTACTAACATTCGAACCCTGATACTCGGATTGCAAGCAAGGCTCCAAACCGATGCTCTATTATCTCTTTCACGTCTCAGTTTTGCCAATGCCCAATATTATTATTGTTAATTTGTTCATAAATTTCAGGACGCTCAACGTCGTTGCACTGTCTTCGCCTCTGTTCCCAGAAAGTCGAAACCCAGAAAT
Source organism: Linum tenue (assembly GCA_946122785.1). Taxonomy (NCBI): domain Eukaryota; kingdom Viridiplantae; phylum Streptophyta; class Magnoliopsida; order Malpighiales; family Linaceae; genus Linum; species Linum tenue. Next base: position 80,828,823 of record CAMGYJ010000006.1, read on the forward strand.
CAAGCTATTCTTCCCCAAACCCAGAAATCGAACGAACAGGCATCACACATAAGTTCTCCTTCCTACAGTTGTATCGACAAATTCATTCCTCGTCGAGGTTAGGGGGGTGTGAAGAAGCCGGCGCCGATTAAGAGAGGATTTCGATTCGGAGATATGCAGGGGAAGAATCACACCAGGAAAGAGAACGAGTGGAAGAGGGAAGAGCGGAGCTCAACGAAATCGTAGTCCGGTCCCCGACACCGCTGGATTCTTGCAATCAGTCGACGAACTTCAATCGAATCCGACGCGGAGTGTCGATTTCGGTGGCGGCGGCCCGAATTAAGAACGCGCTGCTCTCGAGCGGAGCTGGAGTTGCCGCCGGAAGCTTCTTCTATCACTCCCCTAAAATCAACGACCGGTTTCTCATCTTCTCACCACTGGCGTTATTCTTCCTTGTCACTACTGGCCGGCGTTGATTCTTTCTTCCCGACGTTGAGTCCGGCTGGAACCTGGAAGTAGATAGTTGACGAATTCTTCGTCAGTCACAAAACGACAAAACTTAAAATACGTTAGTAATTTCATAAAGAAATTGGCAGTTGTAAATCATTGTAAAGTTTGGGTGTTTCAAAGTTACAATTTTGAAAAAATAGTACTATAATTTATACCGTTAAATGATTGATTTGAGTAGAATGTGTCAATAAAAATTGATACGTGATTAAAATGTAAACAACAATTAATGAATGTATATAATTGTAATTATATTTAATAATAATATGTAAGTTAATTAATAATTAATTAATAAATGCGAACACAGGCGTACACCATACACCAGGTGTACGCTAGCCTTTGTCATATATATATATATATATATATATATATATATGGTGGCTACTTCGGTGCACTCACTTTTTTGGGTGCATTCAGTGCACCCATTTCTAAAAGTGTCCATAATACATCAAATTTTGAACTTTAATTAGTACTCTCAATCTAACATGATGATATGACATAGAATCATAACAAATCAATATATTACCCTAACCCCTTAACCTTCAATTTTGAATCCCAATGCAAAATCTCAAACGGTAAACCTAAACCCTAACCCTAAACCCCTAAATACTAAATCCTTCAAATTAAAGTAAATCTTAAATGATTTTTTTTTCAAATTCATGGGCTTATTGTTCATAATATCATAAGCAACAATTGATACCATTTTGACATGAATCGCATGCTCAGAATGATGATTATGAGGCGGGTGCGCTGAGTGTACCCAAAAAAGTGGGTGCGCCGAATACGCCACCATATATATATATATATATATATATATATATATATATATATATATATATATCTTACGTGTTAGACACATGAAGCCACCTGTTCCTTCATTTCTTAATCTATCCATTGAACAATGATATTTGTTAGTGTGGGGTTGACTCACGATCTGTTCGTCTGATCTCGTCGGGAGGAAGAGACCTGTGAAAGAGCCGGGGTTGCCCCCCGGATTAAGCTCCGGCGATCAAGTCCGTTTAAGTTTTAGGAGAGAGTTGAGAGAATAAGGTAGAGAGATAGTCGAAAGTCGAAAGTCAGAGAGAGAAGTCATTTCCTTTGGAGGGCTTCAAGACCTTATATCCTGTAGCGGGTATCGAGTGTTGTCATTATCGATTATGCGCTCTACTACTTAGTCTGTGCACGGAGTATTTCAGTAACACCCCCAACAATTGCCCCTTGCATTTTCCATTTCACCAATATGGTTCATGTGTGTGTCCGTTAGGTTTCCTCATCATCTAGCTAACTGATGCATTGTTATTGCTTGAAAGCTCCATCTTAAAGCTATGAATGCAGTGTTATACCTAATTTTCCTTCAGCCCACAATACCATATTGGATAGGTGGAAAGACAAATGTGTGGATTGGGAAGAAACCATGAGTGGCAGGGCAGCTGCAGCGGTTGGCCTACTGCAAGTTCATGACTCGCTTTCTATAGCAAAACAACAACGCTACTGACAAATGAGCAAACTGTTAAGTCAATACTTGGTGTCTCGTCACTCTATTCAAAAGATTGCATATCCAAAAATGAAAATGTGTTACTCTCTACAGGCCCACGCCCACCTTTTAAATTCTTTTTCCTCCTTGTTGTCGACGGAAAAGAGTTTACAATGCCATTGTTTAGAGATGCTTGTGAAATCAACACCACATTGTTGCATAGACAGGAACTTGCTTGAAGGGTAGCTCTGCAAATTACATCACAGTTGGTACTTGGTACCGCAACAAGTATTGAAGCCCGTACGTGAATATCCAATTCAACGTAAGCTTCATCAAAGTGCCCATTTTTCACTCAGGAACCCAGGGAAATTTCAATAGCAACCAATTCCCTCACTAGCTTAAACCACAACGCCACAAGACTATAATATTGGCACACCAATTCAGAGAGAGCAAAACAATTCGAGTTAAAGTTTACCTTAAGCTTATTAGAGAAAGGAGTCCCCTGAAAGCGGCGCTGAAGCTCGAGCACCATGCGAGAGTCGAGCTCGACGGCGATGACGGACTTGCCGGCCTCGAGCAGCTTCTTGGTGAGATTTCCGGTACCGGGACCAATCTCGAGAATGATGTCGGTACTCTTGATGCCGGACTTCTGTACTATGCTGTCGACCAGCATAGGGTTCTTGAGGATGTGCTGGCCATTGGATTTGTGGAACGATATTCCTCCTTGGTAGTGGCACTCCGTCGGCGGCGCCTTGGTCTTCTCTTTTCTCATCTTGCCGCCCGCCGTTCTTTTACCCAACTGCCGATATGAATCTGGCTCTCAGCGAGGGATGAGTTGAACGACGGTGGCTGGTGGCGGCGGGCGAGAGGGGGACTCGAGGAAGGGATTCGCTTCTGGAAGAGGGAAGCTGGAGGAGGTATACGCACAGAAATAACTGGGCTTTCTTTAGACAAAGGCCCAGAGAGCTTCTTCTATATTTAACTGAAAGCCCAAAAGTTTGATGCACAAGTGGCGTTTCGTTGGGGAGGGTAGGCCTACGGCCGGCAAAAACGAGAAACCCGCACAAAATAGCGAAACGGGTTTCAGAAACGGGCGAAACGGCTGAGAAGGGATCTTCTTAATTTAATCGAAGGCACAAATGAACGAAACCCCCAGGAAGAGTTTGGACAGGGAGGGAGGCAGACGGCCCGGTAAAACTGGGCACTCGTAGGACAAGGGGCCCAAAGACATTTTTCTATAATTATCCGAAGGCCCAAAAAACTAGAAATGCCGCGCCGTTTCGTGAGCAGGGTAGGCCCAGTCCGGCGAAAACAGGGAAGTCTCACAGAACGAAGAAACGGGTACCAGAAACGGTCGAAACGCAAAACGTTTCGAGTCCTCAAAACCAAAATCGAAACGCGAGAAATTGACGAGAAATTGCCGAGAAAGATAAATTACCGATATTTCGCCATATTACGAGATCTCGCGATATTTATGCGATATATTGACTTTTTGCGATATATTGACCCGGTATGAATTTTCCAGTCGAAAAGCTGGAAAATTGAAGGGGAAAAGAGGGGAAAATCCCACGATTACATAAAAATACTGGTAAACAGCAGAGAAAAATATTCCAGTCACGAACTGTGCCAAGATTCTTGCATCCAATTGGGATTAATTCGATTTCGAGAATGGTTTCTTTGGCGACTGCAGATGACCTGTAGAGAAAGGAGTCCCCTGAAAGCGGCGCTGAAGCTCGAGCACCATGCGAGAGTCGAGCTCGACGGCGATGACGGACTTGCCGGCCTCGAGCAGCTTCTTGGTGAGATTTCCGGTACCGGGACCAATCTCTAGAATGATGTCGGTACTCTTGATGCCGGACTTCTGTATTATGCTGTCGACCAGCATAGGGTTCTTGAGGATGTGCTGGCCATTGGATTTGTGGAACGATATTCCTCCTTGGTAGTGGCTCGCCGTCGGCGGCGCCTTGGTCTTCTCTTTTCTCATCTTGCCGCCCGCCGTTCTTTTACCCAACTGCCGATATGAATCTGGCTCTCAGCGAGGGATGAGTTGAACGACGGTGGCTGGTGGCGGCGGGCGAGAGGGGGACTCGAGGAAGGGATTCGCTTCTGGAAGAGGGAAGCTGGAGGAGGTATACGCACAGAAAAAACTGGGCTTTCTTTAGACAAAGGCCCAGAGAGCTTCTTCTATATTTAACTGAAAGCCCAAAAGTTTGATGAACAAGTGGCGTTTCGTTGGGGAGGGTAGGCCTACGGCCGGCAAAAACGAGAAACCCGCACAAAATAGCGAAACGGGTTTCAGAAACGGGCGAAACGGCTGAGAAGGGATCTTCTTAATTCAATCGAAGGCACAAATGAACGAAACCCCCAGGAAGAGTTTGGACAGGGAGGGAGGCAGACGGCCCGGTAAAACTGGGCACTCGTAGGACAAGGGGCCCAAAGACATTTTTCTCTAATTATCCGAAGGCCCAAAGAACTAGAAATGCCGCGCCGTTTCGTGAGCAGGGTAGGCCCAGTCCGGCGAAAACAGGGAAGTCTCACAGAACGAAGAAACGGGTACCAGAAACGGTCGAAACGCAATACGTTTCGAGTCCTCAAAACCAAAATCGAAACGCGAGAAATTGACGAGAAATTGCCGAGAAAGATAAATTACCGATATTTCGCGATATTACGAGATCTCGCGATATTTATGCGATATATTGACTTTTTGCGATATATTGACCCGGTATGAATTTTCCGGTCGAAAAGCTGGAAAATTGAAGGGGAAAAGAGGGGAAAATCCGACGATTGCATAAAAATACTGGTAAACAGCAGAGAAAAATATTCCAGTCACGAACTGTGCCAAGATTCTTGCATCCAATTGGGATTAATTCGATTTCGAGAATGGTTTATTTGGCGACTGCAGAGGACTTGTACTGTGGAACTTGGGAGAATCGGAGGTTTCTGGTTCTTGTGCGATATATATGGACGATTACTGCTTTTCGCTGCGGTAAATCGTGTGGCTCCTGATGTCGTTAACCTACTGTCTTTAGTGGTTATTGCGATAAAGGTAATCTTGATGAGGCCATGAAACTATTCGAATCGATGAAGCGAAATGGGATTAGGCCTGATGTCATAATTTATAATTTACTTGCTTCTGGTTTGGCTAGATTGGATTTTACTAAAGAAGTGAAGTGCTTGTTAAACTACATGAAGGACTATGGTATTGAACCTAACAATGGAACATACACAGTGTCATCATTGAAGGGCTGTCCACTGGAGGCAAATTGGAAGATGCAGAAGCTTTTTTGGCCGAACTGGAAACCAGTGCTTGAATATCTATTGTGTCATGGTTAATGTTTACTGCTCAACAAAAGGGTCAGAGAAGGCCTTTGCTCTTTTTATTTATCTGGCTGAAAAAGGGCACTTGCTGAAGAAACGTTCTTGCTTGAAGTGGCTTTCCAGTTTGGAACATGATATCGAGAAGTGTATTCAGCTGGTTAAGAAAGTGTTAGAGCCAAGGGCTAATTATCTGAATATTGTGTGCAGCAGAGTCATAAACATGCTTTTGCATGCTGGAGAGATGGGAAAGGCCCTGAAATTATTGAAAGAAGTGAAGGCAAACGGGATTAACCCAGATGTGGTGACATACACAATGATGATGCATCTGTATTGCAGGATGGATCGCTTGAAGGGGGCCGTCAAGCTTCTCCATGATATGGAGGCCAAAGGGTTGAACCAGATGTTATCACTTATACCGTTTAGCTGAAGGGGGAATTGAAGGAAATAAGGTGCAAGACAAGTAAGAATAGGGAAATCAACAGCAGCAATGCTGTAGTAGAACCTTCTTGTACGGTAAACTAATGGGTGTATGGAGCCTTATCCTGTTTCTTATACTGTTTTGATAGACGCACGCTGCAAAGAAAATGATATGAAGGGTGCTGTGGCATTTTTCAAACAGATGATTGATAGAGGGCTACAACCCGATTAAGGACTGACTTGGTCAGATGGAGTACACTAATGTCAAGAGTCCCATTTTGTTGTAAAGAAGACAGAGGTGAATTAGTCCAATCACAGCCTAATGCAAGACTTGAGTGGTAAGAATAGTTGGGCTAAGGTAGCCCGTAGCCTTCAACACTTCTTATGGGCTGGAGTCCCACTTACTATCTGAGTGAAATGTAATTATTAATCTTTACTCATTCGTGTTTTGTTGGTTGTAATTGTAATAGGTGGTGCATTTGGTTTAGTGGCTCTTCGGACCATGTTTCTGTCGTCCCGATTGCTGTTGGGATTCGATTTTGTTAATTGATTGTGAAGTTCTTGACATGGTATCAGAGTCTAGAACCGAAAGGTCGTGTTTTCGAATCTTCACGACCCCCAGTATTAACAGTTAACTAAAAAAAAGCACAAGGTATGGTGGACCTGTGCAAACTTCAAGCCCATGGGTTGACTTTCGTTTGAGGGAGCGTGTTAGAGAGTGGTATAAGATCGAGCATAACCTTCTCCCAACAACTTGAGTTATTATGATCAATTGGTTCTTGATATTCGTCTTTATATCGAACGATTTGTATCATCTTTTCGAATGATCTAATGAGAGAAAAAAATCAAGCTAATTAATCGAAGATTATTCTATTACCCACTTGATGATTAATGACGAAGTTAAATCCTTTCTAGAAACGGTTGAGTATTGGATCTATGTGTAGAGGTGCTAAATTCCAGCCAAACCAACCAATACTTGTATTTTGGCCTAACGTGGAGTCATGCTCGAACCAACCAATTAGATTACAGGAAATTGCCGAGTCTTCCACCTCCACCCAACATCAACAAAACTCAACGTCTAACCAATTCCTATCGACTTCTCATTAATTTAGGGTTGGAGCGTATAATTTTCACCAAAATTACTCATAAATAGACTACCAAAATGTCGAGGAACAGGAATAAAAACTCCTCATTTTCTCTTGTTCTTCTCTCTTTGTTCTTCTCTCTACTTTGCTACTGTTATCCCCTTATCCTTATGCCAACATATTTTTTTAACAATATGCGAACTCCGCCTTTTTTTTTTATTGCATTGCAGCTCAATGTAGGAGAATAGCAGAGAGTTAACCAATGAAAGAATTATACTCAAAATGAATAGTTGGCCTTTCCCAGTTCTTCCAGACGAAGCCAAAGAGAGCGTAAGGAAAAGAATGACCATCCAACGACACTGTATTTACGTATGCAAGTCTCTAGTAGTCAGTTCATAAACTTCTTGCATTCTGGAGTTCCACACAGGCAAGGGACTCTCTGCTCTTCCGACTCATCAGTTTCAAACAAGTAGTCGTACCTGTCAGACAAGTCACCACAAAGACGAGCAACAAAATTGCGGTCATTCGTTCCTCGAAGCAAACCCCATTTTAGCAGAGCAGATAAAACGGACGGGAAAGTAAAAAGAAATGATCAGCAGAACATCATCATTATTAACTATTATTAAACTATGGACATACGTACGTTAGCTCTTCCCCAGCCGGAACGTCTCTTTTGGCAATAAGCACTACACGGTTGTCTGCAGCACCAACTGTCATTATCCTTGCGAAGCAGTTCGGCATACACTGCAGTAAATAGCCAGCCAACCCACAAGGTTGTTTCATTAATAAATATTATTAGTATGCAAGAGCTCAAAATTCTCTCTTCAACAGACCAAAAAGGGGAAAAGAACGAGAAAAAACTTGTGCAACCTACAACACGCTAAATCAGCCCTCAACAAAAAGATTTCATGTCTCTGCTTAAGGATCAGTTGACGTCTGTTCTCTCGAATAGAGTAGCTATATATTTCACTTTAAGGGAAAAAAGAAAAAAAATTAAACTTACCGAATGGTTGATTAGGCGTGCTATGTTTCCTTTATTTGTGGCATCGATCACCATGTCCTCGCTGATCTTGAACAGCTGCATTAGAGTTCAACGGCTATCAGCGACCAAAATAGAGTTTCGGGACACTTGTGGAAATAAAGAGCAAAGCTAAAACAGTAAACAAAACATAGTTGCAAGTTCATAAGCACAACAGATGGAAGACAATCAAAACATATTAAAAAAATAACAGAAAATTTAAAGGATAGGACATAGACAATGGGGCAACAGGAAGCCCCTAAACTCGTTTGTTCAACTGATTTAAGTGCGTTGATCTACTTGCCAAATGACCGTTGGCCGATACTTATGCTCTTCTATTTAAAAAGAAAAGTTGGAACAAATTTGAGCTCAGTAAATGCGTAGTTATTACTTATTAGTCTATGAACAAGCTCCAACTATACCAACCAGCCAAGGAGAATTAACTGCAACGAAAGCATTGCAGAAAGTGCATATAAACGGAACAGTGCCGCGAAACTCACATAGCAATCTTTTCCTTGTGACTGGTACCTAGCCTCTCGGAGGTCAGCAACAATCTGCCTAACCAGCTCACCCCGATATTCAACAACCTGAAGAAAGAAAGAAAGAAAGAAAGAAAGAAAGAAAGAAAGGGCCCTTTAGGTTTTAACACCATAGAACAATAAATTTCATCGGTTCATGCACACAGCATATACATAAGCCGGAGCTCCTCAGATATAGTATAACCACATATCATGGAGCAAAAAGGCTATGAAGACGCATTGTATGGTGACAGACCAAAAATTCAAGCTTTGAAATTGTATACCATTTCACCCTCACGAATATTTATCCGAGCAAAGAGGCCCCAGCCATGTATGCCAGATTTGCCGAAACAAATCCGATACTTTTCAGTTTTCTGCAGGAAAAATTCATGTAACTTACAGATTAAAGATTCTTTGACATGGATGATATATTATCATAGGTGGAAATACCTGTAAATGACAAAGTCTTTCTTTAAATGACTCAAATATCCTAGAATTATCCTTGTCCTGCAAGAAGACAATGCAGACATCTCTTATAATTTATAACCAACAGCATGGAATCAGGATCACCAGGAATTCAAACATAAAAAATTGTTGTCTAATTCAGTCTCTCAGTCAAAAGGTAAATTTTCATGAAAAGGTAATCTCCAAAGGTAACCGAAGGACTATTACCATAGGGGTCCTGAAGCTGCTTATTGCATCTAAAGAATGATGTCGTGGCCCCATTGGACGTTGGAACATTGGCGCTGCTGCAGACCTCTATCATATTGAAAATACTATGAGACTACAGGAATGACGTTGATAATCTCATGCAGAAAGCAACTGAAAAGGTTGGTCTGCATGACCATTTTCCAAGTCGCAGGGTAAAGGAACTCGAGAGACAAAAGAGTAGAGAAAAAACACCTTATCATTTGATTTTTTTAAAACACGACATTTCGCAGAGGAAAGAGACTCAAATTCATCAGTCCTGAAGGTTGCAACGTCAGTTCTCCTAGGTGACACAAGTCTTGAGCCCTGGAAGAACTCGTTCTGATTTTGTTGAAGCAAGCTTTTGGCAGCAAAAATCCCTGCAGGAGTACGAACAGCTACAACAGAATCGGGGTTTGGGGTCCTATGCAGACGAAAAAAGAAACACACAGAAAGAGAACACTAATCATCCAAATAAATTGGTGGAAATACAAAGAAACAAAACGCATCTTCCGGAAGTCCATTGATGAAGGAACAAAGAAAAAATATACAAAAATTTGCAGGGGAAGAAGTGTGTTTGTTCACCTGTGAACAGCACAGTATATTAACTTCTTGGTTTCTTCTTTCCCATTCTTCACCAGACAGTGCACCTAAAAATTTGAAAATGTAAGTACATGAACCTGAAGTACATAATATAAAACATCTGGTCCTGCTCATATTTCATATGTACAACAAGTGAATCCTAGCTAAGTGAAAGCGCAAAAAGTTGTCTCATAGGCCTTTATTTTCAGTTCAATTTTTTTCCCCTAGCGTCTAAAAAATGAAGACTAATCAGATCTACCCGGTAAATATGAAGAAAAACTATTTCAAATGAAAGCTTATCATCAGATCTAACATACAGGGAAAACAGTGTGTATATCATAATCAAGTATTTTCAATACAACAAATCAGGATCAAATAACTGTTAAGAAACAAAAGCAAAAGGCTTGCCTCCATAATATATCCTGCTCTGTACGCACACATCGCGTGGAAGTGGGTGGAACACTTGCAACACTGGGTACAGGAACCATGAGTCTGATTGCAGATAACACAGCTCTGCTCCAAAAGGGTTAAATCAATTCAGTGTTATTAAGCTAAAGACCACATATGATGAGATACTAATGCTTTTCCAACCATTAAGATGCGTATTATTTTTTCCAGAACCAGATCCTAAGACTCATTGCTAGCAGTGCTCCAGTCTCAATGACAGGGAATGCAATTCTAGTTCTCAGACGAGGCGGCAAAGATTTCTACTGAAGACTAGGCCATTGATTTGACTTACTTTCAGAAAGGTAGCTGAAGGGATCTTGAAAAGTCCAGTGGCCGGTTCCATATTCTCGTGATTCAAGAAACCAACTTGAGGTCGAAACCAAGCACATGTGATATGCACCCAGAGATTATTAACATCAGTTGGCTTTAAAGCACCCCCTGAAGAACAGCTAATGCATATCAGAACAATAGCATAGCATATGGGGAAATGGGTAGCATTAAAAGAGAAATAAAACAACTTCTTAATGCGGGAACTAAAAGAAAACTTCTGATCCAATGCGAACTAGAAAACATAAGAGGGGTCAGAAAATAAAAGCTCTTTCATTTTTGCTGTCTTTTGTTTCACTTTTTTTTAATCAAGAAAAGCTCTTTCATTTTTGTTGTTCTTTGTTCCGCTTTTTTTTTAACCTATCACATTCAACAGCCAAAAATAGTCCAAGGACAAAAAGAATCAAAACGGACACAGTGCAATGAACACAAATGACTTGCCTTTTACTGGACAGAGACAACATTGCCTTTCCACATCGGGCGTTTCACATGCTCTACACACCCAAGTAGTGAAATCCTGAATATTCCTTGCTCCATAGCACTCTTGGTGGACAGCAATTTGACATCTGGACAAAAATATCATAGCAAATCGAGTGTACAATAAGAATATTAAAGACCTGCTTAAACATCATCAACTGGATGTATTGATTAAACAACCCAAAAGAACTTTCCAGGCAACAAACAAGATTATTTAGGCCCAAACTAGTTGGAGACGGATCCCAAAACTTTGAACCATGACAATTTACAGTAGAACCAACCAATTCATACTCACCTGTTGCATATTATTATCTTGTTATCTTCCCAATCTTCAACCCATCTACAAACAGCACATCTTTCTGATGTCCACTTTGCATAAACAGGCACGTATTTTTCTGTTCGATTAACAAATTCAGCATGGCTAAGTGACCACACAGCATCAGATGCAATAAGTCCATTAAACTGAACACAGAAGTACCTTGCAAAAGAGTTAATAGCTTCTGTTTATCTAATTCCAGAGGATCCGAGTCAAGTGCACTATACTCATCAATCTGCAGCAAATTCATTAGCAAGCAGTAAATTAAACAGGAGGGAAAAGACCTGTGGCGATTAATAACTTCATACTAAATCTTATCCATATTGTAGTAGAGTCAGAAAACTGGTGCGGATATTAATCTTACTTAATACAAAATGACCTCATGCCAGTTATCACACTATAGAACTTGCATTAGTTTTAAGTTAGCTCACAGATCATAGCAATAAAGCTTTCGCAAGATGATATATAATAGTTAAAAACAATGAGCTATCTAAAGCTCACAAACCCATCAGAAAAGCTAACTTTTTTAATATGTAACTAAACTGGGGACTCATTTAACAGCTGTAATTATACCACCTCAAATGCAATCAATTTTCACATATGAGATGCAACATACCCTTCACCACTTGTCGGAGAATATGCAACTACACTTAAAACAACTGTCATCCATAACCACTGTTCTCAGCACCCACTAAGAAGGTGAAAACCATCGGACTAAACCAAGACAAAGATTTACATAAAATATGCAAATAAATCAGTTCACTATGTTAGAATATAATTTGTGCATTCTAGAAAAAATCAGCTAGTGGCATCACTAATCAAGCCAAAACATAAGAATCTTGCTTTCGGAGAAACAAGCAGCACCAACCCATTTTTCCAGTGGCAACATTGTATCCTTCACTTTGACACTACACTTCCATTTCTTAGCTCTGCATCCCGTGTGCTTTTCCCATTCACTGGGAGTTTGCTTCCGAGATCCACAAGACCCGCAGCTGCAAAGAATTCTGAACAGAAACAAAAGCACAAAATTATAGGGCATGTCAAACGTCCATTCTCTTTTTCTTATAATGGTGACAAAGTGTATTACTTAGGAAAAAGGAACAGACAAGAAAAGGTTCTCAAATTTGTACAGAGCCAAAAAAAAAAACAACCAAACCAGAGATACGAGTGATAAATTTTAGTGGTTTTAACAACTGCATTCACTACATAGAATTGATCATCCACGATCAAGCTGGCATTGACGTGAGAGAAATTAGAAGAAATCAAAGAACGTAGATCAAGGAGAAACAGAGGCAAACAGGAGAGAGAAGTTTGCTGGTAAGTTTCTTAACGAGCTTTCAGTATCATAACAAAGAAAAGGGAAGACTATTAGAGATTGCAAAGTGGTTAGGCCTTACGAATGAAGTTTCCGGAGATATGTACCCTCCATCCCGTTGCACACAACAATCACTTTCTCAGGTGCCATTGCTTCTTCAGTGCTTAGAATAGACCTAATTCAAATAAAAAACTTCAACCATTAGTATCTACAACTATTATAAGCATATGCAAACTGAAATGTACAAACAACAAAGAAAAAGGCGAACAAACTTGACAGGAAGCATCCTTCTATTGGAATCCAGTGGCGGAACTTTGAACTTCACTTTGCAATCAGGGCAATAATATTGATTGTTTTCCAGGTCCTACAGACCATAACAAGTGAGTTCAAACCAATTATATGCATCAGAGAATATGAGAAAAGGAAAAAGTTGTATTATGCGAGGTAAACCTTGAAAAGCTTTTTCGAAATGTTATCGCACTCGGCATGGATCCAAACATTACAGCCATCACAACAGACCTAATTCAAAAAGTCAATAATCCATTAGAACAACTATTACCTTTTTTGAAATAAAGCAAGTAAATAACCAAGCTCAATAACTAGGCCTCACCCAGTTTCCGCCATCTAAATGGTGCCAGATCTTCTTGCATATCCCACAATACTGGTTGGACTTCCTTAACTGCAAGAGAGTAAGATAGTTCCGAAGATAATAACGAACACCGGGAACAGAAAATGTCTGATAATCTAGCTGCATAAAGTTTGACCAGGAACCTTGGCACAATGTTTACACAGTAGCTCGGTCATATACACTGAGTCCTTCCGGCTCTTCACAACTTTGCAGGGCAGCATCAGACTGCAGCCACCACAGCATTTCATCTCCTTGTAACACGCACCCTGGAAGGGGAATAATACATAAGTACTGGCCATAAAAACACCATAAACATATTAAAATGGGGAGTCAAACAAGTATTTCAGGAAACCAGGAATCTGACACTAGGCAGAATAACTAGTGTCTATTGGTGTAAATGGATTTAAAAAAGATAAATCAACATAAGCTGATCAATAAGGCAAACAGCCTACGTCAAACAAGTTTATGACAGGTAAGACCATGAAATGAGTTCTTGCACATTCACTTTCCTGAATTTGGAACAGTAAAGAGCATTATAAACTTGAGAATATGTTATCGCTACACTCCTACCTCCCCAACAGATACAGGATCAAGGAACTTGCTGAACAACAAGTACGGAAATGAATATTTTTCTACAATTATATAATCACAAACTAATCTATGTTTTCATAGTAGTGATCCAATTCAAATATCAGTTTTCAAGCTATCCGGACTTGAGATAATGTGTGTGTTTATCGGCATTGCTTATCTTACATAACCACCATGTAAATTAAGTATGTTTTTATCCCATCTGCTTCCAGTTGCTCGATATCTACCTTCAAGTCCACAAGAATGGTTCTTCAACACAGAAGCACCTAATATCCCCAAAAAGCACTTTCTAGCCTACGATTGTGAGTGAGTCTCTGTTATTCAGCAGCTGTCAACTAAGATGATAACAAAAAGTAAGGATGTACTAATTCTCATCGTCGATCCATCTAGAATAGACAGACGCTTTTGAACCATACCAAAACCATCAACTTACAATGTCATTGTGATTAAGTAAAATTCGATATGGTCAACCTAACTATTTCATAATGCTTAATGCAAGGATTAATCATAGTTCAGAAAAATGACAAAGAAATGGGGTCCCAGGAACTCACCTGGTAGGAACGATATTGATCTCGACTGAAAGTACTGGCATGCTGGAATTCTATCAGGTGAGCTTCTGTGAAAGGTGCTTTTGATGTACTGTCTGCATCCAGGAAACCAGTTTCAGCTAAGATCGCCTCCTCTAATGCCATCTGAAAGTCACTCATCTTGCACTTGAACATTTGAGTCTGCCCCTGAAATCTGATGAAACAGGAAATCAGGAATTGCATCCTCCTTCCGTGAACAGAATGCGAGTTTTGAAACTTAAGTTACCTGTGGGTAAATTCTGCAAAGGGGAAGATCATCCCTTGTTTAAGCCATGCATAATCCTGCACATTACCATTGACAAATCAAATTCAAGAACAAAGCAAGAAAACCCAGTAACTGGAGACGTGGTCAAAGAGTAAAGACAACGGAAAATACCCTTTGCGTTCCATTTTTGGAGTACCCATAAAACATAACACATAAAGCGCCAGGGACGTAACAGCTAAGAACAGCTTTAGGAGCTAGCAATATAGGATCGATTACCACAGCTGGCCACCAAGGGTATCTCTTCCCGCACCTGGCCCAAACTATATCTCCAAGAGCGAAGTCCTCTGGCCTGTAAACGTCCTTCCTAAGATTAGATGTTCCTTTCGTCAACTCCAGGGAACCCTTGCGTTCCAAACTCGGATCAGAGTCCACAGTCTCCAGCGTGGAACGATTTAAACTCAAATGTTGCCGCTCATACTTGGAAAACTTGCGATTGCTAAACCGTACAGCACTAATTCCACTATTCCGTTCCGTGAATCCGGAAGAATGATCGTTCTCAAATTTTACATATCTCATCCTACATCTATCCCCAAGAACGCTATGCGTAGCCACGTCAACGGAAACATCATTCTCAAAGCTGGAATCAGAGTCGTTGAATCTAGAGCCCCGATTCTTCAACAAATCAACGACGGAGTCATTGAACCTCGAAGGAAGCGTGTGGATTCTTCCTCGGGAGGATGTGAATGGCGGAGACCGAGACCTTTTGAGCTTCTGATTCTTCAATGACCTCAAATTGGAGAATATTTCAGTAGCTACATGCGACCCGGAGCCTGTAGCACAACTGCCGAAGTCATCAACATCGCCGTAGACGCTCATCCTCCCGTTGGAACCGTACCCGTCGATCTTCCGCATCTTGGGGATGAAGGAATATGCGTACTCATCCTCTTCTTCGTTGCCGTCGTCATGATCGCTGAAAGCTTCTTCCAACTTACACCGCCTGAGACTTGGCACCTCAACTTTCATCGTCTTTTTTATTATCATTCCAAGGAAAACGAATCCCTAATTTCGCATGAGAGCACCAAGATTCGTGGACACAATGGCGACACTTAATCACGTACAATGCAAATTCCGAACCCAGGAAACTTAGAAACCCTTAAAATGATCGCGAGAACCTAGGGAATTCAAAGCCGAGTTCCAAACCCTAGGGGCGGAAATCCGCCAACGAAAACCGAGCTGGGAGGAGCGGTGGTGATAGAATGGATGAATTCAAACGTCCGTTGTCGGAAAGGAATTTTACTCCTGAGAGAACTAGCAAAATCGAGGAAGAAACGCTACAGAAAGGGAGCTTGAAATCGTGAAAGCAATTGAGCTAGGATGCGGAAGAAAAGTAGAAATTTCAGAGGCGCGAAATTTTTGGAGGTCGCACTAAAGGCAGAATGCGAACTGCGAAGTGAAGATTTTGGGACAAGAGTCACAAGACAACCTGCAAATGAGCCGGGAAAATCCGACTCGGATGAGATACGGCGAGAATAGCAACTAGGGGTCGTTTGGATGAATCAATCTAGAAAGTAGAAATGAATCAATTTGATCAATTGTCTCGTCTTATAAACGAGGAAATTAAAACGAGTCAATTCGAATTACCTGCCTCCACCCCAGGTAATTGAAATTGACTCAAAACGAATCAATTCAAAATACCTCAGGCATATTGATCCACCTAAATTTTTAGCCGACTCGCAGTAGTTTAGGCGTGGGACGAGATACAATAACAACATTCATTTTGTTGTTATCGTAACAATAAGGGTATAAGAGTAAATTTTTTAAAAAATCATAATAATTAAAATTAAAATCACAAACAAATTTCCAACGTCCTTTCGACCAAAAAAATTCCTCGTGTTATAAAAAAAATTCCTCTGTCCCATCCACATCTTAGTCTGTCTTCTTCCTTTCATCCATCGACGATGCAACATCTAGGCGCTGGAGAGCATCTCCAACGCCTGCCTTCCGACCACCCCGCAGTGGTGACGCTTCTCCTTCCCCACGCTTTGCCCTCCTCCGCGCGTCGGTGCTTCTCGATTTCCAAAATGATTTGTTCGATTGCGACGGCGTAACAGCTGGAGAGGATTTTGGGGATGAATCGATGGGAGATAAAACGGGTGTCGAAGGATTTTGAGTCGAATTGAGGGTGGGGACGCCTTTCCAGACAGATCTCCAACGCCGGGAGAGGATGCTCGTTTGGATGGCAGTTCTGGAGTCGACGAGAACGCAACGGAGGATGTGTTAGCTAATCGGACTCTGATACCAAATGTTAGAAACATAATTCTAGAGTTCTATCGATTGGGCTGGTGAGATTGAAAATTGATAAAAGTTTAGGGATTTAGATAGAATTGGGAAAGAACAGAATTGGGGATTAGAGATTTAGAAGAGGAAATTAGGAGATTGAGGAGAAGAATGGCCGACGGCCTAGGGATAGGCGGCGAATTTAAGAGAGATTAGAGATATTAGGGTTCGAGATACTTTTCTAAATAATTAATTCTGAAATAAAACGCAAAGTACATATTTATAACGAAAGACTGAAAACCCCTAATAATAAACCTAATACGACTCATAACCCTAATAATACTAATCCTAGTAATCTTAAAATATATTAAAGCACTTTCAGATTCTGACCCCTGCCACATCAGCGCTCCTGAGAATTTACGCTGCCACGTCAACCATAAAAAAAAATCTCTTTCCTCTCAGTTCGGCGGAAAAATCCTCCCTCCAAAAAAAAAAAAAGAAAAAATCAGCCATCCTGAGTCCTGAGAATCCCACCTCCCGATCCCTAACTACCATCTCCCTCTTTCTTTTATCACGGCAGTTGGATCTTTCCCCTCAAATTTGCATGATTCATCCGCCCCAACAACTGCCTTTTTTTTTATTCCCAGGTTCTAGACCCTTTATGTTATATATAATTCCGCCATATCATTCTTTCCAAAATCCAAATGTATTAGTTTTTCATCACGCCTGGAGACCGCCCCGACGCTTCAGCACCTCCGTCTTCCCTCCCTCGATCTCTACATCTCTGATATTTGGTTAGTTGCAATCTCTCTCCTCATGTTCTTGATCAAATTTAGATTCTACGGTAAGCATTGGCTTTTGTAGTGAATCACTGGGAAGGAGTAGCCCAAAAATCCACCAACCATTTGTATCACATTACTTAGATGAAGGGTAATTGATTTCCGTTGGTAATTTGAGGAAGTATCTCTCCACTTTGAATCATCATTCGTATTTCCCAAAAAAAATATCATCATTTGTAGATGGAACTACATTGAACAACTTATCTGAATTATGAAAGCAGGGAGTTGCCGTCGTTTATAGGCTTTTTTATTGATTTTTTATGCATATAATCCTCGGATATGATACGATATTCAACATTATGTAGACTCAACCAATCAAGATAATTTTAAATCCAACTTAATTCTCTCTTTTGTTTTGTTCTGTTACATCTTTGTTCCCATGCAGGTTGCATATTTGAGATTTATAGGCGGCTTCCTTACAGTTCCAGTAGCAATTTGGTTGATATTTCTTTCGTATCAACATGCATCATATTGTTCTATGAGCATTTTTACTATGCTATATAGTATTGGTGCTTTAATGTACAACTTAAAATTGTACCATAACATGAAATGTATAAGTTTAGATTGTACCATAAAAGAATTTGTACCATTATGTTATGGTACAACTTTACAACTTGAAGTTGTACCATCACATAAAGGTACAAGTTCAAGTTGTACCATAAAAGAATTTGTACAAACAGTATAGGTATGATCCAAAGTTGTATCATAACGTTAAATGTACAATTTCAAGTTGTACCATAAAGACAAAAACCTATAACACCAATACTATATAACATTGTAAAATTCCTCATTGTTATATTACTTTTCAAATCCCACATCACATGCATTAATCACCCAAAGCATCATGAACTCCGTCCAAACTTACTTCTCTAATTCTGTTTTCCTTTTCCTTGCAGAAATTGAAGATGGTGATTTTGTTTAGTAAATAGATTTGAATTTTTAATTACCGAAGATGAAGGGAAGCACAATTTAATTCCCCCCCGCCCCCCTCAATCAAGTAAATGACAGGAGATCTTCAATTTATGACACAAAATTTACTAAAATCATGGATGAACGAAGTTCAATAGTATAATATGAGGCTCTTAATGGCGAGTTGTTTAATACAACTTTTGAATTTGAAAAAATGATACAATGCAATCGAAATAGTTATGCGTGACAATTTCGACAACAACAACATGATAAATCTCTTCGAAATCACTTATAAATTAGAATACATTGAATATTTTGCATCTCTATATTCAACTAAATAAATTAACTAGACTTTATTCACTTTGTCTTGAATAAAAGTATATTAAACAACAAATAAATAATTTAAATGTATGCCATAATTTATAAATTACAAAGTAAATGAAAAAAAATATAAAAGACGTATAGAACTACCTGCCCAAAGGGCAGGGTAACAAGCTAGTTATAATAGAAACAGTTGGTTTCTATCACCAGCTTACCATTAACTTCACACCGAACCTAGAATCAAAATTGTATACAGAGTATATACAGTCAATCAGCAAGAAAACGAAACATATAGTTCCATAACGCCATCCCTCCACAGTCCACACAACCCCTACACATTACGACCTCTGCTCTCTACAGCACTGCAAATTAAGCTTGCATCAAACATCTAAACAACCAACTAATAGAAATTTACTTAGACAATACATCACATCACCTCGTTCCTTCTAGAAAGGCAGCATCCACCCTACAGTCCAACCAAGGAGCAACCCTGTACCAACAAGACTCAACCCCAATGCAAATGCGACTGCATACCGCTTCATGTCCTGCCTTGCCCGGTTCCTCTTCCCTCGCTTATAGCTACCTTTTGTGGTCTTAGACCGGTTCTTGCCCAGTTTTTACCCATTGGAGGCATCCATGGAAGGGCTACAGGGAATAATAGAGTGGCCATTGGATCCTCACTGTTCTTCAGTTGATGGTAAAGAGTTTCAAGCTGCAAGAGCTGAAACCATTGTTTGTAGGATAACAGTTGGGACGCTTGTTTTAAGAAGAGCATAATGACATGCTCCTTGTCTGCACAGGCTTGCTTTGCAGCCTTCTCCGCTTCCCTTGCACGTGTTTGAGAATGCCGAAGCGCTTCCAGCAGCCAAGCCTTGCAAGGGTCGCTCTCGGGATCCTGGCTTACATCCTTAAGTGTTGTCGTAGGACTGTAGACAAGGTTCACATACATAGAAAGAGATGTATAAGACCACATAACAGATAGGAACTTGCATGTGAAAATAGCAAGCGCCCCACGGGAATAAATATGTAATGTGATTATGTGAACCACATGGTCATCCTTCAGCTATTAAAGAAATACATCAACACTCATGCCAACAACTAGTGCTGGTTTCAGTTGAGTCTGTAGGAGTTTATGGATCACGATAAGCTTCCAACTTGTTTATTTTTGTACAGATTAAAATCAATGTGTCGCAGAGCAACAAATATATAATCTTCAGCAATTGAACTATTTTCTCCATATCCCTCTTCTCTAAGTTGCTGAGATTGATGCATCACGTTAATCTACTAAACAAGAGAATTCCTCAGTCTAATATCTTTAAAACATTCAACATCTTGTAATATGTTAACAGTAAGCACTCACTAATTCACACACAAGGTAGTCAAACTATATAATTAAGGTTTTACGACTGACATAAAAAGGGTTATAATTAACGAATAACAGTGATGCCATATAAACCTTCAAAAATAACATTTTTAACAACAAGATCAGAACATTATAAATATACAATATCTATTAGGAAAGCCTGGTTGAAATATCCAATCACCAAAGCAAAAGGTGAAGCATATTTGGTCACAAAATTCTATGACATGTATAGAATCAGACTATATTGGTTCACTGAACTCTAATAACTTAAGCTTTTAAGAATTGAGTTGGAATTTTGACTGCAGTGGTTGGATCATACTGCTACATGTAATCAAGGAGAGTTACCTGAATGTATTGTCGTAGCCACTTTGTGAATGTTCTCCAGTCGAAGCCAGTTGCCCTCCTCCCACTGCAATTTCAGTAGGTCCTGCTATATGAACAATTGGGTCGGAGACACATCTGCTAGGTTTTCTCCAATCCAACAAATGTGACGCTGAACCATCATGATTTGAAGATCTAGGATCAGCACAAGGGAATCCGTCAATCTGAAACTTTCTAGGAGGAGGGAGATCGCAGTTCTCCATATAGTCCAATGACTTCTGTGCAACTAACGAGGCCAAGTTATCTTTATCTGCAGTTCGCCACCATGGCACACTCTTTGCACTAACAGTACTCCAAGGAGATTCCGGGTCAAAGCTATTCACATTGCTCTTTGCTATCTCATGGAAAGCAACAAGAGGATCAGCCTCCACAGATTGACTACTTCTCTCTTTACTAGCATTAAGACCGTTTACTTGATCTTCACCTTCGAAAACATAGACGAAACAGTCTGCAGAAATCTTGCTATATGCAGCATCAAGCGAAGACTCGCAACTCTTTTTGACATCTATCCAAGTACTATCCGAGTTATGATCAAGGGAACTAACAACCTCCTGGGCCATTATGGAGTCTGTTGTGGTTCCAACTCCAGATCTCAAACTCTCCACCTCTGCCTCTAAAGCATTCAGCTGGTCAAAAGTTAAACCCTTTTGGTAACCATAGCAGGGCTGCAACTGAAGCCACCATCTCGTATCATGGGGAAGACTGGAGTAAGAAGGATTACGGTTGAACGGCATGAAGCCGGAAGCAGGACTATCAGGCGCTTCTGCTGCACCAGTTGGTCCCTCTCCTTCACTTAATTTGGATGATGATGAGTGGCAACAAGCTAACTTGGGAGCTCTTTTGGCATCCTCCTGAACAAAACAACGATTTGCTGCTCTCTGCCAGGCAGCTCTTGCTTCAGCTGCTGCCATATTTCTTCCCTTCGATCTGATTCTTCATCTACTGCAATTCAACACAATTCCATAAAACCACCGGAGCAACGAATGACATATGAAGAGAGAACAGTTGAATTCCGTGGTGGTAAAGAAACACAAAAGGCAACAGCAATAAATTCAAGAAACAAAACCCATAATTTTCTAAACGTTGACCATTATGCTAATCAACCTAACTCCAGACACATGGTTGTTTGTTATCACACAAGCTGACAGAACTCGATCAATGAAGAGATAGAGCATCTGAACACAAGCAACTAAAGCTTTACATCCACAGGTGGCCTTGAACTTCAATTCAAAAGAAGAAATTCAGAGATTGAGGAAGACAAACTGACAAAGTATTAAGAAGCAAAGAGGAAAGGATAACCACGAATTCTGTTCAAATAAAAAAGGCGAGAGACAGTCATTCAAAACCCAGAACGAATCAAAATCCGTATAAACAAAGCAAAAATATCACCAAGTACATCGCTCGTCACAACCGAAATCAAACCCAATTCTAAAAAAAAATACAAGGAACAGAGGGAAAAACAGACTGACCCACCCACCCAAACCAAAAATGGAACCGCAGAGAATGAGATGTGAGTCTAATATATTTCCAACAAAAAAGGAGATGATAGTATATCAGCAGCAGCATCACGCAAAAAAAAAAGTGAGAGATTGAGAGAGAGGGGTAATGAAATTATTGGAGGAGAGAGATGATTAAGTCAGGGATAAACCGAGGGGATGAATTCCAGAAGAAAGGGCGGAGTGGAGATAAAGATGGTTGAGAGAAGCGGTAAAAGAGAAGTTGAATTGTGGATGGATCTGTACGAGCTGTAGTAATTCCACTTGGTGAAAATTGTTGGGAACGAATCTCAGATCCAAAGGCAACGTTCCACCGTGTTCGTTCTCACTTCCTCCGGTTTTCTTCTTCGGTTATCAACTTATCATCATCATTTTATTCCTTCCGTTTTTCCTCACAAACAAAAAGATATGAAAACTCGGCTAGGGGAGACTAAGGCCTTGTTTGCTTCGAACAAATTCATTGTTTGCTTCGAGGTTTTAGAGGAGATAAATCTGTGGGGCCTGCAAACTTTGATGGCCCAAATCTGAGGCCCCATGGACTTGCAAATTCCATCCTAAGGGGTGTGATTTGGGTGAGGGTGAGAAATCCATGATGAGACTTTACTCTTTTATCCCCACTTATTTTATTAATGACAAATTTGTTCTCTTTATTTTTGCTAACCCTTTAGACTAGAGATAACGAGAGACCCGAGAAGGAGTGAAAAACGTGAAGGAAAAAGACGAAGAAGATGGTGGAATGTGCTTGGACTTAACAAGCATCAATTTGTGAGAAAAAGAAAGACGAAAATTCTATAATTGTAGGGTACATCAACTAGTTTAATGATGTGTGGTAAGTTGTATTTGCCTATTTGGAGTAAGTGGGTATTGGTTAACAAACTAACAATGATTGAAGCACTTTGTTTAAAACTGACGATTAGTTTATGCTCAATATTTCAAATCTACAAATTACTATAAGGCAATGTCAAAAAAAGCAATTTGCCACGTCAGCCGCTGCCCAATAAATCCCATAGTGCGGAAGGACTTTCCGGTAACTTCACAAATCGCTTTCTTCTTCGAGGGTTGTCTTCCATCTCCTCCCGGAAATCTCAGCGCGGCTATCTCCCAAACGAACCCTTGCCAATTCCTCAATCCTCAGTTCTTTTACTCCACCCTCAAATTTCACCCTGTCCCCTGCCCATTACAGCTCCAACCATCCGTGGTTTGACATTGATTCGGATTCTGGAATCTCCATTTGCTCTCTCTACTTCATCGATGTTTCTCGCCGAGCGCTCCAGGAGAACTCACCCTGCTCTCACTCTGTCTCGCCGTCTGTTTCTGTCTCCCAAAACCTCTGGGAATCAATTGTTGTCGCCTCTCTCTCTCTCTCTCTCTGAAGAATTCCCACCGCCTCTTTCTCGCTCTTGCCCGTCTATCTCGCATGGCAGGGTCGACAAGTTACGAGTGCGACTGCCCACCGAACCTCATTGCCGCATTATCGAAGCAATCTTCCATGCCTCTGCAACTGCCCAACGACCGTCGACTAATTCAGACGATCCCTTTGTTTCGTCTCCAAAGATGTTTCTAGGTGAAAAAGTTCTCCGACTCCCCCTCACTCTTTCCACCTTCAATCTATTCCTATTTAATCCCAATCCCATCTTTACCCCTTCACTGCGCCCTCTGCAGCGTCTCACCGCAGCCGTGAAATCGGACCTATCTGCCTGTCTCTGTAAGTTCCCCTCGATATGTTGATATGGGCTTTTGCAGAGCCTGGACATGGGATTTCTCCTCCCGTTTTTTATTTCGTCTATGTTTTCTTTCCCAGTGGACATGCAATCCAATTCATGTCTGTTCAATTCGTTTCATGTGGGATTTGGTCCAATAATGATTTCATAATGCATCAGTTAGCCTTGGCGTAAATCATTAGTTAGCCTCAACGAGTTAGCTGATTCATTCCGTTATTGTCCTATCGTTGTTTCCCCTATATCTATCTTCCTCTTGCTATTAGTCATTTATTTGTTTGCTAGAAATCTGCAGCTGCAATATTGTTTTCCAATGGAAGTGAAGCAATATAAGAGACAAAGTCTGCAATCAAGAAGCAAGAGGCCAACAGGCAATTCATAGGCTGTGTAGGGCACTGAGGGAAGAAGTACACAGAGGGGGATACACATAAAACTATGAGATGGAACAAGTACGAGCGAGACCAAAAAAGATTACAAAGGGAAGCGGGGTGAGTGACCTTCATCAAGATGGGAACGAAAACCAAAGAACACAGTAGCAGAAGGAGGAGGAAGATTACATGAAGCAGGATAGCGACATCAGCAGGCTGATTTTCAATTAGCAATGAATCCATACTCAAAATGTTGTGTTGCAGCCTTGCAGGTTAATGAGCCAAAGCCAAGTCTTGACGTCCACTTTTTATTGGGGGTAAGATCCAATCAATCACAGTTTGTCCAATCCTCCAAGAAGTGAGAAATTGGGTTTGCAAATATTCTGAAATGCTCTGTTATTTCTTTCCAGCACATACTCCAGTAGAAAGTGTGAAGAAAGAACTTAGAAATCCAAGTATGATTGTGCTTTAACTGACCAACTTTCGATGATGGCTTCCACATTGCCAAGTTGTGTCCTGGAATGAAGATCACACGGTTGAGCACTTCCCAAATACCTCAAGATGGGGGGAAGGCCAAATACAATCAAGATTAACTCAAGATTATATGGGATGAAGCCAAATATGAAGCTAGATTTAAAAGACTTTGCTAGCATATGTGAGTTGTGACAGTCTGTTTTTTCTTACTGGATCAATGGGCTTCATGACCATATTTTCTTTGGGTCTTATTTAAATGGTTTGCTCTCATTCTGTTACAAGTCATGTAAGTTTGAATTTCAGTTTTGGTACTAATCATCTTTGATTGGATTTAGTGGAATGATTTCAGAGAATCGGGTATGAGAACTAGGAGTATTTAGTCTTTCATTTTTCCACCGTGGATGAGAATGCTTTCAAGGTTTTTAGGTCTTGATTTGGTTGTATAGGCAATCGAAGAATATTGGCTTTATTTTGTCAACTAGCTCGGTAGGTAATCTTTTTTTGGTAATGCTCGGTAGGTAATCTTTAACATAATGAGTTTGTATTTCCTGTTTTTTCTAGGATCCAATTAACTATAATGAGTTAGTAAGATAAATAGATCATGATTTGTTTTAAATACAACAATTGGATGCAGGATTGTTATTTGTTAATAAAAGATAATTTCGTTACTCATGGTAGCTGATAATATTCCCTTTTAATAAAAAAGCACATATAGACTTATGCCATAATTAAATATATGAAATATATCATTTAGTCATTGTATTTTTTATATAGGTATTTACTTTTTGTATCACACAAATATGATTACTTACAGTTGGGTCACCATCATGAGCTTAAAGTACTCAATTTACACCAAGTAAATAATGGTGAGCTAGAATGCTGAGGGGAAACTCCACCGGCCAACGGGCCGGGCCCAATTGCTAGTCTTCTATTGATTTCATGTTTTTTTTTGCATATATGATAGCTTTGAGCTCTTGAAATCTTGGAGAGGTACGAAGAAACTCTAAATGGCTTTGTTTATATGGAAACAATAATATACAAATAATTATAAACAAGGGCAACAAGGTCAATGGTATCTCATACCCACTAATATATTTCAGCAAAATCCATCATGAAATTCAACAAGCAAACAAGGTTTTGGTCCAAATTCATAATGGATCAATTCCATCATAAATCTTTGGTTTTATAAAACCCAGGTTTTAACCAAAACCCTTATTTTTCAAATCCATGAAGCAAACGAGCCATAAGTTTATCAAATCGATTTATAATACCAGTTTAATAAGTGGAATGGTAAGAACTAGTGTGCTAACACTTTTTTGTGAGTATGATGCTAACGCTAGCTCCCGCCAATAAAAACATTTAGTTTGGATGAGGTTTTAGCTTAAATTAGTTTACCACAAATAATGAAGGGAAGTGAAGGAAGGGCATGTTGATTAGTAATAAAAATTAGGGAAAGGAGAATTTGTGTGTATCTTGTGCAATTAAATGAGAAAAAGAGTGGATAATCACAAATTATTGGGTACTCCGGGAGTACCACCTCAGCAAGCTGATTTGGTACTCCTGACCAATATAAATTCGCCACCTGTCATATATGCCTAACTAATTCATTTATTAATGAAATTTACTATTATAATTTTTAATTTCCTTTTCAATTTTTTTCTTCCCCACTTTCCTACTCCTTACTGTTATCCCCTATTTTGGCGATTGATACTTAGCCATTTTCTCCGGATAGCATATGAGCGATTACTCTCTTCCTCCTCCTTCATTTTCCCATATTAAGACTCCATCTCCATGTCCTGATGTATCCGCAACCGAGAAGCCATCAATTTCCTATTTTTGAAGCCCCAACTACCAATCTAGCCTCCTCCATGATAATTGTTCATCTATATAGATCTCTTCCTCGTTAATTGAATCGTTAATCCAATCCAGCTTTATCGTTAATCCATCCGCCAAGATGCCACTACCGGGAAGAACGCGATCCAGTCCCCACCACAAAGACGATTGCCCAAATTGGTCATCGTCGCCACAATTGCCACCCAACTCCACCATCGACAAAGCTTCTAGGCGACTTTTAATTTCTTCGTCCCCATAACATAAATTGACGGAATTGAATTTCCAGGATTCAGCCAAAAAAAGTAGGAAAATGATTAAGTAGGAAAAACTAGAAATCGTGGTCTCCTGGATTCCGTCAACAATCATCCTTTACGGGTCGGGGCTTGGATTCGGGGGATCTGAGCTTCCAAACAATGAAGACGTCGACTACTAGTCGGGGTTATGGAGAGGACAGTTCGGTGAGATTTGGGAAGATGAAGCAACACTGGTGTGGTTGTGATTGTTTATTAATTTTTAATAATAGAAAAGGAAATGAAAAATTCCAATAAAAAGTTTGATTAATAAATAAATGAGTTAATGAGGCATACATGACAGGTGGCGAATTTCTATTGGCCAAGTGCAACCTATAATCGGGTGTAGAATAGGGCAAGTGTTTTAATATCAAGCTAAGGCGGTCTATGTACCTCTACTTTAATCGTTTATATATCATCTAGCCAATGGTTTTGTGCGAAAGCTAAAGAAACTACAATCAACAAGCAAAGTAAATTGTGATGAATTCGATTTGAGTAAGTTTCGCCCTGATATTGTTCCCCCTAGCTAGTCTCGTATTAAGATGAAACGAATGGAACTCTAGTATGAAGAGCGTGATTATATACCACGAGGAGGATGCAATTAGTAGGGAAACCACAACTCTTTTAATCGATCAACTAAGGATTGTCACGATAAGCTAGGAAACCTAGCTCTCTTAATCAATCGACCAAGAATTGCTAATACCAATCCCTCATAAGTTGATCCGGAACAGTGAAAAGAAATCAAATCACAATTAAATCATGGCGTTAATTCGATGTTTGAGGTTTGTCCTTAATTGCACTAGAAGGGGTTACCCAAATTGCCAAGATGTGGGGTATGTGGGATTTCCTCCTTCTCGTTCAAATTGACCCAACATTGAGATATGAAAATCAACACCCAAGATTCATGAAAATACCTCAAACGTTATATTAATCACTAACCCCAACACACATAGAGTTCATTCTTACAAACTAACACATCCTAGACTATCGTTTCCAATATCCAAGTGAAATGGGAGGCTACTCCATGGCTAGGACGGAAAATACAATAAAGATGAAAGAAAACCCCATGAGAAGATGATTATCCTTCCTTCTAGTTGATTGATTTATCCTTTGGATAAGAAATCTTCAACCCTCTAGTCTTGGGTAAGCCAAATCCTTCTTCTTCCTCCTTTTAGCTCGTCACTTTCTCTCTATCTGAAGAAGAAGGCTAAAGTCTCTCTCTAGACTTTGTCCTTAGGTTTAAGCTCTCTCTCATTTATATACTCCAGTCGGGTCCGTTTCACCCATAGATATCACGTCCATGATGTTGAACTGATTGACCATGATCTTGGTGCAAAACGCACCGTTTTACTAAACGACATCATGGGCTGATTGAAAATGTCACGGTCGGGTAACCGTGATAACTGACTTGCCCAGGAGCCATCCAAATCCTCCTGGAAGTTGTCCAAAGTCATGGCCCGAGCTCCATCTTCACGGTCTTCTGGTTGTGCTAACATCCCCCAAAGCGTGATCTCTACCTTTTTGTCCATCCTTGCTCCACTTTCGCCCTATTTCGTTCGACTTTCGATCTCGGAGCTAACTTCACCTGCTGAGATCTGAAACATGCTAAAATACTCACAAGCTGATAGCACCGCATTTGCACATAGTTTTTCTCTTCATTTCTTGATCGTTTAGCTTAGTGATTGATCGTTCCTTCGCCTGTTTTACGCTAGGTTGTGTTCTTTTATCATATTTCATGTCCTAGTACGTAGATATGACTTTGGGACAAGTTTCGGGACATTTGGAGGTGATAGAAGGTCGATCGCGAAAGCTGGGCAGCAGGGCTGCTGACAAACACGGCCTCAAACACGACCTCTTTTGTGAAAAACACGGCCTTGTGTTAGAGGCCGGTTTTTCCTCTACACTTCACAGAATCGTCATTTCGAAACATGGCCTCTTCTGATTAAAACACGGTCGGGTTTTTTGAACTTAGAGGTCGTGTTTCTGCCCCTACTCGGGTATAAGTCTGATTTCTGCGATTTTAGAGAGAGGGAGAGAGAGCTGGAGTTTTGGATCCTAAACACCCAAGGGACGAACCAAAGAGAGAGAGGGCGATCTAGAGCCATTCTGGGAGCTATTTTGGAGGATTCTTCACCATTGTAGCTCAAGGAACAAGTCTAGACATGAGGATTGAAGATCTGGAAAGTTATACTGCAATCTCTCTCTTCTCTATGAAGTAACTTCCCTTCACTTAGGTTTTGAGAAACCCTAGTTCCATGTCTTATGATCTTTCTTGTATGAAGTTTTGGATGCTATATTGTTTGATTATAATCGATTGAGGCATGATTTATTGAGTCAATTAAATCTTGATCAAATTCTCTTAATTTCTGCTTTAACCTATGATAGATAGAATCTTATTAGGCTAAGAGAGCTTCCTTGATTGATAGTAGTGAATTGGTTGTGCGAGAGTCAGTCAATTCACTGCTTTGTACTGGAATTCATTCCAGTAGTTGAGATCTGTGTGAATCGCCTTAGCAGTCTATCCCGGTGAAGGCTAGTCGCCTGCCGGTTATTCTGTCTAAGATGGCTTGGTCAGCTTAAGAGATTCCAAGCTATTTTCGGATCTTCTACAGTTTAATCAACAGTAAAACAATCAAAAGGAATTACAAATTGGACCTAATTGAGGAGGTAGGGGGAATCATACTTAAGTGAGTTCCTAACCTGTAATTAGTAGTTTAGCCTTACTTTAGTTAGTAGAGTAGTTTAGTAAATCAATCATTAATCTGGTTTGCAAGATAATGAAATGAAGCTGAGTAATAGTAACTCTAAAAACCCGTGGATTCGATATTTATTACTTGCACCACCATGCTGCATTCCGTTTCATTGGTTACACTTGGCCACTGTTAGCAGTTGTGTTTTAGTGTGTCACAAGCCTATTGTCAAATTGCTCCTCGGACGATGTAAACGTCACACACATGCATGAATAAGTTTGACACCCTAAATCTTAGTACATAACAAAGATACAAAGTAAAAGCATCTCAACTTGCACCATAACGTCATAAACATTAACATAATTTCATATAGAGACACAATTATCTCTACTCTCTAATGAAATGTAGTTGTGAATGATGGAGGGGACATGATTCTCAAAATTAAGGTTGAGACTTGGGTATCGTTGTTGGAGTTGGGAGAGTGGTCGAATGGGTTGTTAACATGTATTGAAAAGTCGGTTGGGTCCACGGTTTGATCCGGTAAACCGATATATAGACCAGATCAGACCAAGAAATCAAAACATCAAATAGTACAGACCATGGACCAGACCAGACCATACATAATGGTGTACGGTCTGGACCAAACTGTGCGGTCCGGTCTTGACCACGGTTTTTCTAACGGTCTTGTCTAGTTTTCCAGCCCTAGTCTAAACCTTTTGAGCCACTATGTCTAGGTTTTCCAGCCCTAGTCTAAACATTTTTGTTCTTACCACCGCCACCTCCGTTATTCTGGCCTTCCTTATCATCGTCGTCGTGGTCACCGGAGCCTGTTGGTTAGGTTATCACCATACCCCATTTCAAACCAGTTAATTACCATAGATTTCAATTTCAATTGGAGTTAAAACTAAGCTGTGGAGTGAATCGATACACATTCAATTCATCGATTCGAATAAAGGGCATTAACGGGATAGGGCTATGGAGGGGGTATCATCATGAGTTAACCACGGAGCTAGGAAGCGGAGCGATTTGTCAGGGCGAGTAGCTAGTGTATCTACTCGACTCTTTAATAGTAGTGGTCTATGATATGATCTGAGGCGAGGGAGATGAGTGTTGAAGGTATCAGGATATTGGTTCAACCATTCCTCATTACAGAGACCTCGATCCAATCTTTGGGAGAGCCTTCCATTAGTCTAGGTAAAGCACGACCCTGTATAACCGATGTCAAACGGCTACAACCGTACCGGTCAGCAATCCAATTGGAAAGAGGTCGGTATTTAACTGGGGTCAAATCCGGGAATTGCGACCGGTTAGACTAGAAACCGAAATTCAATGTTACACACATCATATTCAAAAATAAACATCCTCCATAGAATTTGAACCAAGTACCTCATGTTTATTTTAGTTTCACTTATAACCTGTAGGCTACAAGCAACTTTGTTGTCTATATTAACCTTATATATTATATATCTAATACTAAATTTCACACAAATCATTATAAACATTAATAAAATCATTTTATATAATTTAATTTTTAAGCATATAATTGCTTAGTATTAGTTACCAATTCTTAGCTATTAAATTATTTTGTGTGAAATAATTCTTTTAATTGCTTTTTCATGACTAATTTATTTGGGATTGAGGATTTTCATTTTTCTCATGTATTTTATTAAAATCGGCAAAACCAATATGAATACTGGCTGTACCACGGTCGGACCATTCTACTTGCAAAACTGACATACCGGCATAAACCGGTTTGACAACCTTGGTGTGATAGCCTGATAGGACTTAGAGAGTAGTAGTAGCAGAGATGACGTAGATGTCCGTCAGCAAGACTTCAACACCTGGGTTAGAAGTTAGAACTTCCCTCTCGCACTTGGGCTTTGGCATTCATTGGCAGCCAAAGCTGATGGCTGAAACGAACCCCTCTTCTCAAGCCAAGGCGCTATTGGTGGACCCCGTTGATCACCTTCCGCTCCGTCTTCTCCGATCTGACATCATCCCACCCGCCCCTAACCGATCCGTCTCCACCATCGACTGGTTGCCGGACTTCGCAGGCCACCCATGGCTCGCATATGGAGCTTCCTCTCTCCTGGTCATCTCTCACTTCCCTTCCCCTCTTTCTCCTCAGGAAACCCGCATCGGACCTGTTCTCCGTCAAGTCTTCGAGCTCTCGGGCCGCCATTCATCTCCGGTCGCTGCTGTTTCTTGGTCTCCCGTCACCCCTTCTGTAGGGGAAGTCGCTGCGGCAGTGGATAACTTTGTGATTTTGTTCTCCAACGATTCGGCTAGTGAAGGTAAATTGATTTCACAAGAAACCGGGGAAGCACTTCTCGACTATGCTTGCTTTTCATTCTTCTCAATTAGGTTG
The DNA here is from genome assembly GCA_946122785.1 of Linum tenue. NCBI lineage: Eukaryota > Viridiplantae > Streptophyta > Magnoliopsida > Malpighiales > Linaceae > Linum > Linum tenue. The sequence continues at coordinate 80,860,625 of CAMGYJ010000006.1, forward strand.
CAAGTAGTATATTTGAATTAACTAACGTAAGTGACGATGTAGAGAATTGTTTTGTAATTTGGTTGTGCAAATAGTCTTAAAATGCAACCTCTTTTTTTACTCATATTCAGGTTCTTTTTGTTGGAGCCAGAGTGCAGTGCTGGTACAATCCACAAATGTGGAGGCAATCGCATGGACGGGGTCTGCTGATGGGATTATTGTGGGCGGAATTTGCGTTACTTTATGGAGAAGGAAGAATAAGTCGTGGGAAATAGCTTGGAAGTTTGAGAGGGATCTGCCTCAAAATATGGTTTCAGCTACTTGGTCTATTGGTGGTCTTTTCGCAGCTGCAGCATGTCCGAACGAACTCTGTTTTGATGGACACAACAGCAGAAGCACGTCTGTAACTGTATGCTACCCAACTGGTACATCCGAGTATGCAAAAACTGAGTTGCACCATCCCCAACATGTTTTACTGATTCAGTGGAGACCATTAGCTGATGGGCAGTTAGATAGTGATGCAATGTACTTGCGGAGGCACATTCTTCTTACTTGCTGCCAGGATGGGACGGTGAGGCTGTGGACTGAGGTGGATAACAGAAACGTTAGGAAGTTCACCAAAGACAATTGTGGTCAGCATTCTCAGTGTAGAAATTTCAGCGTTGCTGCTGTAATTGAGATTAACCAAACCCTGAACGGAAGCCTTGGTGCCGACGTCTTTTTACTCTGGGCAACACAGATTAATGGTATCTGCAGAACTCCAGAAGGTGCTAATGAGTTCTATTTTGATGGAGACGGTAATGATAAAGTTGGTGCATGTGAGTGGTTAATTGGGTACGGGCCGGGAACATTAGTTACTTTTTGGGCTGTTCATTGTCTTGATGATATCTCACCCTTAAGGTTTCCTCGTGTTACACTCTGGAAGAGGCATGAGTTGCACGATCTTGAAGCCGGACATCTTGCTAGGGATGATTTTGCAAATTCCAAGGACTGGCTACTTCTTCGTAATGTAGTTTTCTTGCGACACCACTTGTATGCTCCTCCAAATGTATGCTCTTTGATTCATTTTTCACCCTGTGGTTCCTTTTTCTGGTCCATGCTATATGATCAACCAGAAAATGTGACAGAAAATGGATCTTCTGACAATTTCAGAGTAAATAACCATATACCAAGTTCATCCAGTAGCTTTTCACCCATAGGTCATGAGGGGAAAATCTTACAGTTGGCTATTCATCCTCATATCTATGAAGTTGGACTTGCTGCATCCTTAGATTCAAATGGGTTGCTAATATTTTGGTCAGTTTCTGCTGTGCTGAACGAAGATTTTGGTCTTTCAACACTAAATCCCACATGGAAGTTTTGTGGAAAGCTTACCACCCATGCTGTACGAGCCAAATACACGAGCCTAAGATGGGCACCTTGTTTTTCTGGTGAAGAGTGTTTACTTCTTTTGGGCCATGCGGATGGGATCGACTGCTTTTTAGTTAAGTTGTCTCAAACTGGAGATCAAGAGATAAAGTGTCACTGCATTTGCTGTATACCCTTCAGTGGTCGACGTGCTCTTAAGGATGATCCCGTCGAGGTGTTCTCAATACCTCTTCCCTCTACATGTGAGAAGTCATTCAAGTATAAGAAATTCTTGCTTTTGGGAATATGGATGAAGGATTTTCAAGCTATTTCATGGGAAGTAACTTTACATTCTTATGATGGTGCAGAAGAAAGTTGTGAATGTAAGTTTGATGATAGAAATTCTGAAATGTGTGGATGGAACTTCCAAAGCACATTTTGTGAAAGACAATATCGTCTTGGTGTAAATCCTTGCTCTTCACTGTTACCAGAGCAACACTTACATAACCAGATAACAAGTTGTTCCATAGCATGCCCTGATTATTTGATTCCCATTTTTGAAAGTCGGGGATTGAATAATAATTCATGCCCTGAACCACCTTATGTCATGGCTACCGGCTGCCTCGATGGAAGTGTGAAACTGTGGAAAAGTGTATCTTGTGAACAGTCATCGACCTTTGGCATACCATGGAAGCTTGTGGGTGATTTCGTTGCCCATGAAAGTCCTGTTAGCACTATATCTTTGGCCGCTAATGGTAGCAAGATTGCAACATCCTGTGGAAGGAATCAAACAGATAATACCAGCATTATTCATGTATGGGACGTTATATGGCTTCCTGGAACTGGCATGTTCCTGTTAGAAGATAAGATAAGGATTGTTGAAGATGTCATTGCTCTAAATTGGCTAGCTTTAGGCAATGGCCAGTATATTCTTGGGGCTTGCGTGCAGAATCAGTTGCTGGTATATGCACAAAAGCGATCAGTTAGCCATGCTTTGTTGGATCATAGGAAATCTTTGGACCAGAACAGCTGGTCATGCATTGCAGTTGCACATACATTCGCTGCTATTTGTGATTTTATTTGGGGGCCTAAGGTGTCAGCAGTTGTGGTTCATGATAATTATTTTGATGTAATTAGTCACTGGTCAGTTCTTGTGGATAGTGAACCACAGGCAGACTCCTGTCAAAGTTTAAGTAGGGAGAAGTATCAAGTTCAAAAAGATAAAGACAGTGACATTAGTAATGTTGGAGAACTATCAAGCGAAAAGGTTAGCAGGAAAGATCTGGCAGACAATATGAATTTGACCAAAGGTCTGCCTGAGCGTGGTTCAAGTAGCATTTCTGGGTCTTGGCGCCTTGTAGACATAGCGGAGAAGTTGAGGGGATATTTACCATCCCATCACCCAGAGGTACTCCTAACCAATATCTATTCAGGTACTGAAGGGCTTAAAGTTGCTTGAAAATTGGTACTTTGAGAGTCTTGACTCTTTTGCTTCTCTCTCTCTCTCTCTCTCTCTCTCTCTCTCTCTCTCTCAATCAAGTTAAAGTTTCTAGTGGTAAGAACTGAATGTATACTACTGTAATGTGTTCAGGAAACTGGAAGCGCGCTTATGCATCGGTGCAGCATCTTGTTGAGCACATTGGTTCTACTTCTGAAACAAAATGTGGCACTGCTAATCTTGGTCACTTTGTTCCACTAATCCCTTTGTCAGTTTATTTCGAGGGACATTTGGCAAAAAGTTCGACTGATACGGGGTGCCAATGGACCTCGGACTCAGCCCTACCTGCTTCATCTTCGCAGGCCTTTATCTTCAATTCAGATTATGTTACTCAAAATAATATGATTAGTTCATCATCCTCGAAATCTGAATTTACTAGTTTGGTTGAGACGCTGGAGCAGTCGTACGAGTCAGCAGCTCTGACTAATCTAGAGAAATCACAAATCATTGCTATCATGGACCTTCTTGGTGAAGTTAAGCAGTCTAATTCTGCTTATCACAATCTGGACAGGCCTGGACGCAGGTGAATTTCATCAAGTTCTCTCTCTCATTTTATTCATTTATTTTGAAATTTGTGCCTGAATGTTTTCTTCTTTGCTCTTAAGATACTGATAGTTTTTATCCTGCAAGAGGGATAATAACAAATATCTACAAAGTTATTCTTTGTACGGGTGGCTATATCGTAGTCCATTTCAAGGATATGGGTAGATTAGCCATCGACATATGCATGTAATGGTTAGTTGTTTAAAACTTCTGCACATTTTTCTCTTTACTGATCCAGGCTCTTTACCTTTCTAGATTTTGGGTTGCTTTAAGGTATCAGCAACTGCAATTTTTCCGATGCTTTGGTAGATTACCATCTCTGGAGGACTTGGGTACTGATGGTAGGATGATAAGCTGGGCCTTCCATTCTGATTGTCACGAAACGTTACTGACTTCTTTTCTCCCTAGCGATCCAACATGGAAAGAGATGCAGGCTCTTGGTTTTGGATTCTGGTTTAGTAATGATAGACAACTGAGGACAAGGGTAATACTTCATGATGAAATTTCTTATATAGCTCCTTGGTTGAAACTTTTTGTTATTTGGCATTTGAAAGTGTTCTTTATCTAAATGGTTGTAATTTATTTCTAATCTATATGTTCAATGGGTTGTCCTCCCCATCTCCCTTATTTATGTTGATTATTGCTGTAGATGGAGAAGTTGGCCAGATCACAGTACCTGAGAAAGAAAGATCCCAAAGATTGTGCTCTTCTATACATAGCATTGAACAGACTTCAAGTCTTGGCTGGTCTCTTTAAAATTAGCAAGGATGAAAAGGATAAACCGTTAGTGACGTTTCTATCACGCAATTTTAAGGTCTGTACAATTCTATCTCTACATTGTTGGAACACTTAGGAATTAGCAGCATTGAATACTAAGTGCGGTCCACTTGTAAAGGCTTCTTGTCTCATTTTGGTTTCGGGTTCCATTGCAAATAACCATTGGCTAAGTGATGCTGACCAGTCATATAGACAAGAATGTATTGACATTGCTAGTTCATGTATTTCTGTGAGTTGCAAGTCTAGTTTCGTTGATGTTTCCATGTTAAGTTGATTAAACGAAAAATGGGTTGGTCTAGTGGTAATACCATTACCCTTTAACCTGGAGGTCCCAGGTTCAAATCCCTTAAGTAATATCTAAACAACAAAAATTAAACCTATATCACCCTTATATATATATTAAAAAAGAAGTTCATTAAGTCTTATGGGAATATTATATTGTCAAATGTTTTCCAACCAGTAGCCACTGAGGTTTTGGTATCTTTTTTCCCCCCAATTGTTTCGTTGTCATAGGAAGAGAAAAATAAAGCAGCTGCTTTAAAAAATGCTTATGTGCTCATGGGAAGGCATCAACTAGAGTTGGCTATTGCCTTCTTTCTTCTTGGAGGGGATACTAATTCGGCAATCACAGTGTGTGCTAAGAACCTTGCGGATGAACAGCTGGCTCTGATAATTTGTCGGCTTGTTGAGGGCAGTGGTGGCCCATTAGAATGTTACCTAATAACAAAATTCATACTGCCCTCGGCTGTTGAGAACTGCAACTCCTGGATTTCAAGCTTACTTGAGGTTGGACCGAATCTTCAACTTTGACTGCTTCTCCCTGTTTCAGATACGATATTCTACTGGCATTGAGTGCCATATTTGCCATATCTTAATGCATCTTTTACTGTCCTGATTGCAGTGGAAGCTGGGCAATTATTTGCAATCTTTCCTAAGAATGGTTGATTTAACAATGAGTTTCACAGTTGATAATCGTTCATTTTGGTCCAATCATGTTGCTTTCAAGGACCCTAGTGTCGGCTTATATTGCTCCTTCCTGGTAACCAGAAATAGCATGAAGAATGCCATAGGGGAGCAAAATGCTACAATTCTCAGTAGGTGGGCAACTTTTCTGGAAACCACTGCCTTCAGCAGATGTGGCCTACCTGTAAGTTGACTGCTTCTATTTGTTGTTTAAGTTATCGGTAACATCTATCTTTGTCTTACCACCTTATCCCACGAAAGTCTCTGCTTTTACCTTCCTATCCAATTGCATCAACTTGTATTTTACGATTGCCTCCATGGGAAGGGTCAAATGCTCTGCTTTCTGAGCTTCCAGATCTGCTGATTTTGAGATCTAGATTATGATATCCTCAGTTTTGCACACATGAAATGTTGGCATTTCTGCATATACTGGGCAGTTAGTGTATTACAGTTGATCTCAGATAAGAATCTTGGACCATCTTTTTCATGAATCACAAGTTAGCATCTAGTAGCCTTGGCCCAAAGGGGTGGGTGTCTTTTTCTTTATTCTTGCTTGCTTCAAAACTAGGTGTCGTTTGGAAGTTGGGATTCAAGTTATCTATTTAGACAATGCATGTAATGGTAAAATTAAGTCGTTTTCTTGGTTCAATTTGAGTTAGAATGCATGTACTACCTTATTATGGACCCACCTATAATCACTCAAATGAATGATTATCAATCTCTACCAAAAGGCGAGAATTATTAACAAGGGATTGTCTACCTCATTTTTTGCTCCATCATTGTCCTTTATAACTTTGCCTTATTACAAGGAGAGTAGTATAAATGAAGGGTAAATATGTCACTGAACCTCAAAAGTCAAAAGTGTATTAGTTGTTTATGTACAACAAAAACACAATCTAGACATCTAAACAAGGTATTTTCCTAATACATACATTGAAGCAATACATCAAATGATAATACACAAATTGATTAAATGCATCTATTTGGAGAATCCCAACCTCCAAACATGCCCAATCTGCACGACTGTCTTAAAACATTTATAGCTGCTTACGTTAGTCTTATATTCTGTAACTTTTGGTTATCTTTGACCTGCGTATCATTTCTTGATTTTGCTTTAATTTACAAAAGTTTCAGACTTTTGGCATGCATGCTTCAGAAAAGCTCCCTTTATAGTTCCAACAGTAAAGTAAAATTGACGTCACTTAATGTTAGCTTGAAGCTTTGGAGTGCCTTTCATCTTCTTTGAAATTTTGGGGCATGGATCAAGGAAGCTTGTCAAACGGTGGTCACTCTCAAAATCTAGAAGAACTTCCAGCACCATTCGCCCATGATCCATGTAACTGGCTGTCAAGTGATGTGGCTTTATACATGGCATCTATTAGTAAATTGGATTTGTCTCTTCAGTACATGTCAAAATTGACTAGGGAGCATCCCAGTTGGCCTCAGACTGCTCCAGATTCTGTTGGACGTCCTCAGCATGACAAGTCAGCGGAAGTTTTCCAGCAAAAGTTATATGATGGACTTTCCAAGTTTGAACAGAAGTTCTCTGTTTCTTCTTCTGTAGCTCAAATGGTATGTATTTGGTGGGCTAATAAAGTTGGACATTCATGATTGTCATTTTCCTGGTGCTCTTCTAAGTTGTCTTGAATGGTACTGACTTCCTTTCTGTTGACTCTGTTATACAGGTTGTTGTCTGGTTGTGTAATAATGGTTTATGGTTCGCTGGATGCAATCTTTTACTCAACTATGCTTCTCCAAATCATGTACAAAATAAGACATGTGCAATTGATGGTTCCAACTTGCAGCCCGTTGTGTATAATCTACTATCCAAAGCTATGGAGGGTACTTCCCTTATGCTTTCACGGTATATCGTTTGCTGTAACTTCAGTTGCTTCCCACAAAGGTTTAGTAGTTGCACAAGAAAGGAGGGAGCTGTTGAAGTTACACCTGAACTTCCGTCTTTCCTGAGGTTGTACCTTCAGGGCATCACAAAGACATTGTACAGTTTAAGATCTGCCGTTGGACATCTTTCTGGCTGCTTACCTGTAGACTTCACAAGATCTCTTGTCATTCTTGATTTGTTCGAGTATTTTGTGCATTTTGCATCTGCCTGGTTCCAGCGTAGCTCAAAAGGTCTTCTATTGATGGCTCAACCTCTCTTGATTACCTGTACTGATGGTCATACTCCTTATGAACTAGACACAAGAAATCTCAAGAGCATTCTCCACCACATCTCAGAGTTGCTGGCTTCCAATTTATCCACCAATGATTCCGCATTAGGGCATGAGGATGCAAAGCGTGTTCCATATAATCAAGTTGGTGAGAAAGGGCAAACATTATCAGAAGATGAAAAATGGATTCTTATTGGGGGTTGTTTATGGCTGCACATGTCCAGATTATTGAAGCATAAGTCGCAAGTATTGTCCATTAATCTTGATGATGATTGTTCTGCTTTTACTTGTTGCCAAATTTCTTCCTTGCTATCTGGTGTTTCACGATGTGGATCTGATCGAAGCAGCATTAGTGAACAAACCAGAGAATTCTCGCCAGCATTGGCCAAGTTACTCAATGCCACACTCGTATATATCTCATCTTCACATGTGAAACTACTTGGAGTATTCCTGCAACAGGAGGCTAAGAAGACACTGCAGGTGCCGCTTATCATATGGTTACAAGAATCATATGGATCTGAAGCTAAAATCCACTATCAGGATGTTAGTGCAGATGTACTGAACAGTAAAAATGAAGCATACATGCTGGAAATATTGTGGAATTTCTGTGCTGATCCTAGAATGATACATGAAGGTTTTGCCCAAGAAAATTTGAATTTTAAGCAATTTTCCCATCTTATAACATCTAAAAGTTGGACTGGTTTGCATAAGGGTATCTCAGAGAACCATGAAGTGATAGGGGTACCGGATCATGATACCAACCTTAGCAGTATTGCAGTTAATGATGAAGTTGCATTCTCTGCTAAAGGACTGTTTATGAATTTCCGTACCCTGTTGAGTTCCTGGCAGAAGGACGCAGCCATTACCAAGAAGGTTTCAATTTTCCAAAATCCTCGAGAAGTACATAGGGGAGAGGGAGAGCTTTTGGAGGTAATATTCATCTTGCATTCACCACACATGCTAAATGTCTTAACTGAAGACTTCGGTATCATGAGTGACCAAGGGCTTGAACTAGTGGTAATACCACAAGTCTTGAACCGGGAAGTCCTGTTTACAAAAAAAGTTCATGTTTAGTCACTAAAAATATTTAATTCCATTTATTGTTACTAAAATTAGTTAAATGTTAGAATTTGTAATTATAGTAATTTTCTATTTTATGAAAATGAGTTGGAATATGTAAATGATTAAATTTTATTTTATTTATTATTTTTTAATTGCCACGTCACTCAGTTAACTGTCAACTTTGAGAGTTGACCGCCACATCAGACAAATTTAACGGAGTTGGACGGAGAGTGACCAAATTTGAAACATTTAACTAATTTTAGTGACCATGAATGGAATTAAATATTTTTAGTGACTAAATATTAACCTTTTTTAATTAACTCAGTGACCAACCTTGCAATTAACCCCTCCAGTAGCACCTAACTATAAAAGTCATCATAAGTTACCCTTATTTGAAAAACTACTTAAGTATAAGGTTATGTTTTTTTCTGGGGAGTTTTCTCCCGATTTCTTTTGTGGATGATAATTGCTCCTTTTTTTGTTGTTTGAGAAGGCACTCTGTACAAATGTCATTAATGAAGGGGAGGCTGCACTTGCCAGCAACCGAAAGGTTAGTCTACTGCCGATCATATTTTGTTCTGCTGCATATTTTGGCGATGTCCTATCACTTGCTTGGATGAGGTGAGGTCTAGGGCTGTTCTAGCATGTTAGGCCACACTGGTCTGGGGCTGTTCTCTACCCTTTTGTCCTTATTGGTGACATTCGTAATTATTAAACAAAAATTTACATTCATATTTCCAATTTTCATCGAATACGAGTATTCGAGCTTTCTTAACTTAAACAATGACAAAAGAAGACCCAAATCAATTTAGTTAAAGAAAACATTAATGAGCACTAGTGCTTGTGTGGCTATCAAAGACCAATTGGTCTTTGTGATTTCTGATGCATGTATCTGTCATCCAAGTTTTGCCTAAGCATCCCTTGCTTTAAGAACAAGGCATCTCTGTTGCATATGCTGGCCCTTGGAAAACCAGAATCTTCTTTTGTTCTTATCTGTTGTGTCCTATTTAACTGGTTTAAAAGAAAGACGAAATTCCGGCTTGTCCATTTGGTCAATAGGGTTCCTTTTGTGATTTCCACACTGAAATAGGCGTTCAACAGTCTTAACTCCATAACAGGCCATGAAGTTTCTTGATTTGTTTTTTTAGAAGTTGCTTGCTTTGATTTGCATCTTAAAATTCTGTATACAGGGGATACTTTTCTTTAACTGGGCTGAGCAGAAACGCTCCAGAGACCATCCACATTACATATTGTCAGAGGTTGATTGGCCACCAAATGGGTGGGCAGGTGCAGAATCAACCCCAGTTCCAACATTTGTTTCCCCTGGTGTTGGCCTTGGGAGAAAAAAAGGAGCTCATGTTGGATTGGGTGGGGCCACTGTTGGCCTTGCTTCTCTGACAAGACCTAGAGATTTGACAGTTGGTGCAGCTGTAATTGGTGCTCCTGGTCATCCTGGTTTAGCTGCCTCTGGATTGGGTTGGGAAGTTCAGGAGGATTTTGAGCTGTTAGCAGACCCTCCAGCCACTGTGAAAAATATCAGCACTAGGGCTTTCTCCAGTCATCCCTCTAGGCCTTTATTCTTGGTTGGTTCCAGCAATACGCACATTTACCTTTGGGAGGTACGTAATTATGCTTTTACTAGCCTCCATATCTTTTCCCCTGGAAATTATTTGGAATAGAGGATTAATGCTGTCAAATGTAATAAATTACAATACCCAGTTTGGCAAGGAAAAAGCTGCTGCCACGTATGGGGTACTCCCTGCCGCAAATGTTCCTCCTCCATATGCTCTTGCGTCAATTTCCTCTTTGCGGTTTGACTACTGCGGGCATAGATTTGCTTCTGCTGCACTGGATGGAACTGTTTGTACTTGGCAGCTCGAGGTTGGAGGAAGGAGCAACATCTGTCCAACTGAATCGTCTCTCTGCTTTAATTCCCATGCATTGTACGTATTTTTCTCTACTGTTTGGTGCTTTTTGAGGCTTTCTTTATCCTCTAGAGGTCAGGTGATTTGTTTTGGAACATACGTTGGGGAAGGTGGATCATTTTTTCATATATGATTTGAGGAGGAAAGAAACAATGCTTGATTTTGGATGAATAGATTGAGGAGCACACTTTTTAAATAAAAAGTAAATGAAGAATATCACGATTTCACGAATAATAAAGTACCAAATGAGAGCTGTTGTGAAGTTAGAATTTTGGTTAAAATCTCAAATTAGAGAACTAAGAGCAAATATCAGATATCATTTGACTATAGTCTATAGAAATTAAATAGGATCAGGGCACAAGTAAGACGCCCGTTACATCTTATGCTGCTCGCAGGTCAGCCAAAAGGGTCAGATCGAAATTGTCATTGTTTTAGAGGCTCCCTCTCAGTCCATGGCTATTCAGTTTATAAATTAAAGAATACATCTTTTTTTCAGGGACGTCGCTTATGTTGGTTCAAGTGGATCAGTGGTTGCTGCGGCTGGGTACAGCTCTAATGGCGTCAATGTCGTTATCTGGGACACCTTAGCTCCACCGACAACTTCTCGAGCATCCATCATCTGCCATGAAGGTCTGCATGCTAATCATGAAAGCTTCCCCATTAATCACCCTTAGCTTCTTCCTTCAATTGTTTTTATGGCACCTGACCAGTCTGCCATCTCTGCATCCTTACCATCATCTTAAACCAGGCGGTGCTCGGTCAATCTCAGTGTTTGACAATGACTTCAGTAGCGGCTCCATTTCTCCCCTTATTATAACTGGTGGAAAAAGTGGTGATATTGGGTTGCATGACTTCCGCTACATAGCCACTGGAAGGAGCAAAAGACACTGGCAATTCGACAGCAGCAGCAGCAGCAGCTCTAGTGCATTATCATCAGGGGAGCAGAATCAGAAGGGGATGCTGTGGTACATCCCAAAGGCTCACATGGGAAGCATCACCAAAATATCAATTGTTCCACATACAAGCTTGTTCTTGACGGGGAGCAAGGATGGTGACGTGAAGCTATGGGACGCCAAGGGAGCCAAGTTGGTTCATCACTGGCCGAAATTGCACGAAAGACACACTTTTGTTCAGCCGAGCTCCCGAGGTTTCAGCGGCGTTGTTAGGGTAATTAAGTCTTCTCTTCTACTGTTGCCCTGTTATAACCTTTCTTCAGAAGGTTGGTTAGAGTATTGATGGATTTGATGGTGATATTAGCCTGTCTGTCTGTCTGTATGCATGCATGCAGGCGGGTGTTACGGACATACAAGTGCTTCCCCGTGGTTTTCTATCTTGCGGGGGAGATGGATCGGTGAAACTGGTTGAGTTGACAGATCCCATTCTCACCCAGCACCAGTGGGAGGCTCCATGAAAGACATCACTTGACGACCGGGCTAAAGGAAGAGTTTACATTTGTGAGTAAAGGGTATTGTTTGTTTCCAAATTCCAACTCTTTGTTTCCAAATTCCAACTCTTTTTCCTTTGCTTACAAGGACTTTGGACCTGGCAAATGGGCGGGGGAGGTCAAGATGAGTCATGGTTCTCATAGGTTACTAGATTTTTTAAAATGGACCGAGTTAAAACAGTTACTAGAATCAACACAGGGAGTATTTAGCCAATGGCATCTGTAGCTTGTTTAGTATCTGTTAGAAGCAGTATAGTGGGAACGAGAAACAGATGGAGTTGTATACATAAAGGAGGTATCATGTGTTTTACTAGAAACTTAAAATTCCAGCTAGGCAAGGTGAACTCAGCCTGCAGTCATAATGATTGCTTGCAAAACACAAGTCTGGACATATTGAACTTGGTCGAAAGAGTTCTCCTAGAACTTGTGTAAATCCAATATGTTTAGTCTGTTTTTCATTAGATTTCTAAGTTCCATATTAAAACTATCTCGAGGAAAACCTCTTTACGGATAAAATTTTTCCGAGATATTACGAACAGACAAATGTGGCGTGTATGGAAGACTAGAAACATAGAGATATTCTAGGATTCTCAGCCTTCATGAGCTTTATTGTGCACTTATGAGCCACTTTATGGGTGTCATTATGATAGTGCATTATGAGGGGACTTAATAGGTGTAGTAATGGGGAGAGACCATTGTGAATGTGCATTGATGCCTTGTATGTGGAGAGATCTATATAAGGAGCAATCTCCCTCACTCGTAACTCATTCCATCATTTTTTTGGAGTAATGCACCTAGAAAGTTCTCCCACTTCCTTTGTCTTCTCTGTGAGCTTGAGAGTTGTGAGAAGGTTGCCTAGCATCTCTAACGGAATTGAGAGCTAGAGCCGAACGACCAAAAGTAAGGTCGTGATAGTGTCTGTCGTTTTGCCATCAATATGCCTCCAAAGATCTCGAGTTCCGAGAAGGAGAAGGTGGAGGAGAGGAAGAGTAAACTGAACTCACAAAGCTCTGGATCTCTGGTCCCTTGGCAATCACGTTGGAGAAGAAGAGGGTGGCTCGCCACATTAGAGAAGATGAAGAGGATGGATTGTTGGGAATCTAACCGCCGACAATCTAGTTCTACCTCTCAGGAGTCTAGATTGAGCCCCTTAGTTGTAACGGATTGATTATAGAGGTAGAGAGGGATCAAGGGTTGGAGGTGAACCGTCTCAGCTTCTCTGAATTTAGAATTGAAGGGCAAGACTTAGGTCACCTTTATTCAACTAATCATGGAATCAATTTGCTAGGGTTCATATGAGAGGAATGAGAAAATGCAGAGAGAAATTAGCAAAGGTGGTTGTGCATGAAGGAGGCGAGTGTCTAATGCAAAAAAAAAAAAAAAAAAACTAAACAGTCAAATTGGGGAACCCTAACATGTTTGTTTAGAGATCAGAACATATATTTCGGTTGGACCATTGAGATTTTGATTTTTGAGTGGGCTTGACTTATATTGACCATAACTTCATACCAGTGGTATTACAACCGATTTCATGATAGGTACTAATTTAATCTAGTTCAGCAGGCCTACATACCACTGGTTTGACAACTATAGTCGTAACCGGACTCAAACTCCTCAAAGCGTCAACATTGTAAAATGTCAACCTTCTATCGAAAACAACGAGAACGATAGTCAGACGATGTTGTTTCCTCTGTCGATGCCACATGACTCTCCAACATGGTTGTCATGCCGCTGTTCATGTCGATCAGTTGTACCTGCTTCAACCGGTGTCGGTCATGAAACCGACATGGACACCACAAGTATGAACGTTAGATCGATTTACGATCTCTAAGAAAAATAACGTTGTTTTAGTGAAAAAGTTAAATGTTGATGTTATTTGTTGGATTCAAGTATAATTGTTTATCTATTGATGTTAAATGTTGTATTAAAATATTAGTATTTTTTATTTTATTTGAAATTTCTTATTTTATTTAAATAAATATATGGATTGTAAGTGATTTTGAACATTTTTACATATTTGTTTAAATCGGCATGAATCAACACAAATCGGTTGTATGGAGGGGCTAGAATGCTAACACTTTTTTTTTGTTAGTATGATACTAACACAGTAACACTTGCTCCAACCAACAAGAACATTTCACTTGGATGACTTTTTAATTTAAATAAGTTGACCACAATTAATGAAGGAGGAAAGTAAGGAGGAGCACACTTGATATTATGAAAAATTGGGGGAAGGGGAAATTCACGTGTCTCTTTTACAATTATATGGTGGAGGGGAGAGACAAAAAAATTCAAACCAAAAAATCTAAGGGTCGTTTGCTTGTCGGATTTGGTACCCAAATCCCAAGCTTTATGGATTAAACAAAAGTACATTGTTTGTTGTTGGGTGCCAAATCCGTGGGGTTCACGGATTTGGTCTTTATTTTGGGACCAAATCAGTGGAACCCACGGACTTGTAAATCCCACATATTTATTTGGAATTTGTAAATTCTTGATGGTTAGTTGCTTATGTGACAAATCCATCATAAATATATTATCAAATCCATCATGTAAACACTATACTTTTCAAATCCATTACACAATAATTCATCATGAATCACAAGATTTCTGACTTTTTGTTGCCTAAAACCCTCATTTTTTAAATCCAACAAGCAAACGACCCCTTAGATAAATGTCAGTTGTTTTGTGGCGGGATCCAAGATAAAGAGAAGAGGATGATCTCGCGAGTAATAGGGTTCCAATACCTAACTATCATCTCAAATGTGGTTGCTAAACCGCTCGGCTCCACCATTCCATTCCAATCGGCGTTTTTTAAATATCCATAATCACTAGAGTGACTTTAACATAACTGTCCATGGATTGGAATGATTAGAAAAATCATGAATCATATAGTAGGATATATATTGACAATTAATCATCGTTGAAGAATAGCCTCAGGCCGAATCCGGGATCTGTAGCCTTCAAAATCCAAAGAAGATTGTCTTTCGATCTAAAAAAATTACGAAAATGTCATCTGAAAATAAATTGGCCCAAATCGGTGCTTAATGGACTTATCATCTGTGGAGAATAGTATCAAAAGACTTCATTAAAGGTGGATATAGGCTCGGCCTGATTCCGTGATCTGCAGCCTCCAGAATCGAAAGAAAATGGCATTTCGGAAAAATTGCCCGAAATCTGTGATGGTACCCCTTTGGAATCTGCCAAAAATGGGCCCGGAATAAATTCGTTCAAATCGGCACTTAATGGACTTAATCATCGTTGAAGAATAGCCTCAGGTCGAATCCGTGATCTGTAGACTTCAAAAAAAAACGAAAATGGCCTTTCGTCGCAAAAAAAATTACAAAAATGCCATCCGAAAATAAATTGGCTTAAATCGGTGCTTTATGGACTTATCATCCGTGGAGAATAGTATCAATAGACTTCATTAACGGTGGATATAGGCTCGGCCTGATTCCGTGATCTGCAGCCTCCAGAATCGAAAGAAAATGGCATTTCAGAAAAATTGCCCGAAATCAGTGATGCTACCCCTTTGGAATATGCCAAAAATGGGCCCGGAATAAATTCGCCCAAATCGGCACTTAATGGACTTAATCATCGTTGAAGAATAGCCTCAGGCCGAATCCATGATCTGTAGCCTTCAAAATCCAAAGAAAATTGTCTTTCGATCTAAAAAAATTACGAAAATGCCATCTGAAAATAAATTCGCCCAAATCGGTGCTTAATGGACTTATCATCCTTGGAGAATAGTATCAATAGACATCATTATCGGTGGATATAGGCTCGGCCTGATTTCGTGATCTGCAGCCTCCAGAATCGAAAGAAAATGGCATTTCGGAAAAATTGCCCGAAATCTGTGATGGTACCCCTTTGGAATCTGCCAAAAATGGGCCCGGAATAAATTCGCTCAAATCGGCACTTAATGTACTTAATCATCGTTGAAGAATAGCCTCAGGCCGAATCCGTGATCTGTAGCCTTCAAAATAAAACGAAAATGGCCTTTCGTCGCAAAAAAAATTACGAAAATGCCATCCGAAAATAAATTGGCTTAAATCGGTGCTTTATGGACTTATCATCCGTGGAGAATAGTATCAATAGACTTCATTAACGGTGGATATAGGCTCGGCCTGATTCCGTGATCTGCAGCCTCCAGAATCGAAAGAAAATGGCATTTCGGAAAAATTGCCCGAAATCTGTGATGGTACCCCTTTGGAATCTGCCAAAAAGGGCCCGGAATAAATTCGCCCAAATCGGCACTTAATGGACTTAATCATCGTTGAAGAATAGCCTCAGGCCGAATCCGTGATCTGTAGCCTTCAAAATCCAAAGAAAGTTGTCTTTCGATCTAAAAAAATTACGAAAATGCCATCTGAAAATAAATTCGCCCAAATCGGTGCTTAATGGACTTATCATCCTTAGAGAATAGTATCAATAGACTTCATTATCGGTGGATATAGGCTCGGCCTGATTTCGTGATCTGCAGCCTCCAGAATCGAAAGAAAATGGCATTTCGGAAAAATTGCCCGAAATCTGTGATGGTACCCCTTTGGAATCTGCCAAAAATGGGCCGGGAATAAATTCGCTCAAATCGGTACTTAATGTACTTAATCATCGTTGAAGAATAGCCTCAGGGCGAATCCGTGATCTGTAGCCTTCAAAATAAAACGAAAATGGCCTTTCGTCGCAAAAAAATTACGAAAATGACATCCGAAAATTACGAAAAATTGCCCAAAATGTATGATCGTACCCCTTTGCAATCTGCCAAAAATTGACCCGGAATAAATCCGCACAAATCGGTGCTTAATGGACATAATCATCGTTGAAGAATAGACGCAGGGCGGATCCGTGATCTATAGCCTTCAAAATCCAAAGGAAATGGCCTTTCGACGCCCTCAAAATTACGAAAATGCCATCAAAAATAAATCCGAAGATAAAGGCCTTCAAAATCCGAAGATAAAGGCCTTTCGACGCCCACAAAATTTCGAAAATGCCATCCAAAAATAAATTGGCCCAAATCGGTGCTTATTGGACTTATCATCTTTATAGAATAGGATCAATAGACTTCATTATCGGTGGAGAATAGCCTCGGCCTGATTCCTTGATCTGTAGCCTCCAGGATCGAAAGAAAATGGCATTTCGGAAAAATCGCCCAAAATTTGTGATGGTAGCCTTTTGGAATCTGCCAAAATGAACCCGGAAAAAATCCCCCCAAATCGGGGCTTGATGGACTTAATCATCGGTGAAAAATGGCCTCATACCAAATCTGTGATCTGTAGTCTTCAAAACCCAACGAAAATTGCCTTTTCAAAAAAATCACACAAAAAATAACGAAAATGCCATACGAAAATAAATCCGCCCAAATCTGTGTGTAATGGGCTTAAGCATCGGTGGAGAATAGGACTAATAAACTTCATCATCGGTGGAGAATTTTCTCGGGCCGAATTCGTGATATCTAGCCTTAAAAATCATTAAAAAAATGACATTTCAGAAAAATCACCCGAAATCTGTGATGGTACCCCTTTGAATCTGCCAAAAATATACCCGAAAGAAATCCAGCCAAATTGGGGCTTGATGGACTTAATCATCGGTGAAAAATAGTCTCAGGTCGAATTCGTGATCTGTAGCCTTCAAAATCTAAGGAAAATAGTCTTCTAAAAAAATTGCCCAAAAAATTATGAAAATGTCATACGATAATTAATCAGCCAAAATCGGTCCCTAACGGGCTTAAGCGTCGGTGGAGAATAGCCTCGTGATGAATTCGTGATATCAAGCCTTCAAAATCGGAAGAAAATGGCATTTCGGAAAAATCACATGAAATCTGTGATGGTACCCCTTTGGAATCTACTAAAAATGGCTCCGGAAGAAATCCGCCCAATTCGGGGCTTGATGGACTTAAACATCGGTGAAGAATAGCCGCGGGCCGAAACCGTGATATGTAGCCTTCAAAATCCAAGGAAAATGGCTTTTTTAGAAGAATCACCCAAATATTAAGAAAATGCCATACGCAAATAAATCCGTCCAAATCGGTGCCTAAAGAGCTTAATAATCGGTGGAGAATAGGATAAATAGACTTCATCATCGGTGGAGAATATCCTCGGGCCGAATTTGTGATGTCTAGCCTTCAAAATCGGAAGAAAATGGCATTTCGGAAAAATCACTCGAAATCTGTGATGGTAGCCTTTTAGAATCTGCCAAAAATGAACCCGGCATAAGTCCGTCCAATTCGGGGCTTGATGGACTTAATTATCGGTGAAGAATAGCCTTAAGCCGAATCCGTGACTTGTAGACTTTAAAATCCAAGGAAAATAACCTTTTCAAAAAAAATCGCCCAAAAAATTATGAAAAAGTCATACGAAAATAAATTCGCCCAAATCGGTCCCTAACGGGCTTAAGCATCGGTGGAGAATAGGATAAATAGACTTCATCACCGGTGGTGAACACACTTGGGTCGAATTTGTGATCTCTAGCTTTCAAAATCGGATGCACATGGAATTTCGATAAAATCACCTAAAATCTGTGATGGTACCCCTTTGGAATCTGTCAAAATGGACCAGGAAGAAATTCGTCCGATTAGGGGCTGATGGACTTAATCATCGTTGAAAAATAGCTTCAAGCCGAATCCGTGATCTGTAACCTTCAAAATCCAAGGAAAATTGCATTTTCAAAAAAATCGCCCAAAAAATTAGGAAAATGCAATACGAAAAAAAATTCGCCCAAATTGGTGCCTAACGGGCTTAAGCATCGGTGGAGAATAGGATCAATAGACTTCATCATCGGTGGAGAATAGCCTTAGACCGAAACCATGATCTGTAGCCTTCAAAATCCAAGTAAAATGGCCTTTTCAGAAGAATCGCCCAAAAAAATTAAGAAATTGGCATACGCAAATAAATCCGTCCAAATCGGTGCCTAACGGGCTTAAGCATCTGTGGAGAATAGGATCAATAGACTTCATCATCCGTGGAGAATAGCCTCGGGCCGAATTCGTGATCGCTAGATTTCAAAATCGAAAGAAAATGCCATTTCGGAAAAATCACCTGAAAACTGTGATAGTACCTCTTTGGAATCTGCCAAAAATGGACCCGGAAGAAATCCTTCCAAATCGAGGCTTGATGGACTTAATCATTGGTGAAGAAAAGCTTCAGGCCGAATTAGTGATTTGTAACCTTCAAAATCTAAGGAAAATGTCCTTTCCAAAAAAAATCGCCCAAAATGTTGTGAAAATGGCATACGAAAATTAATCCGCCCAAATCGGTACCTAACAGGCTTTAGCATCAGTGTAGAATAGGATCAATAGACTTCATCATCGGTGGAGAATATCCTTGGGCCGAATTTGTGATCTCTAGCCTTCAAAATCAGAAGAAAATGACATTTCGGAAAAATCACCTGAAATCCGTGATGGTAGCGTTTGGTATCTGCCAAAAATGGACCCGAAGAAATCCTCCCGACTCGGGCATGAACGACTTAATAATCGATGAATAATAGCCTCAGGGCGAATCCGTGATCTATAGCCTTGAAAATACAATGAATATTGGCTTTTTTCAAAAAATCGCCCAAAAAATTACGAAAATGCCATACGAAAATAAATCCGCCCAAATCTGTGTGTAATGGGCTTAAGCATCGGTGGAGAATAGGACCAATAGACTTCATCATCGGTGGAGAATATTCTCGGGCCGAATTCATCATATCTAGCCTTAAAAATCATTAGAAAATGGCATATTGAAAAAATAACCCGAAATTTGTGATGGCAAACCTTTGGAATCTGCCAAAAATAGACCCGAAAGAAATCCTCCCAAATCGGGGCTTGATGGACTTAATCATCGGTGAAGAATAGTCTCAGTCTGAATCTGTGATCTGTGATCTGTAGCCTTCAAAATCCAAGGAAAATGGTATTTCACAAAAATTGCCCAAAAATTATGAAAATGTCATACGAAAATAAAAACGCCCAAATTGGTGCCTAACGAGATTAAGCATCGGTGGAGAATAGGATGAATAGACTTCATCATTGGTGGAGAATAGCATCGGGTCGAATTCGTGATCTCTAGCATTCAAAATCAGAAGAAGATGGCATTTCGGAAAAATCACCTGAAATCTGTGATGATACCACTTTCGAATCTGCCAAAAATGGACCAGAAAGGAATTCGCCCAAATCTGGGCTTGATGGACTTAATCATCGGTGAAGAATATTCTCAGGCCGAATCATGATCTTTTGCCTTAAAAATTCAAGGAAAATGGCCTTTTGAAAAAAATCGCGCAAAAAATTAAGAAAATGTTGTAGGAAAAATAATCCGCCCAAATCGGTGCCTAACGTGCTAAAGCATCGGTGGAGAATAGGATCAATAGACTTCATCATCGGTGGAGATTATCCTCAGGGAGAATGTGATCTCTAGCCTTCAAAATCGGAAGAAAATGGCATTTCGGAAAAATCAACTGAAATTTGTGATGGTACCCCTTTGAAATCTGCAAAAAATGGACCTGGAAGAAATTCGCCCAAATCGGGGCTTGATGGACATAATCATCGGTAAAGAATAGCTTTAAGCCGAATCTGCGATCTATAACTTTCAAAATCCAAAAAGAAATGGCATTATGAAAAAATCGCCGAAAAATAACGAAAATGTCGTACGAAAATTAATCCGCCCAAATCGGTACATAACGGGCTTAAGCATCGGTGGAGAATAGGATCAATAGACTTTATCATTAGTGGAGAATAGCCTCGGGTCAAATTCATGTTCTCTAGCCTGCAAAATCGGAAGAAAATGGCATTTCAGAAAAATCACCTGAAATCGGTGATGGTGCCCTTTTGGAATCTGCCAAAAATGGCCCGAAAGAAATCCGCCCAAATTGGGGCTTGATGTACTTAATCATTGGTGAAGAATAGCCGCAAGCTGAATGCATGATTTGTAGCCTTCAAAATTTAAGAAAAATGGCCTTTTGAAAAAAATCGGCCAAAAAATTACAAAAATACCACACTAAAATTTATCCGCACAAATTGGTGTTTAGCGGGCTTAAGCATCGGTGGAGCATAGGATCAATAGACTTCATCATCTGTGGAGAATAGACTTGGGCCGAATTCGTGATCTCTAGCCTTCAAAATTGGAAGAAAATGACACTTCCGAAAAATCACCCGAAATCTGTGATGTTACCCCTTTGGAATCTGCCAAAAATGGCCCGGAAGAAATCCGCCCAAATCGGGGCTAGAGGGACTTAATCATCGGTGAAGAATAGGTGCAGGACAAATCCGTGATCTGTAGCCTTCAAACTTTAAGAAAAATGGCCTTTTGAAAAATATCACCCAAAAAATTACAAAAATGCCACACTAAAATTAATCCGAACCAATCGGTGCCTAACGGGCTTAAGCATCGGTGGAGAATAGACTTGGGCCGAATTAGTGATATCTAGCCTTCAAAATGGGAAGAAAATGACACTTCGGAAAAATCACCCGAAATCTGTGATGATACCTCTTTGGAATCTGCCAAAAATGGACTCGGAAGAAATCCGCCCAAATCGGGGCTTGATGGACTTACTCATATGTGAAGAATAGCCTCAGGCCGAATCCATGATCTATAGCCTCCAAAATCTAAGGAAAATGGCCTTTTGAAAAAAATCGCCAAAAAATTACGAAACTGTCATACGAAAATTAATCCTCCCAAATCGGTGTCTAACGAGCTTAAGCATCAGTGGAGAATAGGATCAATAGACTTCATCATCGGTGGAGAATAGCCTCAAGTTGAATTCGTGATCTCTAGCCTTCAAAACCTGAAGAAAATAGCATTTCGGAAAAATCACCTGAAATCTGTGATGGTACCCCTTTGGAATCTGCCAAAAATGGACCCAGAAGAAATTCGACTAAATCGGGGCTTGATGGACTTAACCATCGGTGAATATTAGCCTCAAGCTGAATTTGTGATCTGTAGGCTTCAAAATCCAAAGAAAATGGCCTTTTGAAAAAAACCAAATAATTGCGAAAATGCCATACGAAAATTAAACAACCCAAATCAGTGCCAAACGTGCTTAAGCATCGGTGGAGAATAGGATCAATAGACTTCATCATCGGTGGAGAATATCCTCGGGCCGAATTTATGATCTCTAGCCTTCAAAATCGGAAGAAAATGGCATTTCGGAAAATCACACGTAATCTGTGATGATACCCCTTTGGAATCTGCTAAAAATGGACCCGGAAGAAATCCGCCCAAATCGGGGCTTGATCGACTTAATCATTGGTGAAGAATAGCCTTAGGCCAAATCCGTGATCTGTAGCCTTCAAAATACAAAGAAAATGGCATTCTCAAAAACATTGCCAAAAAAATTACGAAAATGCCATACGAATATAAATCCGCCCAAATTAGTGCGTAATGTGCTTAACCATCGGAGGAAAATAGAATCAATATACTTCATCATCGGTGGAGAATAGTCTCTGGGGTAATTCGTGAGCTCTAGCCTTCAAAATGGGAAGAAAATGTCATTTCGGAAAA
Source organism: Linum tenue (assembly GCA_946122785.1). Taxonomy (NCBI): domain Eukaryota; kingdom Viridiplantae; phylum Streptophyta; class Magnoliopsida; order Malpighiales; family Linaceae; genus Linum; species Linum tenue. The sequence goes on from CAMGYJ010000006.1 coordinate 80,882,800, forward strand.
ATCACCTGAAATCTGTGATGGTACCCCATTTGGAATCTGCGAAAAATGGACCCGAAAAAAATCTGCCTAAATCGGGGCTTGATGGACTTAATCATTGGTGAATAATAGCCTCAGGCTGAATCCGTGATTTGTAGCCTTCAAAATCCAAGGAAAACGACTTTTTGAAAAAAACCAACCCAAAAAATTACGAAACTGCTATACGAAAATTAAACCGCCCAAATCGGTGCCTAACGGGCTTAAGCATTGGTGGAGAATAGGATCAATAGACTTCATCATTGGTGGAGAATAGCTTCGGGTCGAATTCGTGACCTCTAGCCTTCAAAATCTGAAGAAAATGACATTTTGGAAAAATCACCCGAAATTTGTTATGGTGCCCCTTTGAAATCTGCCAAAAATAGACCCTGAAGAAATCCACCAAAATCGGGTCTTGATGGACTTAATCATCGGTGAAGAATAGTTTTAGGCTGAATCCGTGCTCTCTAGCCTTCAAATCTAAGGAAAACGACCTTTTGAAAGAAAAAAAAAACGACCACGAAATTACGAAAATGTCATACGAAAATTAATCCGCCCAAATCGGTGCATAACGGGCTTAAGCATCGGTGGAGAATAATATCAATAGACTTCATCATCGGTGGAGAATAGCCTATGGTCGAATTCGTGATCTCTAGCCTTCAAAATGGGAAGGAAATGGCATTTCGGTAAAATCACCCGAAATCTGTGATGGTACCTCTTTGGAATCTGCCAAAAATGGACTCGGAAGAAATCCGCCCAAATCAGGGCTTGATGGACTTAATCATCGGTGAAGAATAGCCTCAGGCCGAATCCGTGATATGTAGCCTTCAAATTCTAAGGAAAATGGCCATTTGAAAAAAAATCGCCCAAAAAATTACGAAAATGCCATACGAAAATTAATCCGCCCAAATCGGTCCCTAACGAGCTTAATCATCTGTGGAGAATAGAATCAACAGACTTCATCATCGGTGAAGAATAGCCTCGGGCTGAATTCGTGATCTCTCGCCTTCAAAATCAGAAGAAAATGACATTTCGGAAAAATCACCCGAAATTTGTGATGGTACCCCTTTGGAATCTGCCAAAAATGGACTCGGAAGAAATCCACCCAAATCGGGGATTGATGGAATTAATTATCGGTGAAGAATAGCCTCTGGCCAAATTCGTGATTTGTAGCCTTCAAAATCCAAGGAAAATGGCATTTTCAAAAAAATCGCTCAAAAAATTACAAAAATGTCATATGAATACAAATCCGCCCAAATCGGTGCGTAACAGGCTTAAAGCATCGGTGGAGAATAGGATCAATAGACTTCATCATCGGTGGAGAATATTCTTGGGCCAAATTCGTGATCTCAAGTCTACAAAATTAGTAGAAAATGACATTTCGTAAAAATCACCCGAAATCTGTGATGGTACCCCTTTGGAAACTGCCAAAAATGGACCCAGAAGAAATCCTTCCAAATCGGGGCTTGATGGACTTAATCATCGGTTAAGAATAGCCTCAGGCCGAATCCGTGATCTGTAGCCTTCAAAATCCAAAGAAAATGGCCTTTTGAAAAAAAATCGCCCAAAAAATTACGAAAAATGTCATACGAAAATTAATCCGCCCAAATCGGTGTCTAGCTGGCTTAAGCATCGGTGGGGAATAGGATCAATAGACTTCATCATCGATGAAGAATAGCCTCGGGCCGAATTCATGATCTCTATCCTTCATAATCGGAAGAAAATGACATTTCGGAAAAATCACTTGAAATCTGTGATGGTACCCTTCTAGAATCTGCCAAAATGCCTTAAGAAAATTAACCCGCCCAATTTGGGGGTAAAATTTTCCAAAACCCACCAAACTATTCGAATTTGGGTCAGGGTACCACCAAACTTTGAAATTTGAATAGAGGCTCGAATACCTTTTAAGTCTATGAACAATGCCTCTGTCTACTGTCTAGTTTTCCTTCCAGGTTAGTCAGCTTTTAATTACCTTTTAGTACATAGAACTTTGAATATCACCCAAAACATTAATAATTCAATAAATATCATATCAAAATTAGTCATCCACTTTATAGGCACAAAATTAATATAATCACTATTTAAAATATTTCAATAAAACTAGAAAAAGTTGGAAAAATAATAAATGAATATCAAGAAAATATAATAAATATACTAGAAGACAATAATAATAGAATATCAATGTAATGAAAAAAATCAATATTTTACGTAGCAGTTTGTAAAGAATAACTATCACTTTGTAACATTTACGTAATGAATGTGTATTTTACGTAACAGTTTTAAAATATCATTACAGAAGTTTTATGTAATGAAAATTAACAATATATTACATAAAGTATTAAATACTAAAGTCTTAGTAACAATTATATAAAATCAACACTAAAACCATTAAAGATAAAAATGAATAAACAAATAAAGAAAAAAAATGCAAAGGTTAAAATCAAAGCAGGTAACCAAATAATACCCCCAAACATGGTGGAGGAATCGGAGAAGGCGGATTTGGCTCTTCACTTCTCTGCTAATCTGTTTACGTCGGAGGCGAGTGAAGAGGGAGTTTAGGAAAGGGTTAATGCCCTCCCAATTGAGCAACGGGTTACGTCGGAGATGAACAACACCCTGATAGCTGAGCTGACACCGATGGAGATAATATCTACGGTCTTTGCTATGGATTCGACTCAATTTCCGGGGACGGATGGGTTCACAGGAATGTTCTTTAAAATATCTAAAAACGACTCATGATTAGGGATAGAAATCCAGCCCGAAACCATGAGTCGTTTTTAGATATTTTAGAATTGTAACCATCTAAATCCACATCCAACTATAGGCTTCATTTCAAAAAATTGAAACCCACGTCCACCCATAAAACTATATATTCTCGAATATTATGAGCGGGTCGGTTTGGTTTGGATTGAACAGGTAGGTTGGTTTTGTTGACCCCCAGTACTTGGAAAATGAAAGAGCGGGCCGGACAAATATGGATGGGCTTAGCGGTCGTGGAGGAGGGCTGGGTCTATTCTGAGGCGCAGTCGAGAAGGAGTCCATCATTTCCCCTGCTTAGGCGTCGTTTCGTTATAGCTCGGCGGATCTATCTTTTCTCTTCCACCCCTGGAGGCATCGAAGCAGACAGGAGAGCAGGGCAGTGTTGAGTTGAGTTGAGGTCGTCTCGTCGGAGGGTGAAGAAATGGCGTCCGGTTGGGGGATCACAGGGAACAAAGGCAGATGCTACGATTTCTGGATCGACTTTAGCGAGTGCATGTCTCGTTGCAGAGAGCCCAAGGACTGCACTTTCCTACGCGAGGACTACATGGAGTGCCTCCACCATTCCAAAGAGGTTGGTTTTCCTTTTACCCTAATTCCTTTCCCTCAATCCTTTCACTTCCTCTCCTCTACCCCTTGCCGTAGATTTGATTGTTCTGCGCGACCTGATTTGCCCGCCATGGCGCGGTCTGTGTGGGAACAGAAAGCCTCTTCCTTTGGCTATTTGTGCGACTTTGATTTACTGCCTTCAGAAATTTTAGATTGCTGATGATGTCCTTGGAATCACGAAGGACCGCCCTAGATTCTATCAACCCGATTCAAGCCTTCATCTGTTGGCTCCTGCCCATCTCTTTCTGATTTTCGTGTTTTTGGGGCCTTCCTTATGTGGGGTTGTTGTATATTGTGGATGTGGGCGTCTGAGTGGGATCCCGATAGCAAGTCCTAATAACCTTCTGAAATATCCTTATTTCGTTTGACGACATTGTTTACACTCTCTTGATGAACCGGACTGTGCTGCTAAACTATGTGGATGTCCAATGATGCTGCTTGGGGTAGTCTGTCAACTGGTTTCGTCTAATGAGCTCCATTAATTTCTTAACATTCTTTTCTGATATGATCCTATTCTGAAGCTAATTTTCTATTTCTCCATTTATGATTAGTATTCACAAAGGAAGTCCTTTTATCAGTTTGTTTTTTCACGTGATAATTGTGCCTGGCAGCGGTGTTTCTCTTTGGCTGATTTGGGTGTTTATAAAATTGTTTAGCATGGGCGTGATCTCGGGGTTGTTTCCCTTACTTTACTGCTACGTGGACACATTCCATTTTATGTCCATACCCGCTCACCTTCCATACCCCTTTGATTTTGGTTCTGGTTTACAATGGCTTTCATGCATCAGTCATGAAGGTTGGAGTAAGTGAATGCTACACGCCTACACTCTTAGGAAGGGAACTGCAAGGTGCTTGGTTCCTTTTTTCTCATAAGAAGGATCTAATTTGTTATTTGGTTTCATATATGTGTTTGTTTGATCATATATCATCTGCATATACTACATGAAGAAGGATATAATTGGTTGTCTCTTTCTAGTAATAGTGTCGCATGCATATGCTACATGAGGTTAAATGACAGGAAGTATATGGATAATTAGTCCAAAAATGGAAGAAATGAGCTTTGGCCTTTGATGTGCTTTCATGTTCCATCCCTTAAATGCATGCTTCATGCTGCCCCTTGCCTAGTCTCAAAGGCTCACTGGCTCCAAACCGAATTTGTATACCTTACTTCTTCCACTAACTTTGCATTCAACTACAGTATCATCACCACCTCCCTGTAATCTTCTTTGTTTAAGGGTGTAAGCTTTGCTGTTGTCTCTCCACTAGGACACCCAACTATCTATGTGCGATGTTGTAACATTTCACGCAGCAATATGTTCCGTGAAGCTGTGGATGACTGAGTAATTAATGAAGTTAAAAACCCCTGGCAATTAAAGCAAGTTACTAGGCCATACATTGTTGTCTTGTTCTGTTGATCACAAATTCACAATATAGAGCTCTTCATCTTTATACTATCATCTCACTTTGAATCTATGCCTATATTCTAGTATAATGACATCGTTTGTGGATCACACAGGGCTAGGTTAGTCTGTTGGATTTTTACCAATCTGTGGTTGATAGCAACAGCAAAAATGTAGAAGTGGGTATAGCTGCCGATGTTGCAGCAATAGGACTCTGGCAGGTGTTAAATGCCCAACTTTATGTTTCTATGTGAATTATGTTTGGTGAAGGTGTTGATGAGCAAGTAACTAATGAGGTTAAAACCCCACTGGCAATTAGCGCAAGTTACTATGACCAACATCGTCGTCTTGGTTTGTTGATCGCAATATATAGTTTTTTCATCTTTATACTATAATCCTATATTCAAGTATAATAATGTGATTTGAGGATCACTCGTAACTAGGTTGTCTGTTGGAGTTTTAGCGATCTATTGTCGATAACAACAGAAAAAGTTTAGAAGTGGGCATAGCTGCCAGTGTTGCAGCAATATAACTCTGGCAGGAAGTAGTTATGCTGGCATTTTGTAGTTGGTTCCTTCCTAGCATGATGCGTATCTAATTCCATGTGTATGCTGATGGCTGCAGTTCCAGCGGAGGAACCGGATTTACAAAGAGGAGCAGCGAAAAATACGAGCTGCTGCCAGAGAAGCTAAGGAGGGTGGTGGTGGTGAAAAGCATAGCCTCCACGCGTAGTGTTTCTTGATTGTTTTCTGATAACTTTTGGCAAATAAAGAATGTGAAACGAGATGTTGGTGGTATTGTTCTATTGCGGCACACTTGAGCTTGTTCCTGCGAACTGGTTTTTGATTTTATACTGAATGGAGAGCTGCGAGGATGCTTTGCTTTCTTTAAATATCGTGCAATAATGTTGTGGATTATTACTTTGGGAAATTGATGTTGAAGGAACCACAGACGTTGAAGGTAGATGTTGGAATTGGAATTCTTCTTCATTGTCAAATTAATGACCTCTAGTAGCCCTGTTGTTTACATTGTGTGGAGGTGGTTATGATAAAATTTTCAGTTAGTTGCCCAAAGGTTTCAGACAACAACTCGGTAATTGTGAAGGCTGCTGCTAGCAGCAGGATCATCAGGCATGCAGCTGATGAATCATGAGTTAACGTAATCTGATTTGAAGGTTAATTTGAAGCACAGGCGACGCTTACTATATAACAGGGCACAAATAGGCATTCATTCATAGGTGTTAAAGAGAAGCAGTACAACAGCCTTGCTGCAATGGGAGACCGGATGAACATACATTTAGAGACGAGACTGTGAGATAAATAGATAGAGAGAGATCAGATAAACCAACTCTCCTCTCCAATCCTTATTTTTAATACAGAGACACAAATGAGGATATATTATGGCGTATGAGGCAGGCATGGCATGGCATGGCATGGCGTTGTGTGGCGATCGATGATAAAACGCAGCAGCTGGTGGTGGAGTGGATGGGTCAATGCTTGTGCTTAGGCTTCTTGATGATCATCACAGTGCAGTGAGCATGATGAGCACAGTAGTCGCTCACGCTGCCTAAAACCGCCCTGCAATGGCGACAGATAATGAAAGACATGATTAGAAAGTGATCAATCAAAGAGGGTTGGTTCCAAAGGCAGACTGTCCAAGCCAATACCTTTTGATAGCTCCATAACCATGACTGCCCACAACCAGTACTGAAGCGCCATGTTTCTCCACAGCTTCACAAAGAACGTTTCTCGCATCGCCTTCCACTACTTCGAATACTGCTTCTTTCACCTGCAAAGAAGGAACTACGCTTCAATTCAAGGCCAGACGAGAGAGAGAGAGAGAGAGAGAGAGGGTGAAGGTACCGATTTGTGGTCGTTGCAGATTTGCTTGGCCTTGTCCACAACTCGGGCGGCGATCTTCTTCAAATCGGAATCCACGTACGGCAGCACTTCGGCGGCGCCAGGGCCGGCGAGACCCACGACGGAGGTGGGGGTAGGCTTGGCGTGGACGAGGACGAGGTTGAAAAGGGAGGCGTCGGCGGGGAGGGGAGTGAAGAAATGATCCAGAGTCCACTGCAGAGCGTAGACGCTGTGCTCGCTGTCGTCGATCCCAACCACCATCACTTGCTTCTCCGCCATCGCCCTTCAACTAGCTGTCTTCTGTTGCGGTTGCCTGCGCTGCTCCTATTCGTTTAGTGTTGAAATTTTCTTCTTTATATATATAGCAAAGGAGAGGAAGCCAATAGATAAGAAGACTCTGATCAATTTTGGACTTTTTATTGCGTACGCTACACGTACCAAAGGAGAGAGAGGCGAGAAGACGGTAGTTGCAGGCAGAACCAGATCCTTCGATTCGTAAACGATCGAGCCGTCACTCTCTCGCCACTTGCCGCCATCAAATAGCTTCTTCTGTGGATTCTGTCTGATATATTCCTTGTTATCATATTCTTCCTCTTCCTGGGGGCGTGTTTGCATCACCGAAGCATAAAATATCTCGGGTACTATTGATGTAAATATTGCATTCACAGCCTGAATTGAGCTCTTGCTCATGCCAATAACTTATTATGGTCCACCCTGCAAATTGCAAGTTCAGTCACAATACTGGAATTTTCCAAGCTGCTGTGCACTTGGAAGAGCTTAGAATCGTGCTAAACCAAAGGTATACTACTTTTCTTTGGCGTGAAAGTTGATCACTTGTTGGTGAATATAAGGAGATTCCAACATTGTGTTTTGCATTAATCAAAACTCAACAAACAAAACAAAAGGAGATACATGTGGATTTAATAACAGAGTATACTAAATCAACCAGTTTCATACATATATCGCTAATCAATTTTCCTGACACCTAAGATACGATCAAGGGATTTCTGTCCTTGTACATGTGATATCTCTTGCACAGTTTCTCAAGAGTTGCAACCGAATGCTGCATCGCGTTCAGTTTCGAGTCCATAAACATCTTCTGGAAAAGCAAAACAAAGGAGTGAGTTCTAGAGTGTTGGGGGCAAACACAGAAAGTAACGCATTAACAGGAGAGGTTATTAACCGACCTGGTAATCGTCTCCATATTTCTCAACTAGCCGACCAATATGATATCTTTGCATGCTGGTCAAAGGCTGCAAAGGGGCGCCTTTCCCATCTCTCCTTTGCTTCCCAAGAGCCGATTTCAGATCTGCATGACCAAGCAAACCATGGATTTACATCTCATAGAAGAGGCCAGAACGCACTGTGCAATTTTACCTAGCAGAGAATGAATGTAAAGAAATACAACAAAAAAGCATCATGCAGACAAGAATCTACAAATGCCCCCAAAGAGCTGACTGCCATGATGTCTTCTTGCAAATCTAACCACAAACAGCAGACCGTTTCTTATTGTGATGGTTTCTTACTCTCACAGCCATAAGCTAGAATGCAGAGGACCAATTGAAGATTGCCCATGAACACAGAGCACTCTCATTGGCAGTATTTCGAATGATCAAGATCTCTGAATCCAAATGGTTCCTGGATCAAGTACTTGCTAAAACATGAGCATATAGAAGTTGTGACTTTTGGAGCAAAGATGCATACCGGAGAAACTGCAACTGTTCATTTCAAGGTAAATGGACAAGGGAATGAACTTGTATTATGAAAGAAAAACAAAGGTAGCATATTCAGTAACCTTGGGCAGTGCTCTCTTCCATGGACCAAAATGGCAGTGTTTGTAAAACCATACCGGCTACCTGATAGGGAAAACCTACTACTGGAGCATAAATCGGTCGGTGGTGTTTAGCTAGCGGTATGAAAAGATTGAGTTCAGGTAGAACTTCCGGCAAAGGTTTCACAATCCTTGCAAAATGCAAGCCCATTCTAGATGACGATTACCGAATCCAAACATGGTAAAACAGCAGTGCAGCGTATGGGAACAAAACGAAGCCCTAGTTAGCCCCAATCTAAGCTTGAATTTAGCTGAGCTAACAATGGAGCCAACAGAGGAACAAACAACAAATATGGATTCGACCAAGCGAAATAACGAAAGGTATACTTACCATCTTCTTCAAGGTCGCTGCCAGAGTCCAAGGGCTCGAACTCGCCAAGAGGAGCGTCGCGTTGAGCGGGAGGTGCTTGGAGCGATTGCGCCTCGAGGATATGAGCAGTGCGGGACCGGACGCTAAGCAGGTTAGGGTTGGAAACAACGCCGAAGGACTTGTAGTTCTTGATGACGCTGGCCTTGTCGTCCCACTTGAAGTCGTAGTCGTCGCCGGCGGCGGCGGCAAGAGAGCGGAGCTTTGGAGGGAGGCTGAAAGCGGGCTTGAACAAGTTGGGATTCTTCTTCGGAAGTCCGACGCGCACCTTCTGCCGAGACCTCTTCAGTTTTCTCCTCGATCCTCCCATCTTCGACTGCTCTTCGGTTCAGTGGCACAGCGGAGATGGTACGCTAGGCAGGGAGATGGCGGGGATGCGAATAGTGAGATGCGACAGAGGATGGCCGCAGCCAAAGGGTTTTAGCAGGCCGCGTCGTGAGTCGTGACTCAGAGTAGGCAGCAGGGCAGAGAAGAACACAATAAGCGAGTATGTATCGGAGTAAGCCTGGTCAAAAAGCCCACACTAAATCTATATAAAGCCCAATAAATGTGAAACATGGTTATCGACAAAAACAACACATAATGGGCCTTTGATGACTATAGCTGAATAGCAAGTTGTCAAGCTACGGGTTGACGTCCCCGACGGCCGAAGAATAAAACAGCGGGTTAACCTGTCACAAGTTCTCCGACTGAAGTTCATATGGCGGCGTCTTTTTTTTTTTTTGGTTTGTGAGTTGTGAATTTTTTTCATTTTTTCCGTCTTAGGATGACAATAGGTAGAGTCGGGTGCATGTTCACCCTATATAAACTTCTAACCAGTCGGGTGGAGCCTTTTAAAATACCCAACCAAATAACTACCTGGTATTAGTGGCGTATTCAGGGCTGGGCCAACCCAGGCCCTGGCCCAGCCCTCCTCCGGATCCAGAGTTAGTTTAGTGCTTATAAAATTTTTCGATTTAGGTATTTGGCCCAGTGCTATTTAAAATCCTGTTTAGTTTTATTTAATAATAGGATTCTGTGTAATTAGGAAAATGATTCTGATGAACATATTCAAACCATTACTCTAAATTTATACTAAATTTTCTATAGCCCCAATGATTTGAAAAAAGACATGAAAACCTAAAAGTGTAAAGTTTCATTAAAATATAAAAAAACTCTAAACTAAAGCACACCCTTCCTTGCAAAATTCAAAAAAATTCCCAATCCCCCCAAAACAAAACAAGAACGAGGAGACGAGCAGACCCAAAACGGATTTCTCCGCCAGCCCGTCGAGCTGGTTTTCTTTCCATTCTTTTGATTAAGAAAATATTTACAAACTTGTTGAGTTATCATTTAGATTGCCTCAATTGAGTGGGGCACTAGATTCTAACCGTTCTTTCTGGTTTTTTTATGAAGAAAATATTTACAAACTTGCTCAAGAGTTTAGCCTCGAGACTTTGAAGGCTATGAGATGCATTTTTTGGAGAATGCACTACTCATGTGAGGAAGATGAAGTTTCTTCTCTTGCAAAATTATTAGAGAAGCTGGAGGAAACAGGGATGGACACACAATACAAATTGATTTGTCGGTTGATTTGTCTAGTGTTGACCTATCCATTTCAACAACTACCATGGAGAGAATATTTTCAGCAATGGAACATGAACATTGATTTGTGCAACAAAATGAGCGATGAATTTATCGTTGATTACTTAGCTATTTTCTTTGAAAAAGGGTATATTATCAGTATGGACGGAGATTATATTATTGATGAATTTGCTAAATTAAAAGACTTTCTTACACAATTGACATTGTAATGAAAGCTATATTATTATATATTTTTGTTTATGATATTTAATATTCTATTCAAATGCGGCCCAGTGCTCTCTTATGTCCTGGATTCGCCGATGCCTGGTATAGAAATGCTATAACCATACCCTACATACCGGGTAACAAGGGTATTCGAGTAATCAAGGGTAGAAGCTGGCGAGTTGCGCGCGAACGAGAGGGAAGGAGGGGAGAGCAGGTATGCGTCGTTGTAACTGGCGGAGCTCCTTGCTAACGGCGCGCGAACGAGAGCGAAGTAGGGGAGAGGCGGTCGGAGTGTGAAGTTTGGGGAACTTTGATGTCGATTGTTGAGAGCTGGTGGAGTGTGGGGCTATGGGCGGCGCGGTGGTCTGATCGTTGGATGGCTGGCGGGCAGCAGCTATATGAGAGAGAAGACTATTTTCTGATGGGTGCTGGCCTGCTAGCTGCTACCTGCTAGGGTTAGAGCCTTGGGAAAATCAACCATTTAGTTAGCGGGCGGGTATAACGGGCGGTTATTATCAATTGTCATATTCGTACCCTACTCGTATTTTTACAATCGGGTATTACCCGTACCCGACCCTTAACCCATCAAATCGAGTAATTACCCACGTTGACCGGTTACGATCGGTAGGATACCCATGGTTTCGGGTTGGATTGCCATCTCTACGTCTAACTCTATATTTGAAATTCTAACTTGAATATTTGAATATTGATATTATATATGTGTGTTTGAATTTTCACTATATATTAGATCCAATTATGAACTGTTATTTTGGTGCAATGTCAAATGTAATTACACATATGCTAAATGATATGTAATATAATTTACAAATGTATAAACACTATAATAAATTTTTGCATATATCTAGATTAAACAAGGCTAAAATTACCCTAAACCCACTTGTTTGACAAGACTAACGAGATAAAACCGAGTTGACAACTTTGGACCAAAGACTACCAAAGTACCAATTAATTGTACTGGTTGGTATTTGGGTCGAAGGGGCAGATGCCATAAGATATTTTTCATTACCATCGTCCACGGTGTTCGCCTCGTTTGTTTCCAGAAGTAATGAGAGGGAGAGGGGTAAATCAAATAGAAGAAGAAGGTGAAGCCCTTGTTTGGTCCAGTGTGAATTTGGGGCTAACCTTGAAGCCCATCATCGTTGGTTGCTCTTTCGGTGGAGGTCGAGATGATAAAGCTGCAACCTGCAGGTACCTATGCGAAAATCAACAAATCAAAGGACAGGAAAAGAAAGAAGGAGAAGAGGGCGGGAGAGGGCAGGAGATGGGAGATTTGGAGAAGCGGTTGCGGTGGGTCTCTTCGTCACTACCCATCGATCGGCCGACAAAATGAGGGAAAATTTGGATCCAGATCTGCCGCCTCCTCTTGGCGTTGGCGAAGGAAGAGTCATCCCCTCCCCGCTCTTCTCCATCACCGCCTTTAGCGCCTGATGGAGCTGTCTTCGTCGATGTTGTCGCTGGACGAGGAGTGATGATGGTGGTAGAGCTGCTGGAAGAGTAGCGGCGGGGAAGGGAAGAAGGGAAGGCTGTAGTCGCTTTCTTGTTTTGTTTTTTTTTTTATTATTATATTTTTTCCTTATAATCCACGTAGGTTGATGGGGTAAATCCATCGCCAACTCATCTTCTTCCGTTAGTATAGTCATACCGTCAACTGACGCCGTTAACAAAATGGACGGAATTGGTTATTTTGTGTTTTCGGATAATTATGGCTATATCTGTCAAAAGTGTGAAAGTTATGGCTATACAAGTGTATTTTGCCTTTTTTTTTTTACAAAAGAATTATAGGTATGTCTATAGTGACATGCATGTCACTGTAACTTCCACTTTTAAGTCGATCTCATATAGGATTAGGTCGACCTAATATGTACTTTTAGATCGGCCTCATATAGGATTAGGTCGACCTAATATGTCGTTTCAGTTTTGTGAGGTTCCCGAATACACTAATGTGAGCACCCTGATGACTTATCACGATCGACCTTTAAAATGTAGTGGTCGACAGTTTATAGTTTAAGTTGTCATTGTTGGTCGACCACAATAAAACATCGGTCGCCCTTTTCATTGGCGTCAGAAGCAAAATGGTCGACCGTAAAGGTATATAGGTCGACCACTTGATGGCGGTCATTAACAAAATGGTCGACCATTTACAGAAAGAGGTCAACCATATAGAAGAGAAGTGTTGTATACATTTATCCATCATCATTTGACGTAAAATGATGATCAAGTGTTGGTTTCGCGGTTGACATAATCCGATACGAGGTCGACTGAATACAAGAAAATCAACATATGCCCTGCATCCTTTTTGCTTATGTATGTCGATGTGGGTGGTTCTTTTGCTCGTACAAATTACTTTTCAAACCAACATAATTAGTTATAAATAATGATAACAATGACTCATAACTTCCACGTGGTCGACCTCTTGAATCACGTACAGTAGGAACCGCAAAGGATCTTCTTCATAAAAGCTCTAACCGTAATAAAAACCTAATTCAGAATTTCGGTGGCGGTAAAGGTGACATATATTCGTATTTATAGATATTTAGGACGAGAATTGGTCGAATTAAGTGATAGATAATTTAGGGCAATTTTCCCCATAAATGTATACACATCACAAAAAAACTCTTTTCGTCTATGTAAAATTTGTGGTTAAAATAAAAAAAAAGTACAAATCGGTTTAAAAAATAGAGAAAAGGAAAAGCGTTTCACTCCCACCTTTTAAATGTAATCTCACTTAAATTTAATATACCATATCTAATGGGTAAATGTCACATTTGGTCATTGAGATTATTAAATCATGTCATGTTTAGTCACTAAAAAAATTAATATAAATTTTAGTCACTCAAATTACCAAAACATGTGAATTTAATTTCGAATTATTGTCAAATACTTAAGTGACCATGACAGCTAATTATGCAAATAACTCAATTGGGTTTGCTTGTGTGGGGCAAATAGTTGATTTGTTTCTCCTGCTAAAAACCCTAAAGCGAACCCTAGTCTTGTCATCCTTCGCATCTCTGCCCTTCTGATAGCCAACTTCACCGCGGAAATGGAAGAGGTGGCTGAGATGGAAGTTGAAGAAGAACGTCTGAGGTCCGCTCCAGCGGATTCCGCCAAGAGATTTGGACTCAGGAACTCCATCCAGACCAATTTCGGCGACGATTACGTCTTCCAAATTGTCCCAAAGTAACCTTACTTATTCCCTACCATACCAAGTTCTCCAACCTTTTCTGCTCGCGCTTCAGTCTTCTGCTACTTGATGCTGCTACTCGATGTAAAAAATTTGACTTTTTGTTGGTTTGAAGGGAGGATTGGACTTCAATGGCGGTTTCGCTGTCCACAAATGCGATTAAGCTTTACTCTCCCGTTACGGCTCAGTACCAGGGTGAATGCAGGGGACATTCGGGCTCCATCAACGATATTTCTTTCTCTGTTTCTTCGACCCCGCACGTCTTGCACTCGTGCTCTTCTGATGGCACTATAAGAGCTTGGGATACTAGAACTTTCCAGCAGGTCAGTTTCATCTGTTTACCTTCCTTTCCCGCCCCTAATTTATCCTGTTACTGAACTTTTGCTTGATTGGATTTCTTTGCACCGAAGGTTTCATGCATAACTGCCGGCCCCTCTCAGGAGGTCTTCAGCTTTTCATTCGGAGGATCCAATGATAATCTTCTCGCTGCCGGTTGTAAATCACAGGTTTGGAGACAGTTTACGTGTTCCCATTTGATTTCTCTTTATGCTTCTTACTTCCAGCCCCCTTAGCCTTATGGTGGAGGAGGTGCATTTTGGAAGAATGAATGGTCTGAAGTCCTGGGATATGATTGGTTTAACTGCAAATATGCCTGTTGTTGATCGGTCGTTGTGAATTTGCATTCTGGGTTCAGATACTCTTCTGGGATTGGAGGAATAAGCGGCAAGTTGCATGCTTGGAGGATTCTCATGTGGACGATGTTACTCAGGTTTTCCAATCTAATAGAATTTATTTTTGGATTGATTATTCCATCAGTTTGTGCGAGTTAATATGTTTATTCAATATTGTTGTAATGTGACCGTATCATGTGTTGTGCCATCTGCTGCCAGAGGTTCTGTTCATTACTTGTGTAGCAACGTTGAATTCTAGATTGTTTCTGAGCTTTTCCAACTCTGGCTATCGTATTGTGGGAACTTCAGGTGCTAATCTAAATAGTCATATTGGCCTCAACTTTATTGACAATTTGTTCTAGTTACTGCAATGAAATAGTAGCAGTTATAGTACGACTGCCTATAAGTAACTTGCCTTGCAAATTATGGTGGGGTTTTTCCTTTTCCCTTATGGTTACACTTATACTATTAAGTACATCATGCTGCCTCTAATGGCACTTCACCATCTGTTGCCTCACAAGCTAACTTCTCTGCAGATCCACGCTTGAGTAGAGAAATTCAGTTGTGTTTGGGAATAGGCACATTGGTTTATTACCATCTTTGGCTGATAGCTTTGCAATTTTCTGAAATTTGTTTCTGGCTTCCTAGTGAAGAAGTTAAATTCTATGGGTCGTTAATATTCTTTGATTCATATGACCTGATGGGTGTAAATCTTACTTAACTTTTGATAGGTCCATTTTATCCCTGGCCGCCAAGACAAGCTTGTTTCTGCATCTGTCGATGGGTTGATGTGTATTTTTAATACTGGTGGGAGTATCAATGATGAAGATGAACTTGATTCAGTAAGGACCTGGAGTTGGCATGCCTGTCATAGCTTTCCACCTATTATTTGTTGTGATTTTGCTTGTTTTGGTGTATCAATCGATGTCTCAGTTGTTAAAACATTCTAGGTGCTTAATGTGGAAACGTCGATTGGGAAAGTGGGTTTCTTTGGAGACAAGTTTCAGAAAATTTGGTGTTTGACGCATATTGAAAGCCTGAGGTACTGTATCCGTACTCTTGAAACAAAGGCGGTGTTTTGGTTGATCGTCATATCTTCACTACAGTCATTTAACCTTGTACTTGGCCCAGATAGAACTTGCTATTCATCTCTCCTATTGCTAATTAGTTGTTAATTTTTTTATCTTTTCCTTGCCTTTGATAATTTGGGCAATATTTTCCTCATTACTCTGCATTTCAGTGTATGGGACTGGGAGGAAGGGAGATGTGAAACAAACTTGCTTGAAGCCCGGGGGTTGGCTTCTGATAGTTGGTCGTTGGATAATGTGAGCTTTCCTTGTCATTGCGTATTAGGGTTTGCAAGCATTTGCAGATGTCTAACTTAATCTCTTATGCGAGGAGATGAGGGAGAGCAGTTTCTTTTACTATTAAGCATTAAATGTCTGGTGGCATGAATTCATGATCCCACTGCAACCTGGTTCTCCATTTGTGTTGGTGTTGACAGGTTGATTACTTGGTGGACTGCCATTACCCCGGAGAAGGTGAAAAGCTGTGGGTCATCGGTGGCACCAAGGCCGGTACTTTAGGGTATTTCGGCGTAGATTACAGAGGAGGATCAATCAGTAGCCCCGAAGCAATCCTCGGTGGCGGGCATACAGACGTTGTGAGATGTGTGTTGCCGATGTCGGGCAGTCGTAGGGATGGTGGTCCTCTCCCCAGCAGCACAACAAGTGTTTTTGGATGGACTGGAGGTGAGGATGGCCGCTTGTGCTGCTGGCTGTCTGATGAGGCCACTGAGATTGATCGCTCCTGGACATCATCTGCATTGGCTATCAAGCAACCCAACACCCGCAAGAAGAACAGGCATCATCCGTACTAGCAACATGCGCCTCTCCAGTCCTTGTATCTTCTCTCTTGTTGTAACGTTTTGTTCATTGAAATTTCAATGTTGTAATCAGAAGAAAGGCGTGGTTTTTGGTACACTTTTTGTTTACCATCTCCAACCATTCTCTCACTATGTTATTTATTTACAAGTTTAAAAGCCTTTTCAAAGTTGAAAGATGGGAAAATCAAACGATCTTGCATTTTACTATGCCCATTAACTGCCCCTGAATTTAATATATAAGTCAACACAATGCTGTATAATTTGATATATAAGTTGTTCTACCAACAACTTTCTCATTCATTTCATTTCAATTGGTGCACTCATCATTTGTTTGGCAGGTGCTATATTTAACACGCTTTCCGAACTCAGACTCAGGGAGGACGACAATACCATTTAACAAACCGAGTTTTTGTTCTTTATGATACCACAAGCAAATTTTCCATACTTACCTCCTCTACAACGTCAAATATTGTTTAGTGGAGCACAAAGTTAATGCCCCACAAAGATCACAGCTAACTCAAAAAAGAGCTGTAACCTCAACAAACAGGACGTCATTTCAATTGGGAAGTTCGGGAAAATAAAATTTGCTATGTGAAAAAACAATCTGTTGCGTGCTTAGAAATATAATAATCAGTAAACAGAGAGCTTCTTCTTTGCCATGCATCTCTCCCTGCTCACCTGCACTGCTTTCTCCTTCATCCGAGCAAGCTCCTGAAACCAACACCGATACTGTGCCTCAATAGCTTCAATTTCCTCCTTCATCTCTTCCTCAGGATCTGTATCAAGCAAGGCCGCAGAGGAATGATTGCTAGCCAAGATCACCATGTCGTCGGACAAGGGTGTACTCAACTGGGGAAATGACAAATCCGCATTCACCACGGATTGATCAATAATAGTGGTGGATTCAATACTGTTGCCTGTTATTTTTCTAGATTGAGAGGCAAAATATGGATCCATGAGCTCCAACTGGGAACCACGCCCAGCTAAGCCTTGGGAACATCCTCCGTCACTCTCGTAGCCACGGTGTCCAAATGTTTCCTTGTCATTCAAGTAAGCATCTTCAATAATTGATTCTGAGACAACTGATCCGTGTGATGAAGAGCCTTGATCGTCCATGTGAGCCAAACTTGGAGAAGAGTTGTAGTCGAATTGTAGTTGTGAGAACCCATCTTCAAGGTGAGAATATTGATTTCCCACACTTAACCTGGAGACCAAATCTTGCTCCATATTGGCCGATTCTTCGGGGGGAGGACTCTTAGTAACCATAGAATCATTCCAAGAAGACGAGTTTCTACTATTTAGTTGAACTGGGGACTCGACCAAACAGCTAAACGCACCACTTGAGGAACAAGCGGACGAGGGCTTCCAGCCGGGATGAAGCGTCATCATCAAGTAATCAATAAACTCAGCTATGAAGGCCACATCATGTTCTGCCAGCTCCAGTTGTTCAACCATCTCAGCTGCTACAGCTACTGCAGTATCACTATCGAGATAGAACAGAAAATGAATATTCTTCACTTGGCCTGCGGAGAAAAGGAAAAGCGAGTTTGAATTATATGTGTTGAAGAAAAAAGAAATTAGGAACGATCAAAGAGACCAACTCTTTTGACACAAACATTTACAACACATACCAGAAGAGTCAGCAATACGCAAGCTCAATGAAACCGAGTTGTCTTCATTTTTCATCCCTTTCAATCTAAACTCATTGTTCCTATGCACCCTTATAAGCTCAATAGTTGGCAACCTAGGACTTCCAAGGTTGCTCTCTGTACACGAACTGAAAGAAAGCTTGCTGGAATTACTAACCAATTCCATGGAGAATGTACCAGATTTAGGAGGTACAGTGATGGGGTTTACAACACAATGTTTAGGCAAGGGCAAGGGGTCACGAGCTGCTGACAGTGAATTCTCAGGGTGAAGGAATGGATCTCTTAGAAGTTCTATTGCTGACAAACGGACAGATGCAGGAAGCAGACATTTCTCAATAAACTTCTTCATTTGTGGATCGCTAACCTTACTAAGTGAAGCAGGTTTGATTCCCTGTTCAGGAAAGAACAAGAATAACACTTTCAGTCTTAATTAAGATTAAGTTATAAGAAAAGAATCCACAAAATGCTGTAGGGTCAATCGTGAAACTTACGGAAGTAACCTTCTTATAGATTTGAGCTGGATTTTTGCATTCACTATAAGGGTATTCGAAAGTAACCATCTCTAACATGCACATCCCAAAGGAATACACATCTACTAGCTCATTGTATTGCTCCTCGTAAAGTTCTGGAGCCATAAATTCTGGAGTTCCTGTATCAACAACAAAAATATCAAATACTATTATTAAGTTCCTTCCTCCAATGAAGTTCTGTTTCAAACCACAGAAAAATGAAGGATGGAAGTAGCCCATCACCAATGACACTTTTAGCAGTAGGCTGCTGCATGACAATGGCCAATCCTAGGTCTCCTATCTTGACTTCTCCATGATTGCCATTAACAAAAATGTTGTCACACTTTAAATCCCTATGAATTACAGGAGGGTTATGACTGTGGAGGTAGACTAGGCCACTGAGAATTTGCCGCGCCCAGCACTTGACTGCCTTCATATCAACATTTTTATGCTTTGTTCGGTACCTGGCAAAACCAAAGAGGAAAATATATATAAATGTTCCTCAAGGTTCACTAGCAAAACCACTAGGAAAAGGTAATAGGTGGACCAACCAAAAAATTCACCCAAATCCACTTGGTTAGAACCATCTAATTTGAGTTTGGGAGGATACGGATAGGCAACCCGTCATACTCAGGCGGGTTCTTGATATAATGTATACCTAACCGCTATATAATCAATTTTATCCCAAGCTGTGAAACGTGATTGATTCAATCAATTAGAATTAGGCTTTACAACATTATTTGACATACATCATAAGTCATACATTTCATGATTCTTAATTATTTCATTGTTTGAAGGTTTTTCAATTCTATGTTAATATACATTATACACCCAACCCACATATTAGTATACACTTGGGTGAGTGTGTGTCATCTACTCCAGGGAGGGTGAATTTCAGGGTAACGACTATTCAATCCATCCATTGCCAATTTCTAAACAAGAAAAATGGGACAAGAAAGCTAGAACAAGTAAAGCGTGAGGGAGTTCTTATCTTACTGTCTCAAATTCCCAGATGTAAAGAGCTCGGTAATCATGTTGATAGTTTTCTTCTTCTCGTCCACCCAAGAATCGTACAATGAAATGATGCTTTCGTGCTTCAGTGATCTCAATAAATGTACCTCTGAGTACAGTTTCTGCAGATCCTCTTCTGACCGCATAACATCATCAATCTTTACCCGGTTCCATGCCACTTCTATACCATCTACTTCATCGAAAGCCTTGTACCTGTAGACCAAACATAAACACAAAAAAAACAAATCAAAATTACATTCTTGCATACAAATCTACATTTGACTGGATTATCCACATGATTTCTTTTCCAGAAATGAAATATAAAACAAAGCTAAAGTATGAGGACAGTACACTGTTTTAAAAGCACCCTTGCCCAAAACCTCGTCATACTGCGACCAATCAAAAGAATCATAGTTCACCATTAGACATCGCCGAATTCGCAAATTGAAAGAAGTGAGTGCCAAAAAAGCAACATGAAGAGTGAAAGTTGGGACTTACACGAACATATCTACCAGAAGGATCCTTCTCTACAAAATCAGCCTCTCGGGGCCGGTCTATTGCGGGATAATAAGTAGCATCATTATGACTAGAAGAAGAAGAGGAAGAAGGAGAAGCCAATACCAATCCATAGCCACCAACGCCGCCACCGATGCAGCCGCCTCGGCCAGCAACCATATCCGCTCTCATTCTTGCTGCCGTAGAAACCACCCCAAAACAAGAAAATAACACCACGGAAATGAATACGCACCACTTATAACAGTGAACAGAGGACTCTAATGGGGACAATAATCTCACGAATCTCCTGCTTGCGCGCATCTAAAACTTGGGAGTTCTTTTATTATTATTTTTTCCAACGAAAAATGAATATGAAATCAATCGACGGCGGCAGGAGTATCGAGGCGATGAATAGCTCGACGGGGGAAGAGCAATTCACGAGCCTCGACGACGGCGGTCTCCTCCAACATTCCACGCCGGGTGCATTAGAGGAGCCCCTTCCCCATTGCCGCCGCCGTCGCCGAACCCTACTTCTAATTCACGGAACAGGAAAATCTGAAGAAACAAGGGGACAACACTATTGGAAATTCAGACGAGGATTGGGCATCGGAGGAAGCGAAGAGGCGGTGGATGTTGGCCGGGGCGGTGGGTTTTGGCCGGCGGGAGGGTAGCTATGGAGGGTACGGGAAGGAGAAACTTTAGGGATTGGGATTGGAATAAAAAGGAATTGGGCTTTCAATTGAGTTCTGTTTCTGGTTTGACTTGAAATGGGAGGTCGGCCGAAGAGGTGGTGGCAACGAACAACTGTGTGGCCAGATTTTTGTGGAACATGACAAACTAGGAAAAGATTCTACCAACAATAGGAAAATTCTGGTATACAACACTAAAAATACTAATTGTAACAAAATTGTTATTTACAGATTATATTTTTAAGAAAGACAAAATATTTTAATCTGTTGAAACCAATATTATTTTTGTTTCAAGGGTTTTTGTTAATGTTATAGTTAACCCTAAATTTACAAGTGGTTAATCTATACTTGACCATTAAGTATGTGACGCTTATTTGTTGCTCATGTATGTAACATATGTGAAGTTATTGTTAAAAAATGTAATAGAATTTTATAATTAAACAAAAACAAATTTTGAAAAAAATGGGGGAAGAAAGATAAAAGAATATGAATCCACCCACTTCTTCCCTCATTCATCTTTTCGTCTTGCCCAACGCTCTCCTCAATAAACAACTTCTTTACGAACAACTGTTGGATCCAAACAAAGCAAAGGAGGAGTTTCTAGATATATCCAGAGCTCGCCGGATTTAAAGACGGTTACAGTTACGTACACCAATATCTCCGCCAAGGATTGTGTGATATAGTCTGGGACGTGGCATAATAGGGAATTGCTTCCAGCTGCATCGGAGTGAGCCTTTGATGATTGTATCACCTGCTCCTCTGGCGCCATGTCTTCAAATGTGTGGTTTATTGAAAGTTTGATGAGAGGCAGATGAAGCTTAAATCATGGTTATATGTGCAAATGATTGATAAAAAATTCAATGACGACCTTAGACTCTAATGAACGATGATGACAGACTTGCCATCACAATAACTCTGTCAGAGTAGATATGGAAGGAAAAATCTACATTGCATCCCGGTTTGACTTAAGTGAAAATAGATCCCTCCAATTTTCTCTTAAGTCAAACCTTGATTGTTATCCTTTACATTGACGCGTCAACGTATTAATGATTCTAGGGCTAGAGATACGGAGGAGATATCTAAAGCACAGTCGACGGTTATGCCATATTCGTTAAAGATTCCAGAAACACATCTTGCCACTAATTCCAAAGGTTGCAGGTTCTGTTCAAGAGCTTGGAATTCTGAAGGGATACGACAAGAGTAAAATATTTCGACTAAAGATGGAACATGAGCAAGCAAAGCAACTAGATCAGTCATTGTTTGAGTGATCGACATCATAGTAAATGCAAGAAGAGAGTGATGGGTCGTCGTCGAACTACTTGATAGTAAAAATGTTATTTTTAGTGTAAATAATATAGCTAGGCTAGATAGGAAGAGGGAAGTATTGTTGCGACTGAAGTACGGATTGATATGATGATCATAGTGGTTGGTTAGGATTTGTTTTTATTTTTTTTAATGGATATTTTGGTTTTTTTATATGTTTTTTTAATTTTATTTCAAAATAACTTGGCAATCATTAAGTTGATTTTAACTGTCATATTAATGCTTACTATAATTTATGTTAAATATTCAAAACCACTTAACCAAAAGGAAAGTTCAGTACACATTTGTCATATAAAAAACATGTTATAAATCTAATTGTTGTTTTTAGTGGTATTATCTCGTTTAATCATTATGTTATGATTTTTTTTTTCTCAAAATGCAAGGGTTGAAAAAAAAATATTATCACTATACATAACTTGTACAAAAAGATTCCAAAACATAGCTTTCTATTAAAGCCCGTGCTTCGATCCGAAAATGTATTGGCGAATGAACCGGTAAGCACTAGATCGCTATAGTTATAAGATTCAAATCTAACTTGGTAGGTACGAAGACTACTAAGGTCATATTCCCATATGACTATTCATCTCCCACTACTTTGAAGTGAGAGCTAGGTTCTTCCAGAAAATCCTTTTGAGGTTGAGGTTACTCGGTTTTGCAAATCAATTGAAAACAAAGTAAAACACTGGAATTTGAAAAGCAATAAAGTAAAATGCAATATGAAAACACTTTGAGCATACAGAGTGTTGTTTCCCCTAGAGTTTCCATATTGTTATGCAACTTCAATCAAACACGTTCATTGAGTTTTAACTTTCTATCTCGCCCAATTAATTTATATTCATATCTTATAAAATTTTCCTACAAGAGAAGGGTTATGTGGTCTTGGAACAACATGCAAGTTATATTATAGATTGTTGTCATGGACTCACAGTTATCCTTTACAATCGACATATTAGGCATGTATTGGCATTGGTGATCTCACATCATATGAAAAGTTGTTTCCAATCAATCTCATATGAACCACAAATAAGTAATATATTTAATACCAATAGACGATAAGGATATTGAACAACTCAATCACACTGGTACATCATTAAACCATCATAAAAAAACAACCTTTGGGACCTTTAGTGTTCACAAACCTAAAAAATAGAAGATTCTAGCCACACATATTTGAAGGAATAAATATTAAATAGAGACATTATATTGAAGATTTGACTTAGATTCAATAACAATGGAGGCGTGCATTCTCCATCAAGGATGGAGAAAGTCTTCTTATTGGAACTCCTGGAGCTAAACCTTCTACTTCTCCACAACAACCTGGCCCCACTTACAATCATCACATGAAGATCCCTACTATACAATGTATATATTGATTAATAGGATCAAAATGTTGGAGGATAGGTTAGGACAATGTGTGGTTATAAGTAGGGCTGGCCAATAAGTTGTCGGTTAGCGGGTGACCGATCGTTATAACTGAAAATCGTCGGTTACTGCTAACTGAAAATCGAAGGAATTATCACCTCGGTCAGTCTTCGGAAGGGGATCCAGAGGCTTTGGTTAGCCGAGTAACTGGAGGTGATTAATCGCGGTTACCCAGCTAACCGACGCTCACCGAAAATCGCCCTCCCCCTCCCCAAAACATTAGAAAACTCTTCACCTCCAAAATTACCAAACCCTAATTTGACTTTGACCCTTCCCTCCCCGATTCCGTGCCGCGCCTCGCCTCCGTCTCCTCGTAGTTTGCCTGCGCACCTCCTCCGCCTCTTCCTCCGTTGTCCTCATCATCATCGAGCAGCAGAGCAGGGTGCCTTCGTCCTTCCTCTTCCCAATGCCTTTGCCTCCGTCCAATTCCCGTACACATTTTCCCTTCGCTCTTCGGTCGCCATCATTGTCGTCGGCAGCAGAGAACGTCTCAGTCCTTCCTCTTCCTCCTCCGACCTCCGCCTCCCTCTCCCCCCCCCCCCAAGAACAGAGCAGGCGACAAACAGAAGTGTAATAGTGCCGGCTCCGCCTCCTTCCCATCTTTCCTCTTTCCCGCTCGCCGCCACTTCGTCCGGTCGTCCATTGCTGGTCGTCCTTCCTCTTTGCACCGACTCCACCAATCACCATCATTTTCTCGGTTACACGGCTAACCGTGACTAAAACCAAAAATCGGCCGATCGGTTATGCTGTTAATCGAAGGTCATGGTCGGTCAGTGCTCGGATGTCAATTCCTTGTCATTTGGCTAACCAAAAACTGACACTTCTATTATCGGTTAGAGTGAAACCGAATGAAATCCATCCCTAGTTACAAACCATTAGAGATTTGACTACTTGGATGAAATTGTTTAGTGTACCATTCAACGTTTTGAGATTCTTGAGGCCGGTCAATTGAACTCATTAGCAATGGTGAAAAATATATCATCATACATGCAGGTGGTAACACAAATACCAAATTAAAAGGAGGGGTACATCTTCAAGCGATACTGAGCCTCTTCTAAGGAAATAGTCTCATGTCATAAACCACCGAGGAGGGAAAGAACCTTAAGCAACAAAGAATCTGGTGGAAACTTGAATTCTGCTAACAAGGTGTTGGTGAGCGAATTAAGTCATTAACTATAATATTTGAGAATCTAGGGAAACTCCAACATGACATGTGATTCCTCTATCTAAGGAAAATACCAAGAAATGATGAGGGTAAGCAACAACAACCATAAATTTCATTTAAATTTTCTAAGGTGCCCAAGTATACAAAGTGAACCAAAGAACTCGTGTACAGAAAATGATTGATGGAGCACCTTGATTTGAGCATGACATCTTTGACCCTCATTCATAAACAAATCTCAACAAAATGTATGAATCTTGGTCATTCCTTGCTCAATTATGGGTACAATCATCGAAAGAGCATTAGTCAATTTGGGAGCAAGTATAAATGTGATGTCTTACAAGTTATACAAGGAACTAGCCATAGGAGAACTAAGACCTACTGACATAGCCATACAAATAGCCGATATATAGTTTGATTTATGGACATAGTCGAGGATCTCATAGTGAGAGTGGAAACGTTTGGTTTTTCTAGTTGATTTTGCAGTGTTGGATATTGATGAATAATGTAGCACTCCCTTATCCTAGAAAGGTTGTTCCTTGCCACATCAAGAACAACAACCAATGTATCGGGACAAAGAGTGATACTAGAATTTGGTGTCAAGAAGCTTGTTAGCTACGTGTCTTCCAATGGCGGTGAAAACTCTCCAAGTTCCACCAATGAGAAATTGAGCACAAAATTGATTCATATGGTTACCATAGTGGCAACAACAAACAAAGATACAAATGCACCATCTGTTCATATAAAAGGTCGCTATAAGATTTCGTATGCTAACTTGCATCCTTCCTCCTGAAAGAACATGATAAATAATATGGAGCGACGGAAAGCAAGGTTCCATCCAAGTGAAGAGACTCTGTGTGGCGGACATCATACAAGCAACCATTCATGATTCAGTTTGGATAACTCTTCTTGGGGTTAATAAGGCGATCTATGCAAAACTCACTCTCGAGTTCATCTCATTGCCTGATTTGCCTCAACATGTTGTGCTCACCATCAATTTAGACTTCACCAACATCACCTTCTCACTTGGAGGCTAGATGCAAAAGATGAGTGTCAATGAATTCACCAAGGCCATTGGTATGGTATATACCCTCCAAGATTTCTTCAGTCTCCAAATGAACTAGCTTTACAAGACGAGAATATTGGCCATTCAAACCAGCTTGAGTACTTTGGGGAACATGTACATCGCCACAATAATCACTCTCATTTTGATGTAAGCAAGACCAAATGGGATAACCCTTCGGCCCGAGTGGAGAATCATCCACAACATGCTGATAGACAGTTGACTGAACATAATAATTATTATTATGATCAATCACTCCATAGATTATTCTCTTATACTTGTATATATCAATACAATACAATTTCGAACCCCAAATATGTCATAATCTTAATAGTAACATCTAGGGGTGTGCAATGGTCCGGACTGGATGAGACCAAACTTAGAAACTTCTATGGATTGAAGACCGGACCATATTATGCTCGGTTCAGTCTCGTATGGTCCAGGCATCGATTTGATCTTATATGGACCGAATTGGTGCGATCCGAGC
This sequence comes from Linum tenue, assembly GCA_946122785.1. Taxonomy (NCBI): domain Eukaryota; kingdom Viridiplantae; phylum Streptophyta; class Magnoliopsida; order Malpighiales; family Linaceae; genus Linum; species Linum tenue. The sequence continues at coordinate 80,908,991 of CAMGYJ010000006.1, forward strand.
TACGATTTGGCTTGGTGCAGTCCGATACTGTCCTTCATGCCTTAGCCAATCATTACGAGTTCAATACACAATATTTATGTAGAAAACCAAAAGGAGTAGTAACATCCCAAACATTTTCCTGACTAGATATTGGATATTGTCCGCTTTGGGTCTAGACCCTCACAGATTTTTGCCTTGGAGTGCATATAATTGTGACTTCCCATAAGGTCACCTATATTTGCTGTGCTACACAGTGAGCACGTTTAGTTTTAGATTTCTTAGAACTCTTCCATTTCACCCCAAAATACGTCTTGTTAGTCAATGTCGGTTTCTTACTTATTAACCATAGATCTCTCCCGTGGATTCGCCTAAAGTGTTACATACACCCTCCTTTTGGGTCTCAACGTCCTTGAGATTTGCCCCACCATTGTTCAAGTGGGACACATAAAGGTCTAATACCACTTGTAACATTCAAATATTTTTCCGACATGGTATTGTCAGCTTTGAGCCTAGGCCCTCACCGTTTTTGCTTTGGGTGCATATCAAAGTGACTTCCCGAGAGGTCACCCATCCTTGTAGTGCTCCATACTGAGCACATTTAACTTTCTAGTTCTTACAAGAACTCTTCCATTTCACCCCAAAATACGTCTTGTCAGTTAATGCCGGTTTCTTACTTATAGATCATGGACCACTCTCGTGCTTTGTCAACGTGAGATTCGCATAAAGCGTTACATAAACCTCCCTTTGGGACTCAACGTCCTTGTTGAAATTTGCTCCGCCATCGTCAAAGAAGGACACTAAGAGACTCTGATACCCCTGGTAACATCCTGAACTTTTTCCCGATAAAATATTGTCCTTTTTGGACTTAGACCCTCACGAATTTTTTTGTTTTGGATGCAGTGCAAGGATGACGACCTCTCCATAATTTACTTTGATATGCATCCAAAAAAAAAAAAAAAACTAGCAACGCCAAAGGTAACACAACCGAGTTGGTCGGGAGTGTGGTGTTTCGGGCTTGAGATTTGTGAGGTCCCAGGTTCGAACCCCGCTACACCACTTGGTGTTCCCGGAGGCACCGCGAGTGCTGGAGACGAAGTCTACTCCTAGTATCGGATGCTAGGCCTTGAAATGTTGCTGATGTAGGTACTCTCCAGGTTTAGTAGACAACGCTACTACAAAGTGACATGTGGGGTTGAAGTTCCTGGGTAATAATAATAAACTAGCGTGGGCCCCGACCATTTGGCCAATGTGAGGTATGAAATTTGATGATGTAATGTGGTGTATAGCTTATTGTTGTATAGTTTTTTTTGGAAACACGTGATAAAAATAGTGAATTTTAGTAGGAAAGAGACATGAATGATGCAACGAATCAAAAATCAGCCTTATGAACCAAAATCAAGTACTTGTTACCTTGTGAAACAATATTGTTTCTGGTAGTATGATGAGGTGGAGTAAGTTTTATAGAAACCGAATTCCAAAAAATTGAATAAAAAATCGCCTATCCCGCCGGTTTTCGGGAAATGAGCATCTCACAATCGTTGCTAGCTTTTACTCGGCCCGTTGGCCGATTAATTTGCTTTGTAAAACTTTCATCTTGTCATCATTGTGCTTTTTGTTTTTTGCCAAGCCATGATAAAATCTAAAGAAATCAAGAATGAACAACACGATTTGGGATAGGAACCACCGTTCCTGTATCCCTAGAAAATGGTGGTAAACACGGACTCACCTGCCAAACTGGTTTGGATTGAGATTTTTATCGGGTATCAGGGAACCATGTGATTATAAATTAGGCTTGATCAAAACGGGCCAAAACTTGAAATTCAGCATGTTTGACCGACCTATGCCAAACTCTAATTATTCTTTACTTTTAAACTTTCTATTTGAAATAAAAAATAATGAAAGAAAAGAGATGACAGCAATTCACCATTTGCACATCACTAATTCGGGAATAAAACTATAGAATTTCGAAAGGAAACTAAAAATGTTTAGGATCGTTTTAATGTTAAAAATAACCAAATAGATCTTTTTTGTTTAGTTTTTTACTAACAAATACCAAACGATTCCCTATAATATACACTATAATTTAATCATTATGATATCAAATAATTACATAATATATATTTGAAATGATAAAAATTGGACTAATTGGGTTGGTCGAGGTTGAACCATTGAATAAATTTAAAATATATTATATTTTAGCTACTAAGATATAAAATAATAGCATAATATATATTATGCTAGAGAAAATAGTTTGTTTTAGAATGACAAACCCATGATGTTTATTTGTTTTACTTGATGGGCAAATCCCGAGTAGGTCAGGCCTATTCAACTCTTTTATTTTATGATTAGTAGTTAGCCCATTAGAATCCATCCATTAGTTTATTGTTAATTTTTTTCTTTTAAGCAATAAAAAGGAGTATTGTTTTTGCCTTTTCATATATATTTTACCACCACGGAGAAATAAAAGGACTTAAAGAAAAAAATTGACACTCCTGAACCCGTTTAAATCCGCATGTGTACGGTAAGTTGGCCCGTTCCACAGAGGAAAAAGAAAAAAAATTGACACTCCCTATTCTACCCTTCCTACAAACGCACCTGGAGCAGGGAATTTGAAATGGGGGAAGAGTTTTTTCCTCTCTGCAATTATATGTTTTTAATGTAAAAAGATACAAAAAATGTACTTAGTGTGATTGGTTATGATATTTGTTTTTCTTTAAAGTGATCATGGTTCGAATCCTAGTAAGTGTCTTTTTAATGAATAAAAAAAAGTAATTGTGAAGACCAAAATGCCCTCCCTACTTTCACTCTGGATGCAGGAAATTTGAAATGGAGCTTGAAGTTTTCTCATTTGGCTTTTTATTTATTGTGTAGATAAAAAACTAGCAACAGCAAAACAAGAAAATCTAGATTCAAAAGTTTGGAAAAGATTCTTTTACACAAATTGTAAAGAAAGGAAAAACCGCGGTAATTTTGTTCTCTGCCGTCGGCAATTTGGTCTACAGTTGCAGAGACGTTCCAATTATAATTCCAACGCATTCAATTAAATTCCTCGCCGACACAGCACGGGATCTTCACTTCAATCCGACTTCGACCGCTCCCTCCCTTCCCTTCCCTTCCCTTCCCCAATCTCTCTCTTGTTCCGCCGGCGGGAAAATATGGACGCCAGAAGGGACAAGAAGAGAGCCTCAAGAGCCGGCAAACACGGGGCCGACTTGACCGCCCTCCTCCGCAAATCTTGGTACCATTTGCGGTTGTCCGTCAGGCACCCTTCAAGGGTCCCTACGTGGGACGCCATAGTACTCACCGCCGCTAGCCCTGAGCAGGCGGAGCTTTATGAGTGGCAGCTCAAGCGAGCCAAGCGGATGGGCCGGATCGCTTCCTCCACCGTCACTCTCGCTGTCCCCGACCCCCAAGGCCAGCGGATCGGATCCGGCGCCGCCACGCTCAACGCAATTCATGCCTTAGCCAAGCATTACCAGCTCCTTCACGGCCCTGAGGTATGTTCAATGTTGAAGCTCACATCCTGCTTTACTATTTTCTTCTTTGTTTCTGCCGCAACGGCACAAAGATGGCGATTTGTCACATGCCATGGGAAAATGGAATCCCACCATGAGAATCTCAAATTCAAGCTGCGTGGCTACTAGTAATCTTTGCCCAGGTCATCCTTCTTCAATTTCTGCGTCGTTTGCCATTGTCTCCCCTCAAAAATGGTGAAATTATACAATGTTATTCAACTGCTTCCCCGGTCGCATCTTATAGACTGTTTTAAGCCGTCTGTCTGTTGACACTACAATATGACATGGTCCATGGAAAACAACACACTTTATGATGCTATTTGTTGTATTGTGTTAAATGCTGTCTTTTTGAAAGTATGGTTAGGCTCTTGCATTGAGTTTACTGGTGTAGTCTGTAGAATATAATTGTAAGCTTCTTTCTGAGCGGAATCTTTCTTCGTTAAACACCTAATTCCAGTATTTCTTGAGGCCTTCAAAGGTAAGGTTCTGTATGTTAAATATTATACTAGAATTTGTTGTGACCAGAAATGTGGGGAAGCAACGAGGACATTGTTGTCGGAAATTTTGACTTCTTGCATTATTTTGCTATAGATTTGTGGGAATGAAGCTCCCGATGTATTCTTTCTCTTATCTATAATGCTATTGGTCGTGCGGTTTTCTTCTTGGAAGAAACACCGCATTGATCAAGTATTATGCTTCTAGGGGTTGATAGGGTATCTATTATCGGCAGGTACCAATCCCCCAAAATGGATGTTCTGAATCTGTTGCACTGCCAGACAGAGGATCTAAGAATGGAGACTCTGTCCTGCCAATCGTTAATTTCTTGGCCAAAAAGCATATACTACTGCTTCATGCTGGGGGTGACTCCAAAAGGGTCCCATGGGCTAATCCTATGGGGAAAGTTTTCTTGCCTCTTCCATATTTGGCTGCTGATGATCCAGATGGGCCGGTTCCCCTTCTTTTTGACCATATACTGGCAATTGCTTCATGCACTAGACAAGCTTTCAAGAATCAAGGTTGCTGCCTTGGGTGTCAAATTTAATTAAATAGTTGCAGTATCCTTGCTGCAACACTGTTAATGCAAAATGTCTTTGTTCTTAAATCTCATTTTTATCTTCAAGTAAACATGCTTTAATTTATTCTAACTTGAGTAGAGGAAAAGTAAAAACACATGCGTGCACACATACACACACACAAGGGGATATAACTAATAATTCCTTTTGCAGGTAATGATTGATGGATCTTTGTGTTTTCATATGTGCGGTCTTAGTTATTTGGTCAGAAGTTGGGCTGACATAGCATAATTCAAGTGACAAGTAAATATTATGTACGTGTCAGTAGTCAGATTAATGTACGATGTTGTCTGTTGGTTCTAAGTTAAAAGATACTATTGTTTCATGTCCTTTACTGTGGTAGCGAGCAGTTATGAAAGCAGTGCACAATGCTGATAGACAATTGGATGAGCTTGTTTTGACTGAAAGATTAACTCAATTTTCAAAATAGAAATACTTCACTTTAATGTATGTGATCATCGGAATTACAGCTTTATTCTAATGTTATTGAAGCAATGGAGAGAGAATTAGTTGATTATTCAACGTTGGCACTTACAGGCCAAACCATAACTCTTGCAGGTGGGATATTGACTATGACAGGGGATGTTCTTCCATGTTTTGATGCCTTCAGCATGGTTATTCCAGAAGATGCATCCTGCATAGTTACTGTACCTATCACCCTTGATATTGCTGCCAATCATGGTGTTGTGGTGGCATCCAACACAGGAATTGTTGCTGACAATTATACAGTTGGTTTAGTTGACAATCTCCTACAAAAACCTTGTCAGGAAGAACTCATAAACAATGAAGCAATTTTAGATGATGGAAGAACCTTGCTGGATACTGGAATAATTGCAGTTAGAGGCAAAGCTTGGCTCGAACTTGCTACTCTTGCAGCATCCTGCCAACCGATGATCACAGAACTTCTGAGAAGCAGAAAAGAGGTTAATAAACTTTTTCGATGATAATCATTTGAAGGTTCCGTGTCTGTCAGGATATTTTTGTGTCTCGGCAGATGTTTCTATTTTCCATTAAGTAATTTCTCAGGAGCTGGTGGAATACGTCTTTCTGGTGTCATTTATTTATTGCCAACTCCAGTTTTAAATGATTCTGATAATTCCATTTCTAATTTTGAATCCTTATGCTGCGCCACTTTCAGTATATGTTGCCAAAAGCTATGTATTCTTGATTGATTTTGGTGCTACTTCAATTGGGAACACTTGTTTCAACATCTTTTTTTTTCTATCATTTATCATTATGTGTTAGATGATTCTCATAACAAAACAAGATGATTCTGATAACTCCATTATTTAATTTGGAATCCTTATGCTGCACTTTTAGTATACATTACCAAAAGTTATGTATTCTTCTATTTTCTCTGTTAGTATCATTGCTTGATTTAGTGCTACTGCAATTGGTAAAACCTTCTTCGGCATCTGTTTTTTTGTTGTTGTGATTTATCATTCTGTTATAAGCACCACTGCTCTGTTTTCTTACTGGCTATCGCAAAATCATACTACTGTATTGACAAATTTTTTGATTTAGTAACCTGCTTATAAGTTCATATACAACTACATAGAGTTGGGAGGTACTCTGATGTGGTAACCAAACACTGCTGTCAACTTCTTGAGTCTGTTTCAGATGAGTTTATACGAGGATCTTGTAGCTGCTTGGGTACCTGCAAAGCATGAGTGGCTTCGGATGCGCCCACTTGGTGATGAACTAATCAGAAGATTGGGTAGCCAAAAAATGTTCAGCTTTTGTGCCTGTATGTAAATGACCACTAGTAAAATCTGTTCACTTATATTATTTCACAGTTATGACGTGTTAGTTTCTCAATGTTAATTAATCCTTACAGATGATTTGCTGTTCTTACACTTTGGAACCTCGAGCGAAGTTTTGGATCACTTAAGTCAGGCGAGCTCAGAACTTGTAGGCCGGAGACATTTATGTTCCATTCCAGCTACAACTTCATCTGACATTGCCGCATCTGCTGTAATTCTTTCGTGCAAGATTGAACCTGGAGTCTCAGTTGGTGAAGATTCTGTTATATACGATTCCTTGATCTCTGGGGGAATTCAAATCGGTTCACTATCTGTAGTTGTTGGTGTTAACATCCCTAAAGAGATAGGTGAATTGGCAACGAGGGACTCCTTTAGGTTCATGCTTCCAGATCGGCATTGTCTTTGGGAGGTTCCTTTAGTTGGATGCACAGGAAGAGTATTAGTGTATTGTGGTCTTCATGATAACCCGAAAAACTCGATTGCCAGCGATGGAACTTTTTGTGGGAAGCCATGGAAGAAACTGTTGGATGATTTAAGCATTTGTGAAACTGACCTCTGGGGATCTCTGGGTGCCCAAGATAAGTGCTTGTGGAAAGCAAAAGTATTCCCTATTGTTTCTTACTTTGAAATGCTTAATCTGGCATCTTGGTTGATGGGTTTGAAGTTGAATGGCCAAAATCCTAGCAGCAACTTACTCTCTTTGTGGAAAAGTTCAACCCGTGTGAGTTTGGAGGAGCTTCACAGATCCATTGACTTCCCAAAACTGTGTCTGGGCTCAAGTAACCATCAAGCTGATCTGGCTGCTGGCATTGCTAAGGCTTGTATTGACTATGGCATGCTTGGACGGAACTTGTCACAATTGTGTCAGGAAATTTTGCAGCAGGAAACTATAGGGATAGAAACATGTAAGGAATTCCTAGCACATTGTCCTAAACTTCAAGAGCAGAACTCTAAGATTCTTCCCAGAAGCCGGGCTTACCAGGTGGAGGTTGATCTCCTTCGGGCATGTAGAGATGAGACGACAGCTCACCAGCTGGAACACAAAGTATGGGCTGCAGTTGCTGATGAAACTGCTTCAGCAGTGAGATATGGTTTTCGAGGTAAGATTTCAATATATTTATGCCAGCAGTGATAATTTATGCCTTGTAATTATCAATTACTCTTAAACCCCAAACCACAAGAAAGTCCCCCTTACAATCCGACATATGACCGGCCTCTATAAAAAAGTTCCTAGTTACCAAGGAGTAGGGTAAATTGCCTTTTTACTTATAGGTTGTCTGTTGGTGGATTTCAATGAGTGGTATTTGTAATAGCAGGCATTTAAAGATAGATAATTTTTTTAACCTTCTATGCATTTTGTGTATTTGGAATTGTATTAGTAATCTCATGTATTTGAGGTTTGGATAGAAAGTATCTGAAATACACTCTAGAGAAGTGGGTCTCCCAAGTCTCTATTCTCACTAATCTGACATGATTTCATGTACAAATAAGCCAACAATATATTTCCAAATAACCTTAGTGGTCGTTTGTGAACCATTTATTCTGCCCTTGATTTCGAGAACATATAGCTTCCCACTATGTAGCATTATTTTCCTGCCTTCATTTTAGTATCAATATAATGTATTTTAGTCATTATATGTTTGCACAAAGTTTTTAACAATACACGAGCCCTCTCCTTTCATTTCCTTTCGCTCTTTGCATTTAACCAAAAATGTGATATTCCACAATTCCTTCGTTTCACTTGTTCCCAAGTTTGTAGCAGCAAAACATGGTATGTGTCGGTTACAAAATGAATAATATAAAATCAAGATAAATAACATCAATCTACTGATAGCCGACACATTGTTGGTGTATTTGGCTCTCTCCCCCTAGAACATCTTTTGGAGTGCCCCAGCGCTGAATCTGTTTCAGCAATTCAAGACAGCCACTTCAAGAGCAATATCAACCGTCCTTTCCAACCTAGAAGCGTGAAGGTTGAGTTACCTGTTCGTGTGGATTTTGTTGGAGGATGGAGCGACACTCCTCCTTGGAGTTTGGAGCGTGCTGGATGTGTGCTCAACATGGCAATAAGCTTGGAAGGCTGCCATCCAATTGGCACCATCATCGAGACGACACAAAGCACCGGAGTTCTGATCAATGATGATGCCGGACACGAGTTATATCTGCACGCACCCACCTCGATTGCTGCCCCTTTCGATGAAAATGACTCATTCCGACTGGTCAAATCTGCTCTACTAGTTACCGGCGTACTCCACCATAGAGACACTGTGAAGGGATTGCAGATAAGGACGTGGGCTAAGGTGCCGCGTGGCAGTGGGTTGGGCACTTCGAGCATTCTGGCAGCAGCAGTTGTGAAGGGTCTTCTGATGATAACTGACGGAGATGCTAGCAATGAAAACGTTGCGAGGCTAGTTCTGGTATTGGAGCAGCTCATGGGTACAGGGGGCGGCTGGCAGGACCAAATTGGAGGGTTATACCCAGGCATCAAGTTCACCACCAGTTTCCCTGGTGTACCCTTGAGGCTTCAAGTTATTCCTCTGCTGCCTTCTCCTCAGCTCTTGTCGGAGTTGCAACAGAGATTGCTCGTGGTCTTCACCGGTCAAGTAAGCAGCTGCACCCTTTTTATTTATCATAGCCAGCAGCTCATGGGTAGCCAGTATACAAGTACCTTAACTGCCAGTAAATGTAAACTGAATAATAATGCAGGTTCGGCTGGCACATCAAGTCCTACAGAAGGTGGTGATGAGATATCTTAGACGTGACAACCTCTTGATATCCAGCATCAAGCGTCTGGCGGAGCTTGCAAAATTGGGGAGGGAAGCTTTGATGAACTGCGACGTGGACGAGCTTGGGGAGATCATGATTGAAGCATGGAGGCTGCATCAGGAACTTGACCCTTACTGCAGCAACCAGTTTGTGGACAAACTTTTTACATTTGCTGAGCCTTACTGCTGCGGGTACAAGCTCGTTGGAGCCGGGGGCGGGGGATTTGCTTTGTTGCTTGCCAAGGAAGCAGCCTCTGCAAAGGAATTGAGGCGCAAGCTAGAACAAGACTTCAGCTTGGACGTTAAGGTCTACAATTGGAGCATCTTAGAAAGTTGAACTCTAGGCGCCACGCACTGCACTCTGTACTGTATTCTTCCTTTCTTGGTTATCCGATCAAAATCATGGAGGTGTTGTAGGGGCATTGGGGGTATTCTTTTGTTACGCAGATTAGGCGAAATCATGACCTGTTTTGTTTCTATGTTTGTTGTGAAATTCCGTCTTTCGGTAACTTCGTATCGACTAAAAACAGACAAAATCATACTAAAGAATCATATATACTTGAGAATTTGAAAATTAGTTCATTGAAATGCGTTTGATAAAATGTTATTATGTATATTTTAGAATCTCTGTTAATAACCAAATATTTGTCATTTTTGTTTTCATTTCTTAAAACGCCCGTAACTCGAAATTATCGAAGATTCAACCCAAATTTTTTGCGTTGTATCAAGATTTGGCCCGATATAAACTAACTCAAAATTATACGATCCACTATAATCTATAACTCGAGGTTATATGATCTGAAATAACGCAACCCAACTTGATTGCATATACCCGACTCAATAGGATCTCTTGGTAAGTGACATAATATTTTATACTAAAGTCGTGGTTTAACAGTTCAAAATCGTTAAAATCACTTACCATTTGAATTCTGGTACCTGGTAGGGGTGTACATGGATCGGTTAGTTCGGGTTTGGTCATTTTAATCACCCGACCCGTATACTACTGTTTCGAAAATGTTAAATCCAACCCAAAAAAAAAAAAATTAAAACCTTACAATTTGTTTATAATTGAATTGGATCGGATCGCGAAGATACTTTTAATTAAATATCAAACCTAACACAGAAATGCAACTATTATACACTACGAAGGAAGGAATCCTAAGCAAGGCGAGATCCAACCGATTAAAAAGATCCAACCGATTAATTGGGAGGAGATTCGTGAGCTGGAAATAGAGTTAAGCCGGCAGTGGGAAGCAGAGGAAAGTTATTGGCAACAAAAATCTAGGGTTCACTGGCTCAAAAAGGGGGACAAAAACACCTCGTACTTCCACACAGTTACGAAAACCCGTCGCAAAAGGAATTTTGTAGCTGGGCTCCGAGCTGACAATGGGGATTGGGTCACTGATGAAAAAGAGAAAGCAGAGGTGGCGACAGAGTTCTACCGACACCTCTTCACTTCTGAAAATCAGATCCCTAATATGAGAGATCGTGTCTTTTCTCTGCCCATTGATCAAAAGGTTACTCCCGCTATGAATGAGGCCTTAACGGCGACTGTTCTGCCTGAGGAAGTGCGTAAGACTGTGTTTGCAATGGGGTCGAAACAGGCGCCGGGCTCGGACGGCTTTACGGGTAAATTCTTCAAATCCTTTTGGGACATTGTAGGGCCGTCGGTGATTGAAGCTGTCTGCTCGTTCTTCTGGTCGGGAAAGATGCTCCGTAGTTTCAATCATACCTGGCTTACTCTAATCCCGAAAGTGGATAATGTAGAATCAATGCGGCAATTGCGTCCCATCAGTCTATGCCAGTTTGTGTACAAAATTATAACCAAAATTCTGGCGGAGCGGCTGGCTTGTATTTTACCGACAATTGTCTCGGCTGGTCAAAACGCCTTTATTCGGGAGAGACAGATTGTCGAGAATATCCTCCTCGGACATGAAATTATGCATTACCTGAAGATCAAAAAACGGGGGAAGAAAGGTTACATGGCTCTGAAGGTTGACATGGAAAAAGCCTATGATAGAGTCGAATGGCCCTTTCTCCTAACGGTTTTGGAAAAGATGGGGTTTAATTCTGTCTGGAGGGGTTGGATTCAGGAATGCCTCCGGTCTACCTCCTTTTCGGTGATGATGAATGGTACTCCGTCTGGGTATTTCACTCCTTCCAGGGGCCTGCGACAAGGAGATCCTTTATCGCCCCTTTTATTTGTGCTTTGCACGGAAGGGTTTGCGGCTCTCCTAAGGAAGGCTATCTCAGATAAAAAGTTGGCAGGAATTAAGGTGGCGCCTAGTGCCCCGAGAATTTCGCATTTATTCTTTGCTGATGACTCATATTTATTCCTGCGGGGAACGCTCCAAGAATGTGAAAATCTGATTGAAGTTTTGAATGAGTATGAGGAGCTGAGTGGCCAGCGAGTGAACTTGGGCAAATCGGCGGTGTGCTTCAGTCGGAATATCTCGATTCCGGACCAGGAGTTTCTAGCGGCGTGTATGGGGGTAGGGGCAGTAGGTGTTCATGATAAATATCTTGGGCTCCCCTCCCTCATGGCCAGATCGAAGATGGAGACATTCCGATATTTGGAAGCGAAACTCCTGGAGCGCCTGCAAGGGTGGAAACGTAGAACCTTGTCCTGGGCGGCAAAAGAGACTTTGATAAAATCAGTTGCAATGGCCTTGCCCCTTCATGTGATGTCCTGCTTCAAGCTGCCGCTTGGCCTTTGCCGCCTGCTGGACAGACATGTGGCTCGGTTCTGGTGGGGGGATGAGGGTAACCATTCAAAGGTTCGCTGGGTGTCCTGGCGGGACATGTGCCGGAGTAAACACGATGGAGGGATGGGCTTCCGACGGTTTGAACATTTTAACCAGGCCCTCTTGGCTAAGATTGGTTGGCAGATCCTCCAGGAACCCCAGTCTTTGCTTGCCCAGGTGTACAAAGGGAAATACTTTCCCAAAGGTCACTTTCTCACTGCAAAGGCTCGATCTCGGCCCTCGTGGGGTTGGCAAAGTATTCTTCATGGTCGGGAACTCTTGGGAATGGGGCTTCGGTGGCAAATTGGGAATGGTCGTGCGGCGTCCATGCTGCATTCTACTTGGATCCCGCAGAACCAGTTTGACCCGGTTCGATATAACCCTCTGATTTTGCCACCAGGGGGGGACCCCCCAGTTTCGGAGCTTATTTGTCCGGAGGGTGGTCGCTGGTGTGACTCCAAATTGAGCCAATGGTTTGACCCTATCACCTGTCGTAATATAAAGGCTATTCCTCTCCCGTGTGTGAATGTGGAGGATAAACTAATCTGGTATGACACGGCGGATGGTGATTTTACGGTAAAAACAGCTTATCATATGGCGGTGGCTCTGGATAGACGCAGGGGGCGTTGGAGGGCTGGTGTGGACTGGATGGATCGACAATCCTGGATTCGCCTTTGGGAGGCTAATATACCTCCGAAACTTAAGGTATTCCTCTGGCAGGTCTTTCGTCGGGTCCTTCCTACTACAGAAGCCTTGCGAGATAAGAAGATTGTTGTCCATCAGCGCTGCCCGGTTTGCTGGGAAGCCGAAGAGACTATGGAGCACCTCTTTTTGGACTGCCAGGTAGCCAGGGATCTGTGGGGGGCTGTGGGCCTTGAGCATGTTGGGGAAGGATTGCCGCGTCAATCTTTTCCTTTGTTTCTCAAGAAGGTCATGACTCTAATTCAGTGCCCTGCGTTGTTCATGGCGGTGGTGGCCGTTCTCTGGCGAATCTGGCGCTCCCGTAATTGGGTGGTCTTCGAGGGTAAGCAGTATAGAGTGGGGGCTCTGGTGCGCCAGTTCACGCAACAGTATGAAGAGTGGATGCACCTCCCGGTGGATAAAACCTGTACGAGGCCAACTGATACGGAGGCCACTCACTCGTACCGGGAGGAGGTGCCAGGGCTGATCTGTGGCTGGGATGGGGCTGTTCGGAAGGGATCGCACTCTGCAGGAGGGATAGTGTTGATGGATCCGAATCAGGGTGTCATCTTGGCCAGTGGGTTCCAAATCCCTGTCATTGATGATCCTCTGGTGGTGGAACTGCTTGCGTTGCGAAGTGCGATTCTTTGGTGCAGTGGGCATGGGTACTCTAATGTGCGGTTTGAGGGAGATGCTAAGGTGGTCATTGAGAAGCTCCAGCGGAGGGAGGTTAGGGATGGCAGGATAGGAGCTATACTGGAAGAAGTGTTGCATTATTTGACCTGCTATCCGGGGTTCTCTGTTCGGTTTGTAGGTCGGCGTGCCAATAGGGTAGCCCATTTAGTGGCTCGTAAGGCCCTTTCTCTGTACCCGGCTATGAACCGTCATTTTGATTTTCAGACCTGGCTGCTCTCCAGGATGTAACTATCTTTTTGATCTAATATATGATTATCTTTTGTCAAAAAAAAAAAAAAAAAGAAGGAAGGAATCCTAAGAAAGAGACGGATAGAGAGAGATAGTGGGTTTACTTTAGCCCCTGAAACGCCATCGCTTTGGCCTTCCTATGGAGACGTGCCTTGCTTGCTTGATGCTTCTGCTGTTTCTCTCCCGTCCCGGTCTCGCATCTCGTTTGCAAAATTTGGGTCGAAAGTCGAAAAGCAACATAGAGAGCGAATCTATTCTTTAATCATTATGCGCCTACTAGGAGAGGAGACGAATGGATTGCGAATTGATTAAGGGGAGGAAGGAGACCAAAAAGAGAGGATAATTGTGATTGCGGGGAAGGCATTATTATGCTTAATTATAGGTGACGGTTGTTGAACAAATCCTCTGTGTCGTCTCGTCTCGAGAGCCAATAGGATGCAACCAAATGGAGAGCTGCCTTTTGGTTTTGGGGGTTTTTCCTTGGCATTCTTCTGCCGGTGAGGGTGAGGTGTGACTCTTAACGGAAATTAAGTAAACGGTGGGGACGACTGAACTGATAGAAGGCGATAGAGGACGAGAGCGAGAATTTTGAGATTTCAACGTCCCATGGAGCGGCGGAGCTGAGCAGCGAGAGAGAGAGAGAGGGAACGAAGGAATGGGTCTCATCACTCATAGAGTAGACAGAAGCGAAATCCAGCCAGGAGATCACATCTACACTTACAGAGCCGTCTTCACTTACTCCCACCATGGTCCTTTCCTCTTCTCTCCCTCTCCCTCTCCTCCTAATTTGAGGAGGTTTTTTATTTGGCTTCTTTCTTTCTGTAATGTGGGTTGCTCGGTGTTCGATCTGGGTTTCAATTTTTATTCATTCATTCATCCATTCCCGTTCCCTGAATTCTGGGCATCTATCTGCCTTTTCTTTTTCTTGTGTGGGGTTGAATTTCGCATGCTTAGATGAATGTTCTTCTCCAGATTTCCGTTGATTTACCTGACCCTCTCTGCGATTGCACCTTCCATTTTGCGTGGTTGAATATGTAAATTGAACTTGTGCAGGAATTTATGTTGGGGGAAGCAAAGTAGTCCACTTTACCCCCAAAAAGACGGCACAATCTAGAGATGCTTCTTCTTCTTCTTCTTCAATTATTACTACAGACTCGGTGCCAAGCATTCCATCATCCTGCTGCGACATCTTTCCGGACTGTGGATTCAGGCAGCCAGGCAGTGGAGTTGTCTTAACATGCCTTGACTGCTTCCTTGGCAAAGGATCTCTCCACTTGTTCGAGTACTCTATCCAAACTTCGCTGTTCCTCACCAAACTGAGAGGTGGCACTTGCTCCACAGCAGCTTCCGACCCACCACAATCCGTCGTCCACCGAGCAATGTACCTACTTCAGAATGGATTTGGCAATTACGATGTGTTTCGGAACAACTGCGAGGACTTTGCTCTCTACTGCAAGACGGGCTTGCTGATAACGGACAGCCAAGGTGTTGGCAGGAGTGGTCAAGCTTCTTCGGTGATTGGTGCTCCTTTAGCTGCTATTCTCTCTTCGCCACTCAAGTTGCTGATGCCAAGTCCGGTGGGCGTCGCCACAGTCACTGCTGGGATGTACTGCATGAGCAGATATGCTACTGATATCGGTGTGAGGAGCGATGTGATTAAAGTAGCTGTTGAAGACTTGGCTGTTAACCTGGGTTGGGGAGACGAGACCGTGGAAGCCGCCGATGATGCTTCTTCTCAGCTCACTGATTACCATGTCATTCAAAGGAAAGATTAAAAGACTTCGGTAATTCATGATCCTGCATATACATACATATGCATTCTTTTGAATTAGCAAGTTGTGATCTCTATAAAAAGCTTCCTTCTTTGAAGAAAACCCATTGTCACCTTCTTGCGTCTGTCTGTCACAAGCATTGGTGTTTGGTGAAGTAGGAAAGGGTCAAATTAAATTTCTGATATGGAACTTATTATTGTTCGTTCAACTATAAGCGTAAGATTTATATTTTAGCTGCTCTGTATGTGCATTTGGTTCGGATCGGTTGCGTAGCGCATTCCATGATTGGGAGCTCCTTCACCTTCAGCGTATCCTATATTGTGCAGTGACCTGTTCTTCCTCTTTTCCACTTTAGATTCTGTCATCATGGTAGTTGATAAATAACCAAAGAACAAAAAAGCTGTCTACCCACTTGGAACCAGCAATGACAATGAATAAGATGGAATGCTGGTCAGGAGGATAAGTTCTGCCTAGTGGAGCAACTAATTAGATTTATTAGTTACTGCTTACTGATAATTTCCCTGTCCCAGCAAATCAGACAGATAACTGATTTCAGTATCTGGGTTACATTATAATCAACCAGACTTGCTTTTCTGCTGTTCAGTGCTGTGCAATGAATAGAGTTGTGATTAGATCATTATCTCCATCTATGATACTTGAGTACATATTACTTGCAAATCGGGAGGTTAAATTGATATATAAAAGCCTTGGTTTAGGGTTACTAGTTTTTTATAATTTGTATCAACTTTAATGGCATTTTGCTAAGGCTATATAATTTTCCTTGTTTTTGTCATTTTGTGGACACATATTTGTCTCTTTTTTCATTTATTTTAATCATATATGAAACCTTTGAGTAATCCTCTTTTTCTTTTATTTTATCCTTTTCTTTTTGCTATCCTGGAATCAGCGTTTTTGTTTGTATTTGAGTAATTCGACTATTCAACTAAAAGCAGACTAATCACTCATATATATACATATCATATGTATATCAGTGATGCGTTATCCATCTTTTATATATCAATGTGAGTTTTTTTACTATTCAACTAAAAGTGACCAATTACACATGTACGGATCACATGTATATCGTTGATGCATTTTCCATTTTTGAGTTATTATAGATTGACAATCTTTGTGAGTTTTTCGGATATTCAACTAGAGATTAACTAATCAATGGCATTTTAATTAAGTGTATTTAGACGATTCATTTTCCATTTTTATATACTTATCGATTGACATTCTTTGTGAGTTTCCCAACTTATTTTTTTCATGGAGTCATATTTTCGAATATGCGGCCTAATGGTCATCGAGTCCAACTTACTCTCATAGGCTCAAGCTTAGAAGTGTAGTATTTTAATGATAGTTTGACTCAGTAGGTTCAACCTGGTGTTTTATGTGGTTGAACACACACTTTCTTCAACTGATCTTAGGTTATATTGTTTCATTTACTGATTCACACAATTGAAAATTTTATTGTGTGAGTTTTTATTTTTTGTAATTCATAGTACTTTGTATTTACAAAAATACAAAATCACGTGTATATCGGTGATGCACTATCCGTCTTTTTATATATCAATTTGAGTTTTTTTACTATTCAACTAAAAGCTGACCAATTACACATATTCAGATCACATGTATACTAGTGATGCATTTTCCATTTTCGAGTTCTTATAGATTGACAATCTTTCTAAGTTTTCCGGATATTCAATTAGAGATCGACTAATCATGCGTAATTCAATTATTTTGACAATCCTTTTTCCATTTCGAAATCCTTATCGATAAAAAATCTTATGAGTTTTCCAATTTAGAGACACTTTTTTTAATGTGACCTAATTGGCCATCGAGTCCAATATACTCTCATAGACTCATAGCTTCAGGCCCGATCCAAGGCCTGTCCTGGCAGGCTCCCCCAGCACAGGCCCTCAAGTCCCAACATATTACCATAATAGTCTTTATTCTTATGGGCTTCTCGGCTTTTATGCGCCAAAACAAATTTATTAATAGAAGAAAATAAATGTAAATTGATTTAACTGATGCATCAATGGGCCTAACATTCCTTTAATTAGTCTTGGGTTGATGTGTTTTGATGGGCTATTGAATGGACGACTAAGGTTTGATGGGTCAAATAACATCTATTGTTATTCTGTAATTTTTTTGTAGTTTTGTATTTTATTTATTTATTAAATTTAATTAAAATTTTGGGGCCATATTTTATTTGAGTTTGACTTAGTAGGTTCAACTTGATATTATATGTGGTTGAACACATACTTTCTTCAACGATCTTAGATTATATTGTTTCATTTACCAATTCACACAATTAAAAATTGTATTGTGTGGTTTTTTTTAATTCATAGCACTTTGTATTTAGTATATATGAATCTTAATAAAATAAGAAGTTAACATCCTGTGTAGAGCGTGATCTTTCGATCTAGTATATATGAACCTATTGATAATTTAGGTCCGATAGATACTTGCACAACATCCCCTATTCATAGAGTACAGTTAGATACAAAATTATCTATTTTTGAAACAGGAATTAAAGTAGTAGATCTTTTCAAGTAACCACTAATGGGTGCTCATAGTTTATCACTTCATGAAAATTTATTTGTGTCGTTTGGATGAGGGGATGTGTTTGAAAAGGCATCTAAAAATGCAAAATTTAGACATTTGTACGCCATCGAAGTAAGGAACCATGACATATATGTTTGGAATGTATTCCGTCTGCATATCCAAATTCGAGGACGTCGAGATCTTTCGGCTGCTGCCGCTGCCGCAGTGCAAGCGCCTTCCACATCAATTGCATCGACCAGTGGCTGGAGATGTAGAATTTGATGACGCGGAATTGAAACGAACACAGAAGACACGAGATTTTACGTGGTATCCTCGATCGATTGATTGATCGAGACTAATCCACGGTGAGCTCGGAATGAGCTCACGACTGACGTTTTATTGAACGACTACATTGTGACGGCTTGCTTACGACAATCTCGTAGCTAAGCTTATATAGAGATAGACGTAGGGTTAAAAACCTAATGACAACCAAGTTTCCTTCTTTTACTTGAACAAGGAAAACTAGGAACTTGTAGGACAAGGAATTAATTACTTTTTGACTAAGTAATTAACATCCTCAACACTCCCCCTCAAGCGAAGACATGAATGACAAGAATGTCGAGCTTGAAACTGAACAACACTCAAACAACCTCTTGCTGGCAATGACGATCCAACAGGCTGTGACTTTGTTCGCTTGCGGGAGATGAAGACAAATGATGAAACTACTCCATGCTTGACCCAGTTCTTTTGACAATGAACTCAACATGGTGAAATTCCTTGACGTCTTGGATGAGACTGATCCGACTTCATGCTTGACCTAGTTCAACAATAGTGAACTCCACATGGCGGAATTACCTTGACGTCTTGGATGAGACTGGAGACTGATGACTGGGTTGCTGACTTTGGAGACTTCTAACTGCACTGCTGACTGTGCTTCCCCGAGCAACATGATTGATAGATAGATACACGCGGTCGACTTGATTACTGAACTAGTCGACCTACATGTGTTGATTCCCTATTCTCCCCCTCAAGCTGGAGCATGAACAACATGAATGCCCAGCTTGAAAGTTAGAATAGTGTAGACTGAAAATTGACCAATATCTGAATATCGAGGGGACGATCAGTACTTGGATCGTGACTGCCTCGCTCCACGACTTGAGAAAACTTTATTGTAGAAAGCGTTCTTTCTCTCCAACACCGAGTACTTGCAAGGATGGATCGTGATTGTCTCCTTGCCCTGACCTTGACTGATGTTGGTGAAAAATTGCTTGCTACGTGACTTTGACAAAGACAACCCAACTTTGACGATTGACGACGGTTGAAACAAAGCAACCAAACTCCACCACGAACTGATTTTCAACAATGTCCATGTACTTCCTTTGACCGAACAAACTCCTACCAGCCGTTCTCCCAAGCCGAATTAACCAAACAACACATGAATTGATCTAATTCAACGAAAAGAACAAAAGTTCTGCATCCTTGTCCACAAAACAACAACCAAAGCGGAGCACTGAATTGAGAAGCCAACAGTTTCGTGTACTTTTGGGCGGGACAAGGTGAAGGGGAATAATAGAGCTTGTTTTCATTAGGAACGGAAGGTTAGAGGGTTCCAGGGGATGGAAGGGACCAAAAACGAACTCACTGAGACCAATGGGGAGAAGACTCGCCGCAACGATTGGAAGATCGAATTGGAGTCCAAGACGTGGATTTGTGACGTCGCGGCCTGATCCCCCACTTGATGCTGGGTCGGAGAGAGTACGCTGACCTTGATGAAGACAATCCCGCCGCAACGACCGGGCTTCTCGACAAAACACAAACAGAAACTTTGACCTTGTATATGGCCTAGCGTGGCCGTTGACTAGAGGAGGGTTTGAAACCCTTATGTGCGACCACGGCCAGACATGGACGTGCACAACGGCGACGGCATACTGGCGACGATGACGTTGCAATGGCGACGCACGGATAGTGGGAATCTTCCATCCAGTTTTCAAGCTTGACTCTTCTTCGGACTTGAGGAAGCAGCTCAAAACTTAGGAGCATTGTTGACACCGACTTGGATCCAAAACAAACCTTTTCGCAGCCGTTCCTCTTAGCATCCTCGTCGTCCGGCGACTGGCGATGATGACGACCAGCCGTGACAAGGACAGCGATCGATAACAAGAGCACAACCGATGATGACAGACACCGACTATGATACGGATCCGGAGTAGAAGGCCGGAGTGGACATCGACTCTTCTTTCAACGGAAACCGTGACTATCGAGGGGACATCGGGATGATGTTGGAGAGACGTCAACATTGAGTTGATTGCCGGCGGTGGCTACTGTGAAGGTAGCTTTTGAAATTGACTGATGATGGCAATTGACGATTGATGACATCAGGGGCGGCGGATCCCATCGACCTCAGTGCGGACTCGTCGGACATGACGGGGACAACGCACAGAAGAACCAAAACGAGGGCGGAAGCGCAAACCCTAACAATGGATCGAGGTTAGCTCTGATACCATGTAATAAACCAGTTGGTCCCAATAACTCGAGTTATTGGGACCAACTGGTTTATGACAGCTCTGATACCATGTAGAATTTGATGACGCGGAATTGAAACGAACACAGAAGACACGAGATTTTACGTGGTATCCTCGATCGATTGATTGATCGAGACTAATCCATGGTGAGCTCGGAACGAGCTCACGGCTGACGTTTTATTGAACGACTACATTGTGACGGCTTGCTTACGACAATCTCGTAGCTAAGCTTATATAGAGATAGACGTAGGGTTAAAACCCTAATGACAACCAAGTTTCCTTCTTTTACTTGAACAAGGAAAACTAGGAACTTGTAGGACAAGGAATTAATTACTTTTTGACTAAGTAATTAATATCCTCAACAGGAGAAGTACTCCAGTTGCCCAATATGCCGATCGAAAGTCAATGCAAAAGACCCCTTCGTGTTTGCATACTCCAATAGCATGCAGATGATGTGGAGCCAGTTGGCGGAACGGTGGCTGCTCGAGGATGAGGAGGTAGAGCACCGAAGAATTTCGATTATGTCGTTCTCTTTTTTGTTTCATTTATATATTTTAGTTTATTATTTTAATGATGTGGAAATATTAAAAGAATTAGATTTATTTTTTATTAATTTTTTAATTGTAACGTCAGTCATTTAACGGTCAACTGTTAAGGTTGACTGCCACATCAGATAAGTTAACGGAGAGTGACTAAACGTGGATCGTTTTACTAATTCGACTGACCAAAATTGATATTAACTTTTTCCGTAACTAAACATGACACGTTTTAGTAAAACCAATGACCAAATTTGGCATTTGTCCTATTTTTTAATATAAAATATAATGTGGCGTCCATGTAGTTTGGCGTGTATAGTTAGAGATGACATGTCGTTCAAGTGGTATTCACATCAGCTTAACATCCATTTAACTAATGGAGGTGTTGACGACTTTAAAGTATTTAACGAAAATGGTTAAATTTGTCAAACTAGTTTCAGAAGTGTGGATACATTTGTGTATTTTTCAAAAATTGACTATTATTATTATTATCATCACGAAGCTGATAGTTATGACTATGCCCATATATTATTACTTATATAAAAAATAAGCTACAACATATCTATCTTTATTTACAAAAGATAATCATATATTGATCAGAAAGAGATTGAACAAATTATAATATGGTATACAACCAGACAAGGAAATCAAAAGAGCGACATGTAGCCGGATACAAAGAAAAGGGTCTTTCTAGGCTCTAGCCACCAAGTAGGCTACCCGATTGCTATTCCGACTTACAAATCGTACATTAAAACTACGTAAAATTTCCAACAAACCATAGACTTTTGCAAGAATGGCTCCAAAAAGATTATCCTGAGCACCCGTCAAATTGACTTTATCAATGACCACCTTAGCGCCTCCTCAAACCGAACGTGCGATAGCCACAATCCAGACACCACTGGATGGACTCGCGGAGCACTAAAAGTTCAACCGTAAGCGGATCATCAATATCCTCAATATGAATACCCCGAGCCAAGATAATCGAACCATTCTGATCCTTTATAACAATCCCAACTACCGAGTGTGAACCTCTCCTAGTGGTATCATCCCACATGCAGGTGGCCATGACCGGAGCCGAAACATCCACAGCTGCCACCAGGGGGTCGGGGAATGAAATCACTCTATCCACCGGTAACCCCACCCATTCCTAAACTTGTTGATGATACTGATGCATCAAGGATAAAACACAGTACTGTTTCCCTTCAAAGACCACCCAATTTATGGATTTCCAAATCCGCCATAAGGCTACAACCACAACCATGCTCTGATGGGGTTGAGTAAGCAGTAAAATCAACTTCTTAAGGAAAAGCGGGAAATTCTAGCGAGGGAGGCCTTGGCCTAAAGTCTCTAGGCCAACATGATCCAAATTGCCCTTGCCACCAGACAATCCAGAAAAAGGTGTTCTATAGTCTCCTCAGCTGCCAGCAAACCGAAAATTGAGGCAAAACTTGTACCTCCTTCTCAATTAGAGCTTCGTTGGTTGACAGAATATGATTGAAAATTTGCCAGAGGAAGACCTTTAGCTTCGAAGGGATAGGGAGCCCCCATTACCCAAATCCAACTAGAATTATCCATCCAACTGACAGATTGCCTCCATCTGCCTTGCCGACGACTAAGCTGGACAGCTAAGTGGTAAGCAAACTTAACGATGAAAATCCCATCACTGGTATCGTGCCAGATCAAAGAGTCCCCAATATCATGACGTGGTAACGAGATTGCTTTGATCCCACACGCTACCTCTAGCGGGAACACGTGGTTGAGTACTTCCACATTCCACCTTCCTTCCCTTGACCGTAACAACTCAACCACCTTTGTATCACTTCCTTCTGGAATCACCTGAGGGTAGCAGGGAGGGGCCTGCGGATGCATCCTTGGGACCCAGCTGAAATTTCGGATGGGTACCGACTGATCGTTTCCTATCTGCCACCGCGCGCAAACCCTGCTGAAGCAAGAAGCGTCCAAACAATATACTCTGTCATCCCAAAAAGGACGGTACCGTGCCGTTACAGTGAGAAATGACCCTATTGGAAAATATTTTCCTTTATAGACCTGAGCCAAGAGGGAATGAGATACGTTAAGAATTCACCACCCAATTTTGGAAGTGGTCGAACCTACAACATATATCTAATTTAAAGTTATGAAATCTACATTAAACTAAAATAGTCCAAAAATGAAAATTTGATAATTTAACATTTTAGTAAGAATTTGGCTTAGCACTTAAGAACTCTCTGTTGGTTTTGGAACTAAAATTCCAAACTAATAAGTCTAACATAAGGGTCAGCGTCTATTTATTATGTTTCGTTTTCTTCACAGCTCTCAACAGTAATCGTGTCATCACTCTCCACGAAGTTTCATAAATATCATCGTCTGCCGCTGCCGATCAATAGTCGATCGCTACCGCTGTCATCATCACCACTCACAGCCCGCTGAGTTAAAGTGAGGAGAATTTGGATTGCCTGGATTGAATTTGAGGGCAAAAGAGATTAGATTTAGCAGACAAAAGAAGGAGCGGCTTCCTGAGGGCTGATTGATAGAGAGGACGAGAGGCGGCTTAGATGGCGAATCTGTATGTGAAGGCGGAGCCGCCGACGGATCTTAATAGGAACACCGAATGGTTTATGTACCCGGGCGTCTGGACGACCTACATACTCATCTTGTTCTTTGCTTGGCTTGTCGTTCTCTCTGTCTTTGGTTGCTCTCCTGGCATGGCTTGGACTGTCGTAAATCTCGGTCACTTTGCTGTAAGTTCTTCCTTCGCTTCTCCTGCCTTTCCAATTGCTCTTATTTTCTTCTCCCCCCCCACTTCGTCGGTTCAGTTCAGTCTTCTGGGTTAAGCTTTGTGTTATTTCAGTGATTAGGGTTTCGATTTGGGACTTCTACTTCTTTTCCAGCAGTCGCTAAAGTGAGAATCAAATCCCTATTTAGTTCAATTGGACTGATTTGTTGACACAGTTATAGGGATGTAAATTTAGCTGATTCTCCAACTCGCTATTTCCTTTACTGTGCATTTAGGCCGTAGGCGGTGTTGTTGATTTTATGCCATCTTTTCTGCTTGTATGTTGGACTGTGCATCTGCGTCTGCCATTTGCTCTATGAGCTTTTCAAGTTGGCTTTAACCAATTGTTACCTTGAATATTACCAACCTGGTGTATATTTTCAGCGGAAATTATGAGTTTTTTGGGGGAATTTTGATGAATGAGCGTGGTGGAAGTTCTCTTTGATGTATTCCCGTAATCAATTGTTGCTGATTGATTTGAGTGGATCACATACTTGATTGAAATGCTGTTGGTCCTCCAATTTGCTGTAAAAACCCCTTGCTGGTGTTCTTGTAAATTATTTAACGTGTATAGTCTTATATGTTCCTTTCTTAAATTTGTTATGTGTTGTCATACATGTCGTATTTCTGCTAAGGACGCTCTTTGGACGGAATTATATATAGGAGAACAAATGTTGAACAGACTCTGCCAATGGCCTTTAGATGATTGCCACCATGACTACCGCCAAATGTATTGTGTTAATATTATTCACTTAAGGGAGCGTATGACCAAGTGCCTCATTTTATGCATCGAGACTGAGGTATTTAGGGTAGAAAGATGATCTTGGTGTTGGTGATCAAGTTGAGCTTGACAGAGATCAGCACTGACTCGCTACTTATCAGGCACTCTGCTATAAAGCCTTTGGCATGCCTCTTGTGATGAAGTGATCGGCAATTTCTAATCTAGTTTATTTTCTTCTTATAGAACAATAAGCAGATTGAGGTTGCAATGCAGTAGATATTGTGGTACTTCTTCTTCTTTAAAAAACTATAATTGTAGGCTACTTCTGCAAAGAGAAGGCTGGATATGTGTGTGGTAGAGTGAGCTTGCATTCCCAGTCTAAGTAGTTTATCTCCATGTCCTCATTAATGATTCTGCCTTTTTGCACACAATTCCTTCTGTAGCTGGGCTTAAAATTCATTTGTGCATTCGAAGGTTAGCTGAGTGGCTAGTTTGAGAGGTCTATTTGCAGATTGATTATCCAAATGAGCCTACAATCTCACTAAAAAGGAGAAAGGGTCTATGATGATGAGTTTCTTTTAGTTTCTTGGTCTCTTCTTGAAATAGCTGCCGGTCTCAACTAGTGATCTCGATTGATTGCAATGGTATATGTTCCAGGTTACATATCATTTCTTTCACTGGAAGAAGGGAACTCCATTTGCCGATGATCAGGGGATCTATAATGCACTAACCTGGTGGGAGCAGATCGACAATGGAAAGCAACTTACACGCAACAGGAAGTTTCTAATGGTGGTGCCAGTGGTGCTGTAAGTTGTTTCCTGTTCCCCTCTATACTGCGTAAACTGGTCTAGAAAAGGGCATTCTAGAAACCTTCTTTTCTTGAATTATAGTGATTTGCTTTGTTATTGTATCGAATAACATTTCTTTGTTAACTCTTGCCATTTAATGTGTACGGTTTTAGGAAGCTAAACTTATTTGTTTTGGCGTGACTCTTGTTATGGCAGGTACTTGATCGCCTCTCATACAACTGACTACCAACATCCAATGCTGTTTCTGAACACAATTGCGGTGCTAGTTCTTGTTGTGGCCAAGTTCCCGAATATGCACAAAGTACGGATCTTCGGGATCAATGGTGATATGTGAGCTGCTGGGCCGTCTCTGGTGTGTTCTTTCGTGTTCATGAACCGATGCTGTGATCCTTCAGCTACTGCGGCTGGAAGTCATATATTCACTATTGTATAGAAGCTAGAAACTGAAGGCTACTTATAAATATGTAATGTTTTCGTTTTCGTTTTGTGGTGATAAGTGGAGTTTTACAAGTATGCATTCTAGGTGAGAAAATAACTGTATCGAGATATCTTTTTGTACAGAATGAGTAATGTTTTTATCTTTCTTCCCTATATGGTTCGAACATTGGCTTGAAAGATGAATCATGTAAGTTGTTGGTCATCAAGTTTAACGTTCAGCTCACGATCTTCTAAACGAAGGGCACTCCTTATCGATGATTCTTTCCCATACACTAGTAATAAAAATATATTAATTATACACTAGTTTAAATTTTCAATCTATACATATTTGGTAATGATGCGCAAAAGCAAAAAGTGATGCACGCAGATCGCTGTGATGACGTGATCAATGGTTACCTCGCGTTTCGTCTCATCGATTTACGTGCATTACGACGAGAAAAGTGATTGGCTCGAAGCATGCGATGTGGATTGCTGAGTTGGACTGAGGAGGTGTTTGCTTTTGTTAAAGGTAATTAGAGCGGATTGCTTTTGACCTTAACGATTCGTGCTCCCTTAGTCGCAACCGTAAATACCCCTTCCCCATTTCATTCCTCATTCAAACCACAACAACACTTCTTTTTTCCTCCTCTCTTCCACCACTAAAGGAATTCTTAGTATGCTTTGTGGTTGCAGTTAACCCTAACCTCCCACACTAGAAAAGTTCTCCTTGAGTTGTGATCCAGTCCTCCTCAACAAACTGTCACCGAGTCTTTCTCCAAAAATAGATGAAGAGTCCTTTAGGATACCTACTCGTTTTTCCTGTTCTGGTTTAATATTTTTGAACTTATTGTACATGTTGTAACATCAATAATGTTTTAGTAGTTAACCATGGTTGACTCGTTGAACATTTTCAAAATTTTGAGTCTTTTGCCCAAAGTATCATAAATAAAGAAATTTTGAGTATATTCTGTGGTTGCGGCTAATTCCAACCTTCCGCACAATAAAAGTTTTCCTTGAATTTTGAGGTTTACGTTTTCATGATTTGGCAATTTGACAATCAGTTTGACCAGTGCAAATAAGAGAAAGCTGTTTAAAAGGAGTTATTTCGAGGGGGAGTTGACTTCGAAAATACTATATGGAGAGGCTCAAGGCACCAAATCGGAGAAGGAGAATAACAATCAAGAACGGAATCACTATGGTGCTTCTTCCCCTCTCGTATTCATTTATTCTTTAGTGTTTATGGTATGGATAGCTGCTAAACCCCCTTTGATTGTAGAACCCTAGGTTTGATGGTTGATTATGTCCATTTTATGTTCTATTTATACATATGTTTGATTCATCTGAATCTGATTGTTCTTCATTTTCATAGCTTGTTATCCTTTGAGATTGATTTTTCTAAAACCTGTTTTATTGCATGTGTAAGATTGGAGACGACTACCTAGTACAATCGATCGCCAATCAATTGAGCTACCTATCGTCCTCAAAAGAGAAATCGGTACTCCCCATCATAGCTTATTAGATCTAATAATTGTTAGACATATGTTTTGATAATACCTTCAAACTCATAAAGAACTCACATAATCTAGCTCTTCATCATACCAAGGAGAAATATAATATGGATAATCACCTTTACTTTCTGCATCGTTTTTCTAATAGCAATCTTCTTTACTCTAGTGTTAACTTTCCGTTTTGATTTGGTTTCGATCCTTTACCCTAGTGTTAACTTTCCATTTTGATTTGGTTTGGATGCAAATTTTATTATTATGAGTAATTGGTTGATTAGAGACTTCGCGAGAATACAATCTTGGCAGCCCTCGTATCTACCAATTTAAATCTAACCCAAGAACACAATAGATCATTGCCTGACCGTCCAAGTCATGTTTGAAATGTTTTTATAGCCTTTTATCATTAAAAACTTACTTTGTGCATTTTTCGTAGGAATCACTTATTCCCCACATATGCAGGGGAACCTCACGCTTCCCCTATAGAATGAACAAATCTGACCAATTTGGACAGGGCGGGGTTGGATAGGGTGAGATTCTTCTTGGGGTTGGAAATTGCCAACGAACTCTTGTTGGCTATCTTAGAGGTGGCGGCACGAGACGCATACCTTTCACTTTCATGAGTGGGAGATGATCATAACGAAAGATGTCACAATCCTCATCGAGTTTCTAACATTGGAGAAGCCATCATCGGCAACTCAGCTGTTTCGGAAGGAGGTTGAGGGGCCATTGATTAGGGAGCGTTTTGAATTTGATATTTTGGCCGAGAAAGTGGAACGAGCTCAACCGCTATTGAACGTGGAGCAAATATCAATCATGTGGCTTGTTGATCATGTACTACTATAAGGGGAGTTGAACGACGAGACCCGCGAGGCAATAGTGGAGTGGTATGTCTACATATACCTTATTGCCTTAGTTGGTGGCATATTATTTTAAAACAAGGCAAATAGATCGATAATGGCATGTGGCTTCCACTACTCCTCGGAGCTTGAGACATGATGGGGACAAAGAGTTGAGGATTGACTTGTTTTAATTTTAGAAGGGTATATTTGTACAAAAATTTAGTAGAGCGGTACGTTTGTTAATTTATCATAGTAGAAGGGTACAAAATGCTATTAACCATTTCTTATACCATCAAATAGTCATCATTTAATATTTACTAATCGCACTACACACTGACCATCTACTTCTAAGTTCTAAACGCTGTGAATAAATTTTATTTATTAGTTCTAATATTGTGTAATGCCTATTAGATATTGGGATGAAAATTATAAACTATTAATTGTAACAAATTCGAATTACACATAATTTTTCTATACATAATTGGTTGATGGAGTAATGAAAATTTTGATGCATTACTACACGGATCCACAAGAGACAAAGTTGAAAGTGCCTAAAGAACTCAATTTGAACCCGCATCGTCGGTTATTACTTAACCTGACCCATGTTGGGTGTGTGATACCCGACCAACAGTAGTGTGAGACAGGATATGAGTACTACTTCCCCCGTGGTCGGCCCTGTTCTTGACCTGTTTTATCTTGATTTGTCTCAATATTTAATTATGTTCCTTCTACTTTTTACTCATCCTAAATCATATTTTCACCCAGTGATACTTTAGATAAGTGCAAGACTTCATCTAATTTCACTCAATTAGTCTTCATATGATTTCTATTTTCTATTTATGAACTATTTTTCATTCATTTTATCCTTAAAAATAAAAAAAAATTCTTCAAATTATATAGTAATGGGTTGACTTACCCCGCCCCGTACCTGCACGGGTATTACTTGACCTGACCCGTGCTTGGTGCTGGATGACTATGCATATTGACTATTGAAATACCTGTCTTGTCCCATTGCCATCACTAAAAGTGTATAAATTGATATAGTCTTACGAATTTGTGTGGAACTTATTATAAATGTTAGTCAACTTTTTTAATGGTTATTTGGTGAATTATTTTTGCTTATCAACCTACAACTCAACTACAATCCATCTAATCCAACCTGAAGAAGAACATAAGTGAATAACGAATCTTAATAGGTAAATTGCAAGTTTGGTCACTTAGCTTACTAAAAAAATTTAATTAAATTCACCAGAAATATTTAGTCACTAGAAATATTTAATTCAACTCATGGTCACTGAAATTAGTTTAGTGGTTCAAGTTTGGTCACTCTCCGTCCAATTCCATTATCTTTATCCTACGTGACGATCAACTCTCATAATTGACCGTTAAATGAGTGACGTGTCAATTAAAAAAAATTAAATTTAACATTTTAAATTTCCATCTCATTATTCCAACTATTAAACAATAATAAAATAATAATTTTTTTAATCCCCGCCAATGTTGCAACCACCAAGGCCCCGCCGCTGCGTCTCATAGCCAGGGAGAAAATTGGTCATCGTGGTGTTCCTAAGCTAAATCATCCACAGATACCAATATCTAGTCGTCGTCGTCATCCTGCCTCTTCTATGCCTCTCCTTTTCAACTAACGGCCGTCGTTGGTAAACGTGAACCTGAGGATAAGATTTCTCCGAGTGGGTTTTCGTTCTATAGTAAGATCGAGGCCTGATCTGAGGGCTTGAGGCTGCTGGAATTTGGGGATGTGGAAAGACGATTGGGAAAGTTGTGATTTGTTTGGGAGAGGGTTTTCTAGATCTACGTCAAGAACAACATAAAGGAGAAGATTAAGGCGGCGTGTAAGGGAAACGAAAAATTGCTTCTTGCAGATGATGATGTCGACGGCGGCGGTGGCATCCAGGGATTGAATATACTATTGGCGGTGGGAAGCAGGGCATGGCCGACTTAATCGAGGCTTCCGTCTGCCCAGTTTCTAGATACTGCGGGAACGACTCTATGAAACTCACGATTGATCCATGGAAGGCAAGGAGTTGTGAGGGGATAGGGAAAGAAGAAGGAAGTAGAGGAGCAGATGGTGAACTGGTGGCGGAGTTGTGAGATTGGAGGGAAGGTATCAATTTGAGGGGCAGAAAGGAAGTTAACACATAATAAGTAGGGCTTTTTTTATTATCAATAGATAGATTATATTATCAATCACCAAAAGATAGCACTATTCATACACCAAAAGAACGCAACCAACACTCAAAATCAAAACTCTCTACATCTGCAGGCAACAAAGAAAGGGTCTTCCTGGCCACCTCATGAGCCACCCGGTTGTCACTCCTGCCAACAAAAGAAATATCAAAGCGGTGGAATTGTCGTTGCAGACTCGCAATCTCCACCAAAATCCTGCCACCCTTCCTGTCATGATGATCCCTCCTCTGAATCTTCTCTATGACGACCTTGGCATCCCCGCAAAACTTGACATCAGTGAGTCCCTTCAAAGAGCACCACTGAATCACATCCAGCAAAGCCACCAATTCCACAAGGAATGGATCCACAAGACCTGCATACAAGAATCCCTTGACAAAGCAAACCCGAACCAGCATATCCTGAACCACCAAACCACCCGCGCCATGAGACCCTACCGCCACAGCCCCATCAACCTTACACGTATACCGAAAAGACTATCGATCCTGAATCAAAGGGTCCACTCTCCCCTCCCCCAGGTTCCGCTGCCCCAGCACCGGACCCGGCTGCACATAATTCAGCCACTCCCTAACCTGTCCCTCATACTGCCGAAGCAACTCTCCAACACTATACTGAATTCCCTCAAAAACCACCCAATTGCGACTTTTCCAAATCCTCCATAGCAGTGCCACCACCCTCACTATTCGTTCCGTACCTGCATCCTGTTCTACTACTCGATGGAAAAACAAAGCAAAATTGGTGTCCGACGTCGCCAACCCATTCATCACAATGCCCGAGCGGGCCCACAAGTCAGCCGCTACCCTACAAGACAGCATCATATGCTCCAATGTCTCCAAAGGGGCCCAACACACCATACATCTAGGGGAAACAATTGATTCATCCTCAATTAAATCCTCCTGGGACACCGAGTGCTGACCCTTTTTCTCAATTACCGCCTCCATCGTGGGTAAAATTCGCCTCATAAGTTGCCACACAAAGAATTTCAACTTCGGCTGGATAGGGAAACTCCATACCTTCTTCCAAAAGCCCATATCAAAAAAGGATACCTCATCTTTCCACCCCGACAATTTCCGACTAAGTTGAAAGGCGAGATGATACCCCGACTTCACCGTGTACTTCCCATCCACCTCCCACTCCCAAACATAACAGTCCTCCACCTGACGCACCGGCAAGGGGATACCTAAAATCCGTTGCACAACGTCCTCCGGAAAGCACTGCCGAAGGCACTCCTCGCACCACCGTCCCATACCAGGGAGTTTGAGAGTCTCAACCCGGACATTCGTCAAGTCTGGAGCAGTGGGCCGAACAATGATTTCCCCTGCTCGATATCCCGGGACCCAACTGTCCTCCAACACCCGGACCGAAGCACCATCCCCTATTTGCCAAGCTAACCCTTGGACTAATAAATCCCTCCCATGAAGCACACTAGTCCATCCTCAAGAAGGCCGAGAACCCCTGCGAGCTTGGAAAATGGTGGATTTCGCGAAATACTTGCTCTTCAGCACTCGTGCTAACAAAGAATCCGGCTCCTTCCAAAGTCGCCAAGCAATCTTTGCCAGCAACGCTTGATTAAAGTTCTCAAACCTTCTAAAACCTAGTCCACCATCAAACTTGCTACAACAGAGATTCCGCCATGAAACCCAATGAGCTTTATCCTTGTCCATCGTAAATCCCCACCAAAAACGAGCCATATATTTATCCAGTTTACGACATAGTGTCACCGGAAGGAGGAAACACGACATAACATAAATCGGCAGCGCCGCAGCCACCGATTTAAGCAGAACCTCCTTCGCTGCCCATGACAGTTGCTTCTTGATAAAGCACCAGTGGGGGTGCTTTTGATCAGAATACGCAGCAAACTAAACTTCTCGAACAATAAGTGATGGATAGGTAGAATTTCGCCACAATCAAGGTGATTACTTTATTGA
The DNA here is from genome assembly GCA_946122785.1 of Linum tenue. NCBI lineage: Eukaryota > Viridiplantae > Streptophyta > Magnoliopsida > Malpighiales > Linaceae > Linum > Linum tenue. Next base: position 80,941,012 of record CAMGYJ010000006.1, read on the forward strand.
TAAGAAACTTGTAAAACGAATCTGGAATCCTCACAGAAAAGCCTCACAAGGGTTCTCGAATTAGCAATGGAATTCCTCACACAACTAACTCAAGGGTTTGATTCTTGAGAACTCTCAAAGAACACAATTCTCACAAAGGAGCAATTTTCATTCAACTAAACTTGGATCCCTTACAACGTGAGAATAAAAGCTATTTAAAGACAATAAAAACCTAATACAAACCTAATAGAACTAGGAAACAATTATGGTAAAAACAAACTCTAAAAAGGACTCAAAATTCGGCCATAAACTTCCTTTCTTGGCGCACAAGTAATCTGCCCGCAAAACAGTCAAAAGGCAGCTTTCGTACTAACTTCGCGCCTTTTGTTCGAGGCCTTCCCGAACTCCAATTCTTCATCCAATTTCTTCCCTTTGTTCAAAAACATACCTAGTGTCATGTTGTGGAAGCCTTTGGACTTGAATCAGATCCATACTCCTCGAATCAAGCTCCAAAGTAGGCTTCACAAAACAGTTTTCTGCCTTAGCCATTTTCTGGCAGTTTTCCAGTTTTGAGGTAGCAACTTTGAGGCCTTGGAAAACAACCTTAATGACATCATCTGGATCCACAAAGCATACCATTGGAAACATGGCAACTTTATCTGTAAAACAAGCCCTTGAACTGGAATTTCCAACAAGCCAATTAAGAGAACCATGCCTCCAAAGTATGTACCCTGAACACGGATTTTGACTTAGCCAAATTCTGCCTGTCTTCTTCCCAACTTTGTTAGCTTCTTTGTCAAGTAATTGTGACGTGAATGGTGGGCAATTTGGGATCATATCACTTCTGCTTCCACCCCTGTAGCTTAGCAAGCAGCCGCTCCTCCAGATATCGAAAGGTCTCGATCTTTGATCTTTGCACTAAGGAAGGAAGCCCTAGATATTTATCCTGCACTCCCACAGCTCCAACCCCAAGTATGGCCGCCATTGCTTCAGCATCTGGCGGGTACTACATTCCCACTAAAACACACCACAGATTTGTGCAAATTAACTTTCTGCCCACTCAATTCCTGATACGTCCGCAGAAGCTGCACCAACGTTACACATTCCTGACTAGATGCCCTCAAGAACAAGTAGGAGGCATCAGCAAAGAATAAATGGGAAATGCTAGGACTCCGTGGATTAACTTTAACCCCTGCCAATCGCTTCTCGTCAACAGCCTGCCTTAGAAGGGCGGCAAAACCCTCCGAGCATATCGCAAATAACAAAGGAGATAATGGATCCCCTTGCCGTAATCCCCTCGTTGACCCAAAGTAACCGGCAGGCGAACCATTCATCATCACAGAGAATGTCGCTGTAGAAATGCATTCCTGTACCCAGCCAACCCATGGCTGACTAAAACCCATCTTAGACATGACCGCGAATAGAAAATCCCACTCTACTCTATCATAGGCCTTTTCCATGTCGACCTTCAGAGCAAGAAAGGATTTCTTTCCACGCTTCTTAATCTTAAGATAGTGCATAACTTCATGCCCAATTAGTACATTGTCCACAATCTGACGACCCCGTATAAACCCATTCTGCTCCGGTGTGATAATGGAAGGCAGAACAATGGACATCCGTTCCGCCATGATTTTAGAAATGATCTTGTAAAATAACTGACACAGGCTAATGGGCCTAATCTGTTTCATGGACTCCACTGCATCCACCTTAGGAACTAAAGTCAACCAGGTGTGGTTAAAGCTCTTCAACAGTCGTCCTGACCGGAAGAACGATTGCACTGCCTCCACCACCTCCCCGCCAATGATATCCCAATAGGCCCGATAGAATTTTCCAGTAAAACTGTCTGATCCCGGGGCCTGAGTAGCCCCAATAGAAAAAACAGCTCCTCTAATTTCTCCCTCCGAAACGTCCGCCGTAAGGAGCCTATTCATTTCCTCAGAGACTAGCTCAGGAATAGGAAGACCTGCTACCCGAGCCCCCACATCTGGCACTTGTCGCTCAAATGTAAATAGCTCAGTATAAAAATCCCCTGCCACTCTCCCCTTAGGACCTTCCTCTGTCACCCAGTCCCCATTCCTGTCCCGTAGGCCCTCAATATAATTACTCCGTCGTCGCGCTCGAGTAACTGTATGAAAATAAGCAGAGTTTTGGTCCCCCTTGTCCAGCCATTTAACGCGCGACTTCTGTCTCCAGAATTCCTCCTCTGCAGCCCATTGCTTAGACAGTTCCTTCTCAAGCACACCAATTCGGTCCCAGTCAGTACCTACTCCCTCTTTCAACGCTTCGATTTCAGTCTGTAGAATTCGAATGTTGCGAGCCGAATTATTCGTCCCCGCCCGGCTCCAATCAAAAAGCAAATGTCTAAGAGCTTTCAAACGCTGTCAAAGACGAAACATCGGAGATCCAGTATACGTTTGCTTCCAAACATAACTGACCAAAAGCCTCGTTTCCGGGTTCTCCACCCATCTCGAGTCAAAACGGAACAAAGGCTTCTTCAACCGAGTAAATGGTTTGTCGGCCACTAGAAGTGCACGATGATCTGACCCCAAATCAGTACAGTGTTTCACCAACGAATTAGGAAACTTTTCCGCCCAAAGTGGAGAAACCACTACCCGGTCCAATCGTTCCGTAACACACACCGCACCCATTCTCCTGTTAGACCAGGTAAATTGCGGACCTGAGAACCCAATATCCTGAAGAGCCAGCATGTTTATCATCTCCCTAACCGCCACTAATCCATTTGGATCCCACACACGTCCACCTGCTTTCTCATTAGCTTCCAATACACAATTCATATCACCCAATATAGCATAAGGTACTGTTAATTGCAAACAATAATGGTAAAGCACATTCACCTGGTGAGACCGAATGGCTACATCAGAAGAAAGATACACACACGCAGACATAATCAAATTGACCACTTTCATTACCAACGCCAAATGACACAAAAAAGGAATCATGTTCCATTACAGCGAGGTCAATCCCTCCCTCCCAAGCAAGAGCTAAACCCCCCGCTGCATTAACAGCATCAACAAGAAAGAAATTTTGAAATTCTAAACCCCTCATCCGACGGGTTACTACTCGCCTACAAGACTTCGTTTCCGAAAGAAAGACAATCTCTGGCTTATTCGACCGACACAGACCTACTAAGGATTGAAACGTAAGAGAAGGTCCGATACCTCTTACGTTCCAAGCGACCATCTTCATTTGGCTGGGTGGGACCACTCCTGGCTGGTTGCCTCCACCTCAGATTGAACACATTTCTTTTTAACCGGAGTAGGGTCAAACTGCAGACCCGACACTTCACCCGCTGCCCTCTTCCTCTCCTCAACATCCATCGGATCAGGAGCGGTCATTCTGAAGACCTCCTTCCCCTGCCGCTGCACCACCTCTGTTGGCAAATTCCCCCCAGCTTTATTTGATTGGCGGCTGTGAGGTCGCCGAGCCTCAAATCGCTGATGCTGCTTCACACCATATTCCTTACCCTTCTCAGCCCCTTTAGCATACTGCTGGACCGCATCATGTCCATTCTTCCCTTTCCCCTTTGATGAGTGGCCACGAGGGACAATATGCCCACTGCCCACCCCAACCATATTCCCCCGCTGAACCTGCCCATGTCCCTGCTTCTACTGTACATCTCGGTCCAAACTCCCATGAGCTGGTAGAGCAATTACCACCGGTTTGCCCTGGTTATCCCCAGCCACCTCCAAGCTATCATGTCCCCTCTTCTGCTTCCCACTCCCCCCACATTAGGGTTCACCCAAACTGACGACTGAGACGGCTGCCGAAGGGGGAGTGGCACGAACTCTGTCTCATCCACCCGGTATCCGATGATATCCGTGCTAAGTTCTGGGCCATAATGCTCAATTCCCACCGGGTCCGGAAAAGTGCAATTGGGAGCTGTATGTCTCAATCGCCCACAGTGGTAACACAGCAGCGGGAGGAATTCATACACAAGAGTAACCCAGAATTCCCCAACCATAGGATTACTAGCATAAACCTGTGATCGTAAAGGTTGAGTTACATCCAGCAGCACCTTCGTCTTGATGAAGTGGCCTGAGATTCCTTGGATAGCATATGCTCCAGCCTCCAACACCTTCCCGAGTTTCGCCCCAGCAACACGTTTACCAAAAGCCACCGTTCGGCAGTGGTTGGGAATCCCCCACATCTGGACCCAGAATGGAACCAGGATGAACAAATCCACCAGCTGTTTTGTTATCTGACTCCAAGGCTTCAATTGTAGGACACGTTCCTTCGCTGTCCATGGCGTGCGCTGCAGCACCCAGTCCCTATCAGCTTCATCAGCAAAGAAGAATTGAAACAATCCCCTCTCCGCAGCAAGTACCCTGACCTCCACCGCACAAGACCACGCGCCATTCACAGCCTTGCTGATGACCGCCAAGCTAGGGGGATTGTCCATAAACAATCTCCCCAAGAGACTCAACTTCGCCCATTGAACCCCAGTAGCCACATCTTCCATTGTGAATTCCACAATCTGATCCATGGCTAATGCCTGAATCCCAGCCGCTACTTCATCGACCTTCATCGCCTCCACCCTGGCCCCAACCTCTGCTTCCGCCTCCTTCCCTTGCTCAACTTGGGTCATTGGGGCTGTCACAACCATCGCATCCATAGCTATGGGGCCTTCCTTCTGTTCGACAGACTCAACAACATTGGAGGTGTTCATCTCCTTCGCTTCTCCAGCATTAATCATTGTCTTCTGCCTCTGCAGTCTCTGGATAAACCAGAACACCCCCCCCCCCAAAAGTCCAATTAGGACTACCATTGGGATGCAAAACAAACCAAATATCCCAACCCAGCCATACCAAAGGAAGGTAATCATACCTTGCAGATATCGCCGTCGATGTGGAAAACGCTTCGGTCGCCGATAAATCTTCCACCACCGCAAAAACCGAGTTCTCGTTGGTGGGTTCGCAAACTTCAACTGAGAGACTATATAAGTCCACTCTGGTGCTAGTCGAAAAACCGTACTCTGGACGGTCTCTCGATGCGGGTTTATCCTCCCCGATTGTCGAATCTGAACATATCGGGAGAGCAAATCAATTCCCCCGTTTGCCCGATTAATTCTCGTCCTACCTCCTGTAGGAGTCCATCGTCTAGTCTCCTGCACAACCTCACCTTCTCTGGGATAAGAGGGGAGGATCTTTGATTGAATCGCCATCCGCGGCAGCCATTGGATTGCTCTCGCGAAAACCCTAGCGACGACAGTCAGCCAGACGAAGAGAGAGAAGAGAGCTTTTCTCATCCCGCTTTTTTTTCTTAGCTAAATCCGCCACCTCGTCGTTCGTTCACAGGATAGGTAGGGCTGGGTTAGGTGGTTTAGGAATTAAAAGGTAATATGTTTTTTTTAATGTGTTTAGAATTTTAAATATTATTTATTATTATTATATAATTGACACGTCACTTATTAACGGCCAACTATGAGAGTTGATCGCCACGTAGGATAAAGATAACAGAATTGGACAGAGAGTGATCAAACTTGAACCACTTAACTAATTTCAGTGACCATGAATGAAATTAAATATTTCTAGTGACTAAACGTGAACCTTTTTAGTAAATCCAGTGACCAAATTTACAATTTACCCGAATCTTAATTATACCAAGTGAGTGAGTGAATTTTAGAGCAAAACCCATCCGACCGGTTGCCCACCCTTACTTACCAATTACCATTGTGTCATGTGTACTCATAACTAGGGCTGGAAGTTCGGTTATCGGTTGCCGGTTAACCGGTCGGTTAAATCGATAACTGACGATTACCTGTTAACCGACTAACCGAAAATTGTAAAATCGGGTGGTGTTCGGTAGCGGGGCTAGCTATGCCGGTTAACCGGCTAACCGGCAAAGCTAACCCCCTTCCCTCAATCGTAAAACAACCACCTCCTCTTCCGCCTAAACCCTAATTTCGGCTACGCCCCTCAAAATTCTGCTCCAAATCCCATTCTCCACAGTCAAACGCTGCGTCCAAATATATATGCTTTCTCCCTCCAAACGCTGCGTTCCACTAAGCTTCTCCACTAAAAGAATCACTGCCCAGCTGCTCTCCAATTCCCTTCCGCCAATGCTCTTTACTCAAGGACAAAGGAGTTGGTCCATTTTAATCCAAGAATATCTCCTCTGCATCGCGAGACGCGAAGTCTCTCCCAGTCTCCCTGTCGCCTGCCCAACCCTCCTCCATCGACCATCTCCCTCCACTGGCGGCGCTCCTCCTTTCCCCTCTATCGACCATCTCCCTCCCCGACTGCCGCGACGACGACGACCCTTGCTCCGCCAACGCGAAGTCGCCGCTAGCCATCCCCTTCCTTCCGCCACCGCGACCTCGCCTCGGCCTCATCTGCTCGCAGCCAGCAGTCCTTCGCCGGCGCCATTCCTTTCCGGCGACCAGTGCCCCTCTGCGTAGGCCTGCACCCCCGCCATTAAAACCGGTTAATATGGTCTGTTGCGGTTATCACGGTTAACCGAGCAACTAACTGGTAACCGACCGGTCGGTTGTCGGCTAACCGATGCATTCCGTCGGGCGGTTGGCGGTTGACGAGGCTAGCGCCGCGGTTAACCGGTAATCGAAGTTTCGGTTATCGATTATAACCGATATAACCGAAAATCCAGCCCTACTCATAACCTGTCCCGGTCCGATTCGCGTACTTGATTGGTCTAAGAAACGGCCTGCCCTGACGACCCATTGACAAAGTGCATGATCAAATCCCCGGTGCCCACTGCCCAGCGAGCTAGAGCCTAGAAGTGGCGAAATAACGAAGTGAAGGAGTTGGAGAGAAATGACGACAGCGCCGATGGCAGTTCCATGGAAACAGCTTCTCCTGACAGCGTTAGAGTCCAACGCACACCTCAAGCATTCTTCGTTTCTTCAGCTCGTGAGCTCTACCTCATCGCTAGTTACAAAATAAACCGGTGGTTGATAGCTCTGAGTTTCTAATCGTTCCTCTTCCGATGGATTTTCAGGCGACAATTGGTTGCAACGGTAGACCTTCGAACCGCACTGTCGTTTTCAGGTACTTCCTTCTCTCACAATGTGGACGATCGTGCGCTCTTTGAGTCATGGTTTGTTTCTTGTTGCACAGAGGATTTGAAGAGAGCAGCGATAAAATTCAAATCAACACCGATTCTCGTACTCGGAAGGTTCGGATTGTGCTTTTTCTTCTTCTTTCTTTCGTTCTCTATTGCAGGACTTGATGTTTACCTGAGTCTTGCAGATTGAAGAACTAAAGCGGTGTTCATATGCAGAGGTATTTATTCTTACTTCCTTAGGCACTCCTGTTAAACTGTCATGTAACTGGTGGAGGAACTCTGCTGATTTCAGAATCTAAGTCTTTTAATGTTCAATTCCAGATATGTTGGTACTTTACTGACTCTTGGGAGCAATTCCGGATCAGTGGACTAGTTGATATAATTGATGGTTCCAGTTCCGATCCTGCAAAAGTTGAGGTAATATTTTAAATGTGGCTAGCCTTGTGTTGTGCTTTTTTAACCATCACGTTAGGAAGTTCAACAGTTGATAATTCAATTGTAAATTCATTGTTAGCAACGACATAGATCCTGGTTTGCAAGTTCAGTGAGATCTAGAATGCAATACCTGGGGCCTAATCCAGGTCTTCCAGCTTTAACTGAGCATCCTCACCAAGAACTCGTCCTTGATCCTTCTTCTGGCCCGGTTGCTGCATTCTGCCTTCTGGTTTTAGATCCCAATGAGGTTCCAAATATTCTATTCTTCAGTTTTTTTAACTGATTGCATGTGCTTATGTTCGTAGCTCCGTTGAAAATTTGTTTTAAGATTTCTTCTTCTCCTCCCACAGGTTGATTACTTGAATCTGAAGACTAGCGAGAGAGTAATGTTTACCACTAGCACAAGCGTTAGTGGAGAAAAGTGCTGGAATTCAGAGAAGATCAACCCTTAAACTACTCAAGCAAGTTATAAATCCTTGTCAAACTCCAAATCTGTTTTTACAACTTACGATTGGTTAGCACCTTGTGCAAATTGATGTACGCTTCTAAGGCTGTGTTGTATGCAACAAGTCTGGTGAATACCACTAAGAACCAGGAAATGGATAAAGCCTACTCTAGCACTTGTTGGGTGGGGCCCCAGAATGTTTAGATTACTCGAAAAGTTTTGTAGTGGAACTTGTACGATCTGTCAGTTTACTGGGAAGCGGTATCTTGTACACTCGCAATTGTTACTAGTCAGCAAACAGCAATATCCCATTTACTGTCTTCCATACTCATTGGTTCAGCGTAGTTTGTGTGCTGTGCAGTACCTATATATGTCTTACGACTCTATTGTTTGATTCTGCTGACAACTATCATAGCACATCAGACTTCCTGTACTACATTCAGATCAGTACCACCTTTGCTATGACTATCTGGAGTATTATTTCATTACATATTTTTTATTTAGTACAAGTCGTGCTGGCTGCTAGTTGAATATCGAATTTCTAGGCAAGTTTTCTCATCCTTTGTTTGAGATGATGCAAAGCATGGAATTGGTGGAGCTACGGCGACTACTCCCCTGATTGAGGTATGTTTTGAATCCTATTATTTCTAATTCTATTTTTCGGTGACTTCATCCTGGCTGGCATATGATTATAGAATCCTTACTGCTTGTTAACCTATATATATATATGACTACTCTTTGCCTCCAAGCTCTGTGCCCTCTTCTTGTTGAAATTAGCCCCCAATTTAGGAATTTGATGACTTTCAGCCATCTTCCAAGCCGTCGGTGTCATGATCTACTGAGTCATCATTCATACTACTGTTGCCTTTATTTTCCACAGACTGACTGGTACAGAACTTGTTAGCCCCAATTCATTTGATTTCTTTATAGTGAAATTCAGCAACTAAGATCGTCGTTGTGGTGCTTCTTGTAGATTCACAATGATTATATTCACCATAATCAACTGAATGATCTATTGCCAGATAGGACACACTGAATAACTGTTGCATGCATATACTAAATACTGTTGATAAATAAAATCCTGGTCCATTTATGTATTTATATAGGCTAGTTACATGAAAAGCTAGTAAATAAGTTATTCAATGCTTGCTGACTCTCTTGGGTTTCCAATGACCTAAATTGAAGCTTTTGCTTGCATTTGAATGAATGGTCTGTATACCTTCCTGCTGATTTCCAGTTGAAGTTCGTTACTGCATACTCTAGATTGCTTTGTTATTATTGTGAAGGGAATGACCCTTTTCACCTTAAGAGTAAGCGAAGAACAAGAACAAAAAACATTTGCATATGCAACAAGCAGGCGAAGAAAGTTGCATTTCTATTATACAACACCATCGTCTAGTTGCTTAAACCACACAGATTGGATGAAAGACTATAAATCATTCATATAGCACACTTTTTCAAAAGAATTGCAATCATTAGCATATCACAGTGACAGTTTTTTCCGGCACTTCTTTTAAAAATCCAAGCAGCTCTAGCAACGCGGGAGGTCTGCAGGAGGATGAGGAAGTGTCTCTAAGTGCCCAACCCCATTCTTAACTATCAGAGCTGTAGCTAATCCCCATGACTGATGTAGGTCAAAGTGGCAATGGATGAACCAAACCCCTACATTTTTACAAGAAGATCAAAATTAAATCAAGTGCCAACATTTTATTTACTAGACAAGACACTCATTATTTTCTACCACGAAAAGAATTCTACAGCCTTACCTGGATTGTCAGCCTTGAATCTGATGGCAGCCCAACCGCCTACTGGAACTCCAATTGTGTTCATGTATGGGGGGTCAACCAAATTGAGATTAGCTGTTTGAGGATTGTAGTTCCCACTTCCATATCCTACGACATAGAAACTATAGCCATGGAGATGAATAGGGTGATTCTCTGTTGTAACTGTCCCAGTGTCCTGCAAGATGATTTGTACCCTGGTCCCATACTCAATCACCTTGGTCCTAGTCCCGTTCATTGCATTGGTGTCATTAGGAGCACTGTTAGGTGCTCCATTCACAAAGTCATAGAATCTAAGGGGTGCCGCTGGGAAATCGGGAGTGAAATAATCTTCAAATCCTTTGTAGTAGGACTCCAGAACCGAAACCGTGGGCTTAATGAAACTTATGTTGTTCATGGAAGCTGCCATTGTTCCATTGTTCATACCCTGACAGTTTTGCTGGGGCGTTGGGGAACGGCACTTATTGACATTCAACCCAATAGTGAGAAAAAGTGTGGCGTCAATCTCTTTTGGAACATCATCCTTTGTGTTAAGACCTTTTAATCCGTCCATCACTGTCTTCACTGCTAAATTGTCATTGATGTTTGGCAGTCTGGCAGGCAATGATAAGCTGCTAGGCACTGCTCCTGAGTACTGGAAGTAAGCTACAGATGTTATGTTCTGAAATTGGGCATTCCTGGCTGAGATGTAAGGACCTATGGCCATGGAATATCTTGCTATTGGCTGGTCAGCCTTGACCAGTACATTTAGCGTCTGGCCCGGTCCTAGCATTACACGGTCGGTGGTGAAGGGCTTTGTGTATTCTGCATCTGCTTCTACTATTGTCAATTTGTGATTTGCAATAGCAAAGAAGTTCTCTGTGTTTAAACCTGCATTTATTAGCCTCAACAAGTATGTCTTCCCCGGGACGAGATCTATCTTATACACATCTGAACAAAAATAACAGCAATTTGTCACTATTAAACTACTACATAATGACCGCAGGACCTGATTGAAGTGAGGAACTTTGAACTGAAATCTTTTGAGAGATATATCCATGTACAAACATGGCATATAATGAGTACTTTATCTTAACATATTATATAGGATTTGGTACAGAAAGTAGGGAACAGTATTATAGCATACTAATTTTCTTTAGAATAACATTAAAGTATAGAACCAGTGGTTTGCTGATTCAGTTAGCTTTCATAAAAGTCAACTGAGTATTGGGAGCTTTTCTCTTTTTTTGTGTTGCTTCCTTGCCTTGGTATGATCATTCCACAACCAATTTTATACTAAGTTCAGGCCAATGATTGTTTTGTTTCCCCCTTTTCTTTCTCATATCGGCATACCCTTTAGCCATGATAATAATATTGCGAACTTTAGGTATTATTCACTTCATAACACTGATAAGCAATATTACCATTGGTAGAGCAGTTGTAGTTAGGGCCAGGATGACCATTAATGGTATAAGCATTAGCGGGCGGGGGCACTCCTCCACTTGCTATGACTTGGCGTTCTAGTTGCACTATATCCTGGCTCCAGTATTCCCCTGGAAAAAGTTTCATTGTATGCTTCATTAATTCAATAGCTAGAGCAAAAAGAGGAGGGAGTCTGCTTACAGATGATTTTTCTTTTTACCCAGGATTATGATGTGCTCTTCATATGGAAAAGGAAAAGGGTAAGGTACCCCGGCCTTTGGGTAAACTATAAGGGCACCATAAACGGTGGCCCTAAGCCAAGACACATGTGCATGCCAAAAGAAGGTGCCCCGTTGCTTCACCATGGTAAACTCATAGGTAAAACTCTGGCCAGGAGTGATCGGACACTGTGTAATATAGGAAGGTCCATCAAACCAGCACGACAGTATCTGCCTTACTCCGTGCCTAGAGAAGATAACAGAGCAAAGTCAGAGAACCTTCTACTGTTAGGCTAACCTGTTGCAGTTTAGCTAAAGGAATAACTCACCAGTGGATGGTAGCATTGTAAGGAGACAAGTTTGTGACTTTAATGATCAACCTGTCTCCTTCTTGAGCATAGACCACTGGACCAGGAAACATGTTGTTGACTGTGACAATCTCGTTCGAGTTGCACAGTTTGTTCACCCTTGTGGTTTGTATCTGTCAAACACGAAGCAGGTGTGAATCATAGTGATGACTTGCATCCTATGGCAGAGAACTGAAAAATTATATATAGCAGTGAGTACAGATTAGTTATGGACTAGTTTCCAGACCTTGAAGTCATAGAACCTGGTCGTTGTCCCTTGAGGCCACTGTTTAGCCGCCGGATAAGCAGGGAAGGTTATTCCAAACCATATGAGGAGCCAAGTGGCTAGTCTAGGAAACATTTTGAGAAGAGGTGGAAAGAAGCAGATCTCAAAAGAAAGAGAAGAGGATTGTGGTTTGTAGTATCAACTGTAGTGTTGGATTCTTAAATAGAGTTTTTGATGAAGCAGGGAAGCACCACCATCTTCAATTTCTTGTGTACATGAGGAGGGCAGAAAGTGACAGTCTTGTGCAGAATAGTGGGTATTAGGTTGTTTTGTCATCAGCTTTCATGACCCTGCTGCTGGCATGGGTACGTACGTGATAATAAGGTGTTGGGGGAGTGTTTATTCAATACCATGAGTTTACCTTTCCTCTGTTAGTATGGTTTTGAAACTTCTGCTCTCTCCGTTTCTATTGTGGGGGAAAAGTGTTTTTCTTGTTTCTTTCTGGAACAGTGTTGCTGTTGAATCATCATGACATTTGACTGGGATACAAAAAAGGGCACGAGAAGATCAAAGCCTGCTTCTCAGCGTCAAGTCTAATTCAATGCCCCAGCCAGGCCAGGTAAGTTAGTTACTCTCTACTCTACATCCAATTAATCCCTCAAGTAGTCTTATGGATATCATTTTGGTTCTGTGGTATTTTGTTTTTTGTATGTGGCATTTCAGCTTGAAATGTGGTAATATTATCTTGTTTGGATTGAACATTTACATGTTTTGCTATTTCACTGCTTAAAAGAAGGGAGGAGAGAGTTAATTGAAATGTCTAGGCGGAGGAGGTATTTCAATTGACTCATTCTCCTTCATTTCAATTGCCGGGGCCCCAAAATACAACAATCCAATTTTTGTTTGCCAAACGAGTTATTTCGGCTGAAATAACTCATCCAAACGACCCGTTATTAATTATTGTTTTCTTCAGTATAATTTACTGCCTTAAACCACATGAAGCCATGCTAGCTGCATCTAAACGAAGTAATTAATTTTTAATATCATGAGCCTCGCGCTGTTGTCAACATGCACACCTTCCTGTATTCTTAACAAAAACTAGACTCACGGTGACGGTGAGAGGAGAAGCAAAAGCAAGCAGTAGGTACGCAACTGGCACAAAAGAAACCTTTATTTACATGGCAACCAGCAAATGTAGTGTCTGTTGTAGTGTTGAGGTTTTGTTTGACATGTCTCTGACCTAGAAATTAATGACAGGAGGCACGGATGGTGCACGCCTGCCTGCCTGCCTCAATTCAGAAATCAGAAGCTCACACCACACCAGTTCTCTTTTCAGATGACACTTTCAGCTAATTAAGCGTCAGAAAAGACCCATCATTTTGTCACTTTGCAATGATAATAAGAAGAGGGTCTTGGTTTTGCACCCTGCCGCCCGTTATTTGTTGGTTGGTCATCATCTGATGAGTTACGAGCTAGCTAGTTTTGATTAATCTGGTCATTAATTCCCCATTTGCATTATTGAAAAGACAGTAGCTAGATCGAGGTTCTAACCATGCATTGCATTTGCACTTGCGTGTGCAGTAGTAGTGCTGTTTCTTCTTGCTGGACCAGGCGACGACTGAGCTAGCTAGCTATATATATATATATATATATATATATATATTGATGGGAGCAGTTCGCCTCAACATCATGCATTGCATGCCACGTACTACTGAAGGAAGTAAGTCAGGATCCAGCTCTTGCCTTCCACATCAAACTTCTGTTTCTTCTTTCTTCCTGCATGAGCTTTATTTTGAATTTTGATAGCTTTCTTGATAGTTTGTTTAGTTTAATCTGCATGAGTTGCCGACCTGCTAGAATAAACAGCAATTAACTCCTTAGTCATCCTTTAGACCTTGTTCTCTCTTTCTTTGTTTGCTTCCACCTTTCACAATCCAGGCCTCTCTCACCAGATACGTCGTTCACGAATATAGCAATTAATATTTGCCTGCATGCAAATGCTTCCGCCAGCACCTCTACAGCTCTACTCTTATCTACTCCTTTATTTATTTTTATATATATAAGCGAAAGAACAGACCAAAACAAAACATGAAAAGAAAAGAAAAGAAAAGAAAAGCTCACTGTAAATATATATATCCCAAAGAGTAAAACTCATGACGCAAGGTTTTAGTTATGAAGAGTTGACCCTGGAGATTATTTAATACCAGCACTGACTACTACATCATAACTAACCTCTTCAACTTGTTCGATCCACAGATCTAGTCGATAACTAATCTTGTTAGATAATATGCAAAGAAAACGAAATGGAGATTGACACAAATTTATGTGGTTTCCTCGTTAAGTATAAATAAGACTAGTCCACGACCTAAAGTTCATGCATGTATATATATACTACTGATCCTAGGGCAACACGGATGTGTACCTTGTTCTTGGGCTACACGAAACCATATCCAACTCCCTACATATGGGTTGTAAGTTGTAACCACTATCTACAATTACAAGTATGTCATTTAACACCCTCCCCAAATTGACGAGGGTTACACACCATCAATTTGCCAGCCAGGTAAGAATGACGACTAGCAGTGAAGGTCTTCGTAAACAAATCAACCAACTTATCTTCAGATGAGATGTAGAAGATATGATAGTGCCACCACGAACAAAGTCTCGAATATAGTGAACATCAACCTCAATATGTTTGGTGTGATCTTGCAGAACCAGATTCGTTGCAATACGAATGGCATTGGTATTGTCAACATAGAGCTCCAGAGAAACTGTACATGCCACACCCAACCACTCCAATTCAAAAGTAACATCAGACAAAGCACGATATTCAGCTTCTATAGATGACTTAGAGACTCGATCTTCTTGTACCGTAATGATATAACCGAACCACATTGTCGAACACACTATCCAGTAGTAGAACGTCGAGTATCAACACAACTGACATAGTTGGAATCAGAGAATGCCTGAAGTACAAGTAACTTGTTTGAGGGAAGAAGCAACCCAACTTTCTATGTACCAAGGAGTAGACATGGATTGACTCACAATCAGTATATCATAAGCAATGTCTTGACGTGTAGACACAAAGTGAATCAAACCGCAGACCATGCTATGATAGTTCTTTTCTCCATCCACGAGCAATCTCTCAAATTCCCTCCCCAACATCGAATTAAGTTCCATGAGAGTTGTGACATGGATACACACGTCAAACTGGGCTGCCTCAAGCAAATCATCAATATACTTGTCTAACGTAGAAGAATCCCCTCTCGAGTGCGTGTACCTTCCAACACCAAGTAATGGGAGAGGGACCCAAGTTCATTAAGATGAAAAGACTTATGTAGGCCCTCTGTGAGTAGCTGAATTCCCTCAACATCATCCCCAGAAATAGTGTTGGGCATGCGTGTGAGTCACCCGCGGGTTTGGGCCGATCTGTTTGCATTTTACCCGAATTTTGTTATGTGGGTGGTCTGTGGGTGGGTAACGGGTTGTGTTGGGAGATATTCGTCGGGTGGCAGGTAGGTTGTGGGCGGTTGCGGGTGACCTGCTCAACTCGACAGCAAAATGAACAAAGTTGTTGGCGTTGGAGAGTAGAGAGTAGAGAGTGGAGACGCTGACAAAAACTACAACTACTCCCAGATATTGAATCTCAAAGCCAATCTTCCAAATTTTGACTTCCCTCTTCTTCCCTTTATTTTTTCCTCTGATTCTTGTGCCCAAATCATCTCTCTTTCTTCCATCGAATTATTTTCTTAGTTTTGTGCACCCAATAATCATCTCAATCCGTATAAAATAATTTATATCCAATTTCAGAACTAATTCTACATTTTTTCTTTCTATTCCATCTTCTTGTTTCCACCCTATAACTCTCCACCAATTATCTTGCCAATGTAGTCAAAAGCGAGTTTCTACGTAGAAACGTTTTGGTGATCTAGAAACGTAAAACCGTAAGTTTTTTTAAGTTTTAAAGCGGAGTTTTTAACTACATAAGTTGTACAAACTCAGATTTTGTATAGAAGCGTTTTAGTGACCTAAAAACATAAAATCGCAAGTTTTAAAGTTTTAAAGTGCGATTTTGACTACATTAATCTTGCCACTTGAAGTGAATCTCAAATTTGGAGGGTGAATGGATGTTGAAATGGATTTTTATTTTACATATTGACATTACACAGGAGGTTCTGAAATATAAATGGATCATATCAAGTTGACTCCTTTATATTATTTACATTGTGATGTGGGTGAACCCACAAACCCACCCGCATCATCCGCCATCGCCCGATCCAACCCAAGACTAAATGTGGGTGGGTGGTGGGTTAAAAAGTGTCAATCCATTCAAGCGCGGATGAGTGCATTTTATGGTCAAAATCCACCCAACCCACCCAATTCCCACCCCTACCCAGAAGCAATCATATCATCGACATAAAGAAGCATCACAACTAGACCACGAGAAGTCGAACGAGTGAAGGAGTGATCATTAACACCCTGTCGAAAATCAAGAGCCAGAATGGTAGAATGGAAATTTTCAAACCAAGTCCTCGATGCATGTTTCAACCCATAAATGGAACGATGCAATAAGAAGACCCGATCTGACGTGCCCAACAAATAACCGGGAGGCTGCTCCTTAAAATCCATTTCTTTCAACTCACCTTGTAGAAACGCATATTTAATGTCAAGCTGATATAAGGGCCAACCATGAAGTAATACGACAACGAGAAGAGTGCAAACAAACACAATCTTCACAACCGGAGCGAAGGTTTCTTCAAAATCCACCTCATACGCTTGACTAAAATATCCTTTAGGATCAGAATGAACTGCACGAACTGTCCTATCAAATTGAATTTTGATCATATTCAAAAAATTTATGGCAATAGTTAACAGGTCAGATTTTAGCCGCAAGAAATACAGCAAATTATATCTAGTAGCATGATCAACACAATGCATAGTACTTGTAGCCATGGCTCACAGGACTAAGACCCAAAGGTCATTAGAAACCAGGTGAGAAAGTTCAGTGCTGATAGTAGTGCTAAAGGGAAGCGATATTCGAGTGGTTTTAGCTTCCACACAACTAGAAAACTTAAAATCATGAGTATGCATACCACTATTCTTGACAAACAAATTTTGCCGAAGCGTGGCTACAAGCTTGCTAGAATGTGGGTGGCCCATAATTGAATGCCACAATTTAAACGTTTGATCATTCGTACTCGAAAATGCAGGAACAGAATGTAGGTAACCTAGCCACCAAAGGTGAAGACAATGATGACGACGATGATGACAATGGAGGCAAATCCTCAAGTCTGTCTAAGTGAAAGACACGTCTGTGCTTACTCCCTCGGGCGACCTCCTGTCGTGTTGTCATATGTTGCACAACCTGACCAGAAGGTGCAAAAACAACACGATAACCATGTTCAATTAGTTTTCCCACGGATACCAAAGTCAAAACAATTTTCAGCGCATGTAGGGTACCCGATAAAGAGACATTTAAACCATTAATGGACCTAATTCATGTACCATGCAATTGATTCATTGTGCTACTTGTAATGAAAGATTCTTAACGGGACGAATATCATACATGAGAGAAGTATCATCTGTCATATGATTGAAGCATGCAGAATCTAAAATCCATGTCGGTATCTTACCGGATACTCGTAGACTGGAGAATGTCAAGGCTATATCCTTGGTTACCATCTGCTTGAGAGATGCAAGTCCAGCAGTGACACCCTTAGAAGAAGTCACAACCTATGTGGCGTAGGCAAGCCTATAGTTTGATGAAACCTTGCCTGCCTTGTAGTTCGACGAACCCTCTCCATCAACAACAATTCAACTATGAAGAACCTTGCAGTCAAAGATAATGTGCCCGGCTTCTCACAATAAACGCAAAAGTTCCATTTTCTGTAGTATTTCTGTGTGTGACCCTTTGCGTAGCAATGGTGACATTCAACGTCATGACACTATGCAGTAGTGTAATAAGCCACATACACTTGGTCACACATAGGAGAGTTCTCCTTCCAGGGAGGCCGGGCGAGAAGCTCGATTGTAGAGATCTCCGCCTGCAGTTGAGTTTTTTTTGTGTCGTCGCAACAAAAATAGCATTATCACTGCCTCTTGAACGCTTGTCAGTGGCAGATACGGTGCACAATCTAGTCTCTTCATGAATTAATTGGCCCAAGGCACCTTCAATAGTGAGTTGCTCCTTTGAATGAGGTTGGATCACACGAACTTGACTTCCGGATTCAGTTTGGACAAAAATTGCAGAAGCCGAATTTAATTTCGCTCGACTTGGATTTCAAAAGAGATGGGAGTAGATAGAAGGAAAACAAAGAGAATATTTTGATCTATTTAGAGTAGACATGTAACATTGAAGGAAGCGATATCCAAAATAAACATATGCAGTTGATCTCAAAGACAATCCAGAAATTGAGAAACACCAAGACAAAGAGAAGGAAGTTGAAGGTGGAGTAACAATCCCCCGACAAAATGATGAAGAAAAAGAGACACGTAACACAATTGAAATGGATCTCGTTGTGAACAAAAATAACTAAGAAACACTAAGATCAAGGGAAGAAAGATGAAGGTGAATAATAAAATCCTCAGAATAACATGATGAAGAAGATGCATCATTCGAAGATGTCAATGATCACACTACAACCGATGGTGAAAACCGTGACAATGAGTACATTGAAATAGATGAGGTTAGAAGCAAACATGAGACCCAATCAGAACAATTATGCACCACATGCATTGAACCAACCGAAGTCATTCCCCAGACCACCACCTAAACAACATGGCATATCATTAAAATTTTCAATGTAGAAACATGACTAACCACAACCATCTCCAAGATCACCAATACCACAAAGCAGAGCACCAAAATCACTGACAATATTGTTCATCAAAGAAAATATGATTTTTCATCATTCGACCTCACCCCTAATCCACCACCACCATCACCACCACCAAAAGTCTAGTTTACGACCATTGATTTATCACAACAATCACCAAAACCTTTAAATAACTAGCTATGTCGATTTATTTTTCATTATACTAAGTTGATCCTAGTATGAAAATTATTCATTTTCCATTTAGGATAAGAAGTTTTGACACCAATCTCGGTAATCCTTATTCCATTAGGAAACTGCACTCTTACATTACATCTGGGGACCCAGATCACATCAAGATTGACAATAGTTATTTGGTTAACATGCCAATTCTTATCACATAAGGAATCCTAGTCTATCTTTTATTAGTTAAACTTCCTTGCATCACCTTTGATGCCTTCTCATTTGTGTCTATGATTTGCCATCCATTGAGTCTTTGTTTCATGAACAATGGTCTAGAGGTCATAGACCTTGATTGGGGCGTACCAACACATCAATGTCACCCAAGTCAATGAGGTTACAAGGAACTTGCCCATCCTCTTTTGTGACCATATTGTAAAGTACGAATCTTTTGGCACAAATTTTCTCTGTATTGCTCCCATGTATGTCTAAATAGTTCAAGCTCAAATGGATCACGTCGTTTGACTTGGAGTTGGTGACTTGGTTGTAGGGACAATTCATAGATAACCTAGGTATGTCTAGGGTCATATTCATATGAGCCCTTTACTTCACCACTTTAGATCGAGTGCTTGTAAGTCTGAAAACCAAGTAGGGTCGAGGTGCCACTAGATTTCGAGTAACAAAAAACTAAATAAAAGGCAGAAACTTAAATACTTTGACACGCAATCTAAAGGGTAAAATAGAGACTAAAGATGACAAGAAAAACAATAACTTCAAAAGACTTTATAACAATTGAAGGGCCTGATGATATCTTACTCCTTTGGATATGATTAACAATAATTTATCTTGCTTTGTCAGATACCTTGGGCACCCAAACTCGTAACTAATGACTACCTACTTGGTGCACTTGTTAAAGCCATCGGGCATAGTAACAAATTCCACTACAAGAAATTGCGCTTTTTGTGATGCAAACATTCGTCGTTAAAGACTTCTAAATTCATCGTAAATGTTTTTACGACAAAACTGACGTCGCCGAAGCCGATTCCAGCTCGTCGCGTTAGCTTTCTACGACGAGTTTAGGTCAATCGTCGCAAAAGATGTAGTTTGTCGCTGAAGGTCGAACGTTCTGCGACGAATCACTGGTATAGGCGACCAAAGTTGTCGTGGCAATGTTTTTGCGGCTAAAATATCATTGTGGAACATATGACTTTTGCAATGACATAATTCTTCTCATATACCTTTAGCGACACTCTGCTTTGTCGTAATTGGTCATTATATTTGGTGATGAAATAAGTTGTTGCTAAAAGTCATTAATTTCTGGGTTTCAATATGCTTCATTTTTCTTGTTCATTTGTTAACACCAGCGACGGATCCAGGATAGGGTAGAGCACTGGGCCACATTAGGAAAAGAGGCTGAGAGGATTGGACCGTAACCCTACGAACATTAAAAAAATACCTAAAATCGAGAATTTACAAGGGATGTACTAGCTCTGGATCCAGGAGAGGGCTGGGTCGTGGCCCGGTGGCGGCCCTCTAGATCCGCCGCTGGTTAACACACTACCAATAACTTACGGCTTGGGCTTATACGCAAAAATGGTTCTGCTTAGATATTTGCAAGGTAATGTATTGGATTTTTAATAGAAAATAGGATAAAATAAACTAGCACAATCCAAATCTCATCTTCTAATGCCTCATCTTCATCTGAGCTTCTGCCTTCCAATAACTGATATTCTAAGATAAACAAATTTCTCAAAACTCTCTAATCTAATCAAGTTCACACCATGAACATGATTAACCTATACATAATACCATACCATACATAAGTCGATGTTAACTTGTTCACCATTTATGACATTTTCAATGTTCAATAGAAGCAACTCTACACCTAAAAACTCTACACTATAATATATAAAAGCACTAAGTATCCATACTTGATAGTTGACAGTCATGATAAACATCCCGATCCATCTCTCGAGTACTAGTACCATTATTCTGTAATATCTAG
Source organism: Linum tenue (assembly GCA_946122785.1). Classification (NCBI taxonomy): domain Eukaryota; kingdom Viridiplantae; phylum Streptophyta; class Magnoliopsida; order Malpighiales; family Linaceae; genus Linum; species Linum tenue. The sequence goes on from CAMGYJ010000006.1 coordinate 80,961,882, forward strand.
CATTTGCTATTCTCCCTAATTAAGCAGGGGAGTGGTCTCATCTTTTCCGACACAAAAGGACAAAGTTCTTACATTCAAGCAAGTTCATATGCAAATAGCATAATCAAACCACAACTACGCATCCAGTTTGGTTCAGCTAGTTTCCAACCAAGTTAGGGAAATAGAAATTGGAGGGAAAGCTTAAGGTAAGATAGTTTTTTCTGTTGAACATATTGACGTGGATGTTGTATAAGCTACCGTTGATGTTGTAGACTTACCTCAATCCTCTTGTCACCTTCCAACGCTCAATCCTACTGTTAATGAAAAGAATGTTTACATTGATCCTCTACCTATGATGCAAGCCAAGTTAAAAGCTTTAGAAAACAAAACTATGGATAGCCAATCCCAATGCAGAACAGAAAATCATTTCCCTACACCCATTTCGTGGAATAAGACACAATTAATCACAACCTTTCTTCCTTGAACTAGGTAAAGCCTACGTGTCTTCACAATATGAAGATCATAGCACCAAATGTTTATTCTCGGTAAATTGTGCCTTCACAATATAAAGCCTCTGTGTCCTCACAAAATCATTTCCCTACCTCTAGTTGGCTTAGGGACGGGTATGGCGAGGTTGGTCAACGAACTTTTTTGTTGTTGATTGTGAATGATTGTTAACAAACTTTCCATTAAAACTTGGGTATAGCTAGATTGGTTAAAGTGCTTGTTAATTTGAGATATGGAATTGACCAACACATTCATTTAGTTGCGAGACCAAGTAAACATGACGGTGGTAAGGAAAAACCTGAACAAGAGCTCAAATGCATTCTTCTTTTTGTTGGTTCATAGTCTACATCGAGTTCTGGTCCTGCTACTTTATGTATCAGAGTTAATTTATCTTTCTCCTCAATTGGGGGGGGGGATTTTTGGGATAAGAAAAACACATTTAGTTAGTTGGTATACCAAGTAAACATGATGGTGACTATATTATTCTTAGTTGCCACATGAGTTCATACAAATGAATGTATTGATAACATTAGTATATGTGGCAACTGAATAGTTAAACGGGGTAGAGTTCTGCATATTAATATAAGTGGGAGAGTTTGGAATTGATTTGATAGCCAATTAGGTGAAATTTGAGTTCCTTTAATTTTGTGGTGCGAGTTAATTAGCATTGACAATTATTCTTTGTATTAATGTTTCACCGTCATTTATTTAAGCTCTTTAAAGACGTCAACCACCAGATTTTCGAAAATTAGTCTGCAAATGCAACTCGAGTTCAACTTTGGAGCGATTCTCCAATTCTGCTTGCAAAATTTGCATCTTCGTCTGATCTAGAATTTCTCATTGGCCAGCTCTATTTACTTTTGACATTGGTGTCATCGCCATCCTCAAGTGGTGACGACATTACTCCAGCGCTGATTTCTTCCCTGCCAACTCAAATAACTCAAGTAATTCATGTTCTTAAAGTCTTGTTGCAACTGAATAATTTTAGAAAATAAAGTTGTCCATAATTGCAATCTATACTCAACCCTTAAGTTGATGTTGTTCAATATATTGTTCAATATTATAAAATTAGTTATTCGTCCACTACCATATCAAATATGCATGCTAAACTTATACTAGAGCAATAAATCCAAACGTTAAAGAACAATCGTGTGACAATGATTTGTACACATTTGTTTGAATAAAGAGCTAAACTCATTTCTATCATTCCCATTGAAAATGGTAATGAAATAAAAAAATATATGTCAATGTTTCTATATTATATGTCAATATATAATTCGTGTCATGATCAACAAAGAAAATAAAAATTGAAATAAATATTTCATGGATACATTGAACTCTGTCGAAGTAGAATCATTTTCTTTTATGGTGAATATTGATTATGTATGTATCATAGGAAGCAACTCTCATGTTATCATTTGCGGATTATATTGGCAACACTTTGTTTGTCAACATATATGTCATTGTTAGTTGTATTTCTTTGTTAGTCATTTTGACTTTCTCATGTTTTCAATACGTTCTAAGCATATTCGAACTAATTTGAGTATTTTTCCAAATAGTTCAAGGTTAAATACCAAACAAAACACACATTATTAGTGTAAATGACACATACAAATTATATAACCATCATCAAACTCTGTCGGCTAATAGATCAGACGTTGTGCTATTATCTAATGGTTGTCAAATAATTTCGAATCAAATACTATCACCAGTAAGATAAATTTTACACAAAACTTGTTTTACAAAATTTTAATTTTCAAGGTTTATCGTGGACAACTCATTCCGGGTCCGCCCCTAACTTCAATGTTGTGATTTGTGAATAGTCAAACCGAAGAAATGTAGCGTGACAAAACAGAAGGCCCAAAGAGGAACTTGTTTTTCTTCTTCTTACAGTGGTGGGCTTTTTCTTTGATCCTCCTCTTGGCGATTTGCATAGGAATTTCAAAAGGAAAAGAAGAAAGAAATGTAATGCATGCGACGGGCAGATGTAGGAATGTGTGCTTTTGCAGTGCCCCCCATCAGTTCAGTCATCATCACACGATTTCTCCGTTGCACCCCCCACGCAAGACGCAACACAACAACTTAATTGTGCCTTATCTCTCCTAAACCAACAAGTTGGTCCCAATAACTCAAGTTGTTGGAAAAAAGTTATGTTGGGTCTCATACCACTCTTTAACACACCTCCTCAAACAAAAATATGCAACGGAGAAATCGTGTGATGATGACAAAAATATATGGGCTTGAAATATACACAGACCCATCATACCTTGTGCTTTAATCAACTGAAAATATTAGAGGTCCTGGAGATTCGAACACACGATCACTTGCCAAACTAGCTCTAATATTATGTTATAAACCAATTGATCTCAATAATAACTAAATTTTTTTTAAAAAAATTATGTTGAATCTTATACCATTTTCTAACAATATTTCCATCCACACCACTACCCCGGGATACCGTACACACGCCGCACGCGAACGCGATAAATAAACAAAAAAACGGAAACAGGGGGAGAAAGTGAAGGAGGAAAAGGCCCCCCATCCGCCCATCGCATTCAAACAGAAATTCACGAGGGGCATGTGAAACTCATGCATTATTATTAACCCCACACAGCCCCCACCGCACTATTATTCACCACCACATCATCACCTTCCTTGCCCTTCCATCCAGGCAAAGCAAACCCAACTAGGATGGCAATGGGTCGAGTTGGGGCGGGTTTTGTCAAACCCAAATCCATGGGTTTATCCGTAAAAAAAACCCAGGGTAAAACTCGTTGGGTTTGAAAAACTCAAACCCAACCCAATCGTTGGGTATCCGCGGGTTCATGGGTACCCGTGGGTTTTTGTGATAAAAAATTTACAATAACAAATTTCTTTCAAAATAAAAGTTTAACATCAATTTTTTCATACAAATTATTCATACAAAAAACAACAATCTAGAACATACAAGCAAACCGCAAATGATCAATACAAATTGTTCAAAATGAAAGATAAACATCTATAAACAACAAGATTAATTGAAATCTTCTTCCTCGTCAAATATGTATCTTCACTCTCCACTCCATAATATTAATTTCATTCTAAACAATTAGAAAGAACAAATTATACATGTCTCCACAAACATAAATAATAATAGTTGTTTAAAGAAGATATATTATTTAGACTATTAAATATACCGGGAAAGTAATTATATGTGTGGGCGGGTACCCATGGGGCGGGTTTACCTAAACCCAAACCCAACCCAACTCGATGAATAGTGTAACGGGTTTAAACCCGAACCCGGCCCAAAACCCGTCAACACGGATTTTACCCGCGTTGGGTCGGGTGGGTACCCGTGGGTTCGGGTTTTGTTGCCATCCCTAAACCCAACCCATAGAAGAAGAAAAATCGCTAGACCAACCTGACCATTCAACCTATAATAATAGTGTAATCGGGTTGGGTTCAAAAAAGTTGTGCGTTAGTTGGATTTCAGATATATCGAGTTACAAGTCACTCAGGTTTGGGTTCATTAGGTTACAAGTTCATTGAGTTGCGGGTCATTCCAATTGTGAGCTCATTGGCTTGCGAATCAGTCGGACTACAAGTTGTTCTGGATATATATTTAAAATAAATTACACTACACATAACATAAAGTAGACCAGAAGGTCATAAAACATATAAGAACATCACTACACCATAAAATTCATAAACCATATGAGATAATTCAAAACTGACCACAAGTTTTTAAAGCATACAAGAAACAATATAAAGCATATCATATGTTTCCTGAAACACAGAGGAAACCTCATAAAACCGACATAAAAATGATCAAGAACCTCATAAAACATACCACAAAATTTATGAAACATATCGGAAACTTACATAAAGTCGACCACAAGTTTTCCCAACCAGATCATAAGATTTTTGAAGCTGACTATAAACCTCGTAAAACTTGCAACAAGTTCTATTAAGTAGACAAGAGATATGCGGGACCACACCAAAACTCTCACTAGAAAGACGAGAGTTGTGATCTTGTAGTGTTTGCTGCGAGCCGAGATGACGCGCTCCGATAGCAGCACAATTTCATGATAAGTGCTTTTCCCCAGTTTTACTACACGCAATAGGGAGGAGAAAGAAGCTAATGATATTGTAGTGTTTGCTGCGAGCCGAGAGGAAGCGGTGGTAATTGGTTAGTGTACTGGGGATCTTCTGATTTTGGTGCTGTGGTTGTTGAGTCAGCAGCCCGGTCCTTTCTATCTTTTGACGCGGTTGGGTGGTTGCAGTTGGCCGCTTCTACCAAGATGCTCGTTTCCTTTCCTGTCTGCACTGGATATGATATGAGAGAAAAGAAAAGACCAAAGATTTACCTGCCACCGACTTTACCTTACAGTAACAGCAAATCTCCTCCAGTCCAGTGCAAGTATGAAAGAATCCCAATAATGATATCTTAACAAGCAGCAAGAGATAGATGTGAATCCCAATATATAACTGAAATGTGCTTTTGAAACTCCACCCAGAATTTAGACAAGGAATTAAAGAATCAACAAAACGGGACTAGTACCAACATATAACAGTAGGAGTTAACAGAGTTCAGTCCATTAAAGGAAAGGAGGAGAAAAGAAGGGAACGATATGCACTTTCTTTCCCTTGCATTCTTTTCTTCATTTCTTCCTCTTCCTCTTCCTTATGACAGACAGAAGAAACTATGTATACACTATAAACATTGGGAGTGCACTTTTCTCTTGACCAACTAAAATAGTCATTTCCCTTTTCCTACTCTCTTCCCAACCCTTTCTTCATTCATTCCTATGGATCACTTGCCAGTGCTATCTCAAAAAATAAAACCTCCCTTTCGAAAAACACATAAAACCAAAAGACTAACATCCTTTGCCAAGAATGTTCTCATAATTACTACTGCTACTACATATTCATCATCTCTACGGGCTAAATCATAATGTTAAAGAATTGAACCTTCCATCCGAGCTACTTGATCAACGACTGTAGCCGATGAACACTACCCAATAGACGATAATGGCTGCTGCAAGGTGTTGGATTCATGGGAAAATACCGCCATTACCCGCTCCTTTGTAAGCTGTTCTGACCCTTGTGCTGGCTTGATCACAAATGTGTGGAACACCATATCATTCCCTGCAGCCAGTTTAGACTCTATCACATTGATCTGTGCCTCCTTGAACAATTGGATCACCCTCGACGCTGGATGCGAATCCAAAGGGCACCTCACCCTCACAATCACCTCATCGTGGGAGGAAGCTTGAACTTCCACATCCGTAACACCCCTGCTGATGACATTGTTTTCTCGGATGGAATTACCCTCTGATCCCGGCTCCCTTGAGCTGCTGCTCCCCCCTAACTTCTCCCTCTCTGCTTCCATCAGCTTCACTTTAGCTTGAAGCTCATTTATGTATGCAATGGCATCTCCCAACAAGGAAGCCTTGTCCATCTTTGAGATGTTTGGCACCACAGCTCTCAAAGCGTAGAACCTTTGGTTTAGCTTCTCTCTCCTCTGCCTCTCTGCTTCCACATGATTCAATGGTTCTTCCCTTCCGTTCGCCGGTTTCCTTCCCCTCTTTCTGGGCCTCTTGTCATCAGCACCTGCTGCTCGCGGATCATCTTTCCCCACTGTGGCTTCAACATCTGAATGTTCAGACTCGGCGCAGGCAGGCCGAGCAACGACCGAAGGCCCACCAGAAAAATCAATCTGCATTTGCACCACCTGCTTCTGTTGTTGCTGCGGGTAATGGTTAAGCCTAAACTCTTCCCTAGCTCCATTCACAAACTCTTGAATGTTATTTGCTGCAGTTGCTTTCATACCGTGTACCTCCCCCTGGTTGTTTCCTTGCTTAACGCTGAAACTATGCGCTGCCCAGTTCGAACCATGGAAACCATTTCGTGGCCGGGTGGTGTCGTGGTATGAGGATGCCGCCGGAGTCCTCTCCTCCATCTTCCTCACCGCCAATTTCTCCCGATGGCCATGGCTGTGGTGGAGGCAATGATTTGAATTGTTCAAATCTGTCCCGAATATTTTGGGCGCACCCGAATTCGCAAACCCTGAAATCTCGTCTTTCTTCTCATTCGCCACCGCGGCGGGAGGTACCGATACCGGGACAACCACCGGCTTAGCTCTCATAACCGAAGGGCGAGAGGAGAAGCAAGAGGCCAGGGACTGAACCAATTCGACGCTCTCAGGGACCGGCATCACAGATCCCAATTCGAGAACCCCGACATCAGTCGGCACAAGGACGATGGTCTGAATCCCGGCGGACTTGGAGAGAAACGACCTAACGCAGTAATCGGGGGTCGATTTCGATTTCAGGGCGTCGGAGATCCAGACGTGTTTTCCGGATGCGAAACATTTGCCCGGCCCGCCTTGGCCTCGAGGGAAAGAGAAGTACATGGAGGCGAGGAAGAACATCTCGGTGTCGGTGACCCGGTCCAACCCGAGGGCATACTCGTCGTCATCGTCCGACCCGCCGAACAACTGCTGGAGCTTGTGGATGACCCGCTTCCTCATCCGCTGCTGGGTTTCGTCTTCCAGGAGGAGCCGGGTTGCCGGTTCGGAGGCGGCTGCTTCCCCTTCCCGGGGCTCCCTGCATGACCCGTCTGCCCAACCCAGGACCCAGTCGCCGGACTTTGAATACGAAATCTGCCAGAAAATTGCATAGTTCCAGCTGAAGTTGCAAGGGTTGGGCCGCTCCACCAGATCGGAGAGCTTGTTCTGCAAATTCTCGTCGCTGCCCATGGTGGTTAACAGATTCTCATTCGGCACCGCGTTGGTTACCAAATGATCGAAAGCTAGGGTGCCCAAAACGGCAGAAATTACAGCTTTATCTTCTTCATTCCACCCCCCGCCTCCCGCCGTACTGCTCACCCCAATCTTCATTTCCGGACAAAGGAAAGAGACAAATACCAAACAACTCTCGACCTCAAACTCAAAGGGGGAGGGCGAGCTTCCAATTTGATAGATATCCCTCAAAAATCCAAATACGAGGCCAAATTCCCAGAAACCAACGGAGCAGAACGAGGGGCAGCTAGAGGATGAAATCTGGCGAATTCAGTCTTACAAGAAGACCAATCTCCCACATTTTTTCTTCGCTAAAGTTGGCAACAGATCTCAAGTACTCCAAACCAAACTAAGAGGGCAAGCGCCGAATTGAGAGACAATACACACCGCCAAAAGCAAGTAGCAGAAACTTCTAAACTGCTGCGAAATCTCCTAGGAAACCAACAGTTTCGGCAGGAGGGATTATCGGGGCAGACAAACGGTAACAAAAGAAGATTTCCCCGGAAAGCAAACAGCAAGTCGAGCTTTCCAATCGACGGAGTTGAGAAGGAAACGAGAGAGAAAAAGGGCTTCCTTCTTTCTTTCCTTAGTTCATTTACCAGATATCGCTTACAGGGACCAAGGGAGAGGGAGAAGAGAAGGAGAAGAAACAGAAGGAAGAGAGGCGATGAGATGAGAGGGATCTTGGCTGTGGTTTGCTATTTTTTCTGTTTCTGTTTTTTTGTTTATTTTTTTGTTGCTTTCTTTAACTCGTTTACTGCGTTAAGTTGGACCGTGGTTAAGTAGAGGCAGAAAGAAGATTAGATGAGTTCAAAAGTAACCATGGTTAACTCTTTCTGATTAACGAATATTATAAATAAACAGTATCCCCACGAGAAAAAAAAACATGGACCGCATTTGTTTTGTCTTATCTAAAATTATTTTTGATTAATTAGGGAGTGTTATTTGCAGCTCTAAATAATATTTATGTGTAATTTTCCAACCAAAAAAAATATTTATGTGTAATTTTAAAAATTAATTTTATATTAATGCCAATTTTATAATAATCGAATCAGATCAACTGCTGGGTTAGTACAACCTTCAAACCATTTACGATAACGGTCTGGTTCATTGCTTGAACTATTATTGATAGACCAAACGACTTTTCACGATTGAACATAAAACCTGATGAACCACTACGGTTTAACTGGTCCACTGTTTCACTATTTTAACCACAAAGTTTTTAAAAAAAATACTTTAATGTAAACTAAGACCATCAAGCCATGATTATTAATGTTCCTCTTCTCATTTTCCAATCTTGTTGTCGTTTTTATGTGGTCTACTACCAACTGGCACCATAATTTTTAACTTGAATTAAAAAATTATTAATTCTTTTTTTAGATGGTTTGAATGATTTTTTAGATATTTTGATGATGATATGAATTTGAATTTGTTTATAATCAATGATAACTTCATTCTTAAATTAGTGTAATATACATGTCTTGTATGTTACATACATCATGAACGGTTCTATCAACGGTTTACTAATGATTTTCTATCGGTTAACCACTGAACCCTAAACCACTAATGTTTTCGTTTCAGCCACCGGTCCGATGCTGAAAACATAGACAATTACTCATCGTCAATATATAGTGTGACGATGAGTAGAGCTCAACCTTATTATGACCAGGTGAGTTTTGACCCGACTCGTGAGCAAAACTGGACAGACATGAGCATAGCTTCCAACCCGTCCCGACCTGACCCGGCTAGCTTGTTCATCTGCACGCATAGTACCCTACCATACAACACATCATAATCATCTTAGCCACAATTCTCATTTCCACCTATTCGTGAAAACTGAAAACTCAAAGGCCCTGAACGCTTCCCTTTTTAATTCTCAACAACCATTTTGCCTTCCCAATTCTGTGATTGATCTTCCCTTTTCCTTTTTCATACCTTCATTAGCTTCTCAATAAACTTAGCATTGATTGCAATATATCCCTTTTTTCGATTCTCCGTACCTCTAATTGCCATTTTTTTTATTTTCAATTACTTAGGTTAAAGGGAAGATGGACACCAAACTAAGAATCACTAGATATGCTCTTAGCCTCCATTTCTCTTATATGTCACTCCGACTCGTCTTCTGTTATTGATGATTGATGACGGATCATCCCTTTTTTCACAGTTCCCTTTGTTTACTTTGAGTTGTTATGCTCGGAGAATTAGAAGTATTCGACTCATATCTTGCTCCGTTACTTTTCCTTTGTCTTCCTTTCCATTTATGTTTAGTGGCTGCAACATGTTTATGACTCACATCTCTGTCTCTTGGGCACACTTTGTTTTTCCTTTGTTCTGGATGATAAAAGATGTATCCAATGGCAACCATCTTTTTGGTTAATTAGATGCAAACCTATAACATATTTGCTCTTCTTTTTTTAAGTAAAACATCTGCATTTTATTAAGGCCTCGTGGGCTCTTTGTCCAAAAAAGGGAGAAGAAAGACTGGGGGAGGTCTAGAACCCATCAATTGTTTTTGGGCATCCCAGTTACACTTAATGTAGGCCAAAAGATGGGCAGCTCCATTACATTCTCTTTTCACAAAATGCCACTGGATCGAGCCAAACCGAGCTGCTTCGACCTTCAGTTCCCTGATCAGCCGTCCAGCTTCCAATCTTGTCTTCTCCGTTTTCTGCAGAGCGAAAAATGCACTCTGACAATCTGTTTCGATGATAACAGAGGTCAGACCATGCATCTCCGCCGGCTGAATGTTGAAGACGATAGCTTTAAATTCTACCAACTCCAATGACCATCTGATCCTCTATCTACAGACCGCCGCCATAATAAATTTTAGTTTCCTTTGTATAGTTATCTTTCTATTTTATGATTGCTACTAATGAAAATTCGTATCCTCTAGTGCATTATTTCATATATGCATGTTAGGTATGTGAATGGCAGAAGAAATTGTCATCCAAACGTTCCCTAATCAGGGGCCCGCAGCCTTCTTTAGGAACTCCCGAGTGGCCATGATGGCATTTCCGATGATCGGTAGACGATGAGGATGGCAATGTCTCTGATAGTGATTGTCATTTCCCCCTCGAGAAAGTGGAAGGTCTGTAATTCAGGGTACCACCTCTCTGACATTGTCGTTAACAAATCATTGTCGATCTCAATCAGCATGAAGTGTCTCATCATTTCCAAACCCGTCCTCTCTAGATACGGCCCGAGTCAGTCATGTAATCTGGGTAAGCGTGAAGTCCCTCTATGGGTGATGGGAATGAGTAATTCCCTCTATGGATGCTTTCTTCATCCGGCATTGCCCCTTATTCTGATGCCACTCGTGTAGCTCTGCCAGATAAGCATCTCGTCGCCCCATATCCTTCTCTTTCGACTTTACATTTGGATCATCATCCTCTTGTTGCCTCTTCAACTACTATTTTGGATATGATTAGGAGCTTCCCTCGTGGTACGCCTTGTGGGAGGGATGGTTTTCGGGCTCAACATCTTATGGATTGTCTGGGTGGAGCTACTGTTGCTAGCTCGGATGATTTGGTCGCCTCTATTACTCGGGTGGTTTATCTTTTCCTTGAGGGTCGATGCCCGCATATCCTTAGTGAGTACATTGTTAGCGCTCCGCTTACGCCGCTTGTTAAGCCAAGGGGTGGTATCCGTCCTATAGCTGCTGGCACTATTTGGAGACGTCTTGTCTCTAAAGTTGGTGCTTGTCTGGTTGGCCCTTCTTTATCTGGCTATTTTGATGGTCTTCCGTTTGAGGGTGGCATTTCTGGTGAAGGAGTCTATTTTGCATGCCTTGAACCGGCTAGATGAGACCCGTGGTGCTGACGTTGGTCTTTCTATGTTGGTGGTCGATTTTCAGAATGCTTTCAATTTAGTTGATCGTGGGTCCATGCTTCGGGAAGTTCGACGTAGGTGCCCAGTTCTTTCCCAATGGGTAGAGTTTTGTTACTCTACCCCTGCCCGACTGTATTATGGGAAGCATAACTTATTGTCTTACTAGGGGGTTCAGCAGGGGGATCCTTTGGGCCCTCTGCTTTTTGCTTTGGTGTTGCATCCTCTAGTGTGCAAGATTAGAGACTCTTTTGACCTGAGTTTGCAAGCCTGGTACTTGGATGATGGCACTATTGTGGGGGATACTTTGGTTGTAGGGAAAGTCTTAGACATGATTATGGATGAGGGCCCTCGTTTTGGGCTTCACCTAAATATGGATAAGACAGAGATTTTTTGGCCTACTGAGGATCCTAGGAGTCGAATTTTAGGTGTTTTTCCAGCCACTATGCCCGACCTTCTCATGGTGTCACTGTTCTGGGTGAGTCTGTCAGTACTTTTCCTGATTTTAGCATTGACCTCATGGCGAAGAGAGTTACCAGGATCGTCGAGCTGATGGACTTGGTTGCGAGGATTGATGATCCACAATGTGAGTTGCTTTTGCTTCGGGCTTGCACTGGTATTTCAAAACTCTAGCTTTGCATACTTGCTCCCCTCGTGTTTTTGGGCCGACCCAGCTCTCTTTTAACACAGCCCTCGTTCTAGTTTAGAACGTATTGTCACTGCTTCTGGGCCAGGGTTCGGTGATTGGCAGTGACGAGTTGCCACCTTCCCTTTTCATTTAGGTTGGCTTGGGGTATATGCGGCTGGAGATGTCCTGCACTATGCTTTTTTGGCATCTCGTATGCAGTCTGCAGGTTTGCAGGCTAAGCTACTACGTCCTTCTGTTATTTTCTCTCATGGCCCTGCTTTTGATGACGACCTATGCACATTAATGAGTTTACATGTTCTGATATCTTACGTGACCCTAGCGAAGTTGCTGCCCGAAAACTTATGAAGAAATTGGCAGACATATATTTCGCGCAGGTTGCTGCAACTTCAGATTCTGTTTTCTCGTTGACTACGCGCCAGGTTGCTTTGTGGAAGTCCCAGCAGAGCACGTACTCTTCTGATTGGTTGCGTGCTGTTTGTATTGCTGGGTTGGGCTAGACTACGAATGGAAGGACATATCATAATGTGCTCAGTTATCGACTGGGTGTCCCGTTGTTTTTGGTGCATAGGCCATGTTCTGCTAGTTCTCGTATCTTTGATGGTGATGTCTTTGGGGATCATGTTGTGTACGGTGCTGGTATTGTGGGCATTAAGCATCGACATAACCTTGTTCGAGACACCTTATTGGATATATGTTACAAGTCTGGGATTTCTGTCGGAAAGGAGATTGGTATCGGTTTGGTTGATTGGCATGGCAGACCTCTTCTTCCTGCAGACTTGCTGCTTTATTTCAAGGATAGGGGCGAGATGTGTGTATTGATCTGACTGGGTCTTCACCTTTGACTCAGACTAGGATGACTAATTTCATGCCAGGCCGAGTTGTTGCTAATGCTTCTCGCCGAAAGTGTGCTAAGTATCGGGACTTGTGTATGGCGGTTGGTTACGGGTTCCTGCCCTTTTCTTTCTCTTCACTGAGAGAGTTGGATACGGATGCTGTGGTTTTGCTCAAGCGCGTCCAAAAAATTTCCGTGGCTCAGGATGCAGGGTCTCGGGCGGCCACGTACATTTTTACTAGACTTAGCTTTACTGTCGCTAAGGGAGTGGGAGTCCAGATTATATCTAGACTGCCCACTAATTTCTTGTAGACCTTTGTTTTCCCACAATTAGTGACTATATACAAGATGACTTAGTGAAAGGAAAGCAAAATACAAAGTTTCAAAATACTGAAAATTAAAGTTTTAGACGGTACGGCATGCCGACCGGATTGTTGTGCAAAATTGCACGAGAGTGATGTGTTGCTTGCTCGGTTAAATACCTCGCATCCCTTAGTCAAGGATCAATATATAATCGAGGATCGTATATCGCGACACCCATCTATATTTTTTTTTTTGAATGAAATCAGATTATTTTGATTACAAAAAAATAAATCACAAACGTAAAAGCAAGTAGGTACCCTAAGAGTCTCTTCGTCCATTTTTTGGCAGTTGCATGTGAGAACCCCGCTTCTAGGGATTCTCGATAGTGATTTTCGACACACGTGAGATTGGGAATTAGGGTTGAGATTAGCGATTTATATGAGAAGAACATAATAGAATTGGGAATCTGCCGAAGTCTTGGATTAGGAGAGGATAGAAATTAGGAGTTGAGAGGAGAGATTAAGGTTCAGGAGAGATTCTTCTTAATATTGTTCTGGATTGATTATGACATAAACCCAAGGTACATATTTAGAGGGAAATACTGGAAACTCTAATAATAATCCTAATACGACTAAATCTCTACTAACCATAATTATAATTATCCTACCTAATATAATAATAGAAACCCAAACAAATGTGTTTCTGACAATCCATCTACCTTGAAAACAACCTTGACCTCAAGGTTGTAGTTGACTTCTACCTCTTTGACCTTCCGCTTTCTTCGTTTCCAGTTGCGCTCCAACTCGCTAATTAACTCGTCTCGCGCAACTCCAACTCTCCTCATCTCTTCTTCGCCCACGTGACACGTGTCACGATCACCATAACTAAACAATTCTATTTCAAAGTCCACAAAATAAGAGTCGGAGAGTTCCTTGTGCTCATCATTAACCACCTTGTAATATTCAAGGAATTGCTCCATTGATTCTGCCCATAGCTTCTCCCAACCTTCTTTTCCTACACCTTGGATTCGACCCACCTTGATTTGGAAGAGAGGGGTATGGCCCAACCCAAGGTCAAGTCTCTCATTAATCCACTTATCTTTAAATTCCTTGGGGCCTGGCTCCTTTGGAAGTCCACCAACTAAACTTTTAGACTCCTCTTCTTTTTCCTCTAAGCCCACCTTCTTTAAAACACAATCCATATTGGGCTCAATCCTTTCCTGGAAAGTAGATCCAATAAGAGAGCAAATTAGTTGCCCAAGTCTACCTTGACTCGGCCCGCTTTGTTGCTCCAGCCCAGCAAACATCTTCGCCTCTTCCCAGACTGCTCCTTCTAACTCAACCAGGCCCACAGTCCAAGTATTTCGGCCCAACAGAAGAAACAACAGCTGTTGTGGTGGTCTTTGGGCCAATCCTCCAACCCTAGGATTTCCGAGAGAAGGAACGCGGTCGCCACCCACCGTCTTCCTCGCTTCCTCTTCTTTCCTCGTCGACGAACCGGCTCTCCCGCGGCACAGCGGCCAGCCGCAACCCGCCGCCGTCTTCCACTCCGCTTCGTCTTCTCGTCTTCGCACAACGCCGCCGCTGCACTCCTTCTCCATCGGACAATCCTCTGTCGCTTCCTCTCTCCTCGACGGCACCCGCTTCTCCTCGTTCTTCGGCGACGAGTCACCCCACTCCTTCTCCGGCATCTCAACCATCCGGCGGCATGGACAACAGCCCGCACCCGGCCCCGTCTTCGAGGTTGCCTCCTCGCCGATCGACGACTCCACGGAAGCCGCCATCAATCGAGCGCTCGAAGCTGACCCGCTGATCGCCGGCCGTCGCGCCTCCCACGCGATTCGCGCCGTCGGTGGAGATTCTCAACGACCCTGCTCCTTCGTTGCTTCGCGTCAGCGATCGCTGCCAACTTCGCCCTCCTCCTTCCTCTCCGCTGAGGGTTTCCTCTCGTCTCCGCCTCCAGCCAACAGCCAATCTCACGGCGAAGAGGCAAGCTTGGGCCGGCGACCATCCCTTCCGCCACCGTGTTGGACGATTCCTTCGCCTCTTTCTTCGACGGCGGTGAGCAATCAATCAGACGACACATATCCGACTCCGCCCTCATCTTTGGCTCTACCTCCTTCCGTCGTTTTGACAGCTTCCAATTAGGTGGAAGCAGATTTATCGGCCCCCTTCCCACAGCCTCCAATTTTCCAATGGCAACGCTATCAGCCTCCATCCTCGCGAGGTCGTGGGAATTGGAAGCTGGCGTGGCTACGACAATTGAAGATGCAGCGTCATCTCGTGCGGGAGCAGCTGTGGTCGAAGCAGACCTGGCCCCAGTTACGATGATTTTGACGGAAGCACCGTCGAATGCTTGCGAGCAGGACGAAGCTCTAACGCTGACCAGCTCAATCGTCTCTTCGGTGATTGGTGTCTCCCGGCTTGCTCCCGAGATTGTTCCATCTTGTTCGAGCATGATTGGGAACGCAGGCTATCCCAACCAATCTTCGAAATCCATATCGGCAGCTGTGACCTTTGACAATAGCAGTGCGTCCTCCTTCATCGGCTCTTCTGATGCGATGGTTGCGGCTTTAAGTGGAACATCTCGTTCGATGTTCCCGGACAACGGCAAGGACGAGGTACCCTCGTTCTTCCACACCTCTTCTAGCTTCAACTTCAACATCTTTGTGAGTTCGATGATTGACAGCTCGAAGTTGGGCGAAATCATGGTACGAGGGCCACAACCGGGCTCTGATACCAATAATGAGAACCCCGCTTGTAGGGATTCTCGATACTAATCTTCGGCACCCGTGAGATTGGAAATTAGCGTTGAGATTAGGGATTTAGATGAGAAGAACATAATAGAATTGGGAATCGGCCGAGGCCTTGAATTAGGAGAGGATAGAAATTAGGAGTTGAGAGGAGAGATTAGGGTTTAGGAGAGATTCTTCTTAATATTGTTCTTGATTGATTATGACGTAAACTCAAGGTACATATTTATAGGGAAATACTGGAAACCCTAATAATAATCCTAATACGACTAAATCTCTACTAACCATAATTATAATTATCCTACCTAATATAATAATAGAACCCCCAAATAAATGTGTTTCTGACATGGCAAGACGGAGGTTCAACTGGTTTTAAGAGCGGAGGGTAGTAGGAAATAACTCAAAAAATTTATTAGGTTGTAGAGGATCGACCTTAACAGAAACCACATATAGTAATTGGAATTCCTGGAGTGGGGGAAGCGAGGGAGAAAGAATTGTGAAGTGTGGTTGAAATGGGGAGGGAAGACTAAATTTATAGGAGGAGGAAATCGTTGGAGAGAGAGACAGTGAAGTCACCGTGACCATCGATTGCAGTGAAGATATTGTGTTTGTCAAAGACGATGATGCGAGCGGATTGCTGACGTGGGACGCTATGAGACATCAGATCTGGGAGGAAAAACAGAATCTGCGCCTCACTGCATCCGACAGGCGCGGTTAAAGGGTGGTGACACGCAGATCTCTGACATGGACCGCACTGTATTCACTGTGTTTCTCAATGATAGTGAATACGTCGTTGTCCATGTCAGCGATCCGCGTCGTCCCGCCCGTAAACTGCAGCCGTCGAATGGGGTGAGACGCGGATTTTGATTTCCTTCCCAAATCTGACGCCTCACCGCGTTACACATCAGGGATGACTTATTCACCGTATTTGACAAGCGGGGATGGGTCAAAAAAATTTAAGAACGTGTGTATTTAGGAAAAAAAATTGATCCTCTGAATTTTAAAATTGGATAAATCTCCTGAATGTAGAGGTGACAAATGGATTTGATCCATGGATCCAACGGATTGGTGGATTCATGGATTTGATCAAGTGGATTGGTGGATTATCCATGAATCCAAATAACATTCTCAACCTTGGACTAATATGTAAAATGCGAAAAATGTAGGTACTAAAATGTAATAATAAAAAAAATTAGGTACCAAAACATAATTTTCCAATGATATTTTTCATATAAAAATGAAAATTGAGATAGCAAAATGTAAAATATAAAAAGCATAAGTATCAGACCGTAATTTACCACTTGGATCCATGTATCATTCCATGAATCCACCAATTCAATTGAATTTGGATCAAATGGATTGGATTTAAATGGATTGGATTAGTTGGATATTTTTAATGGATTGGTAGATATGATTGGTGGATTGGATTGAGAATTGCCACCTCTACCTCTCCTGAATGTATAGACTAATTCCAGGTTGTAAAAGATGGTTAACTAACATTACTCTGCTGCATAAGCTGATTCCAAAGAGACATCCCTCACTCATACATACGTTGCAGATGAGTCCTCGATACCAAACGTCACAAACTTACCACCTCCAGCTATTACTCGTTGTAGATCTCCATCAACGCATCAGGTGACCAATCGAAAGTAGTACCAACAACAGATTCCAACCACTTCATTTCTTCCATAAGTTCATTCAATTTCCTGTATATCTCCTGACAATGTGTACTAGACCGATCATCAGCGATGAAAGAATGAACCTCATTGTTAACCTCAATCCAACTCCAACCAGGAACCTTCTTCACTTTCCGTTCCTTCATTAGCCTCGTTAGACTGGCTTTCTTATCCCACTTCCCAAGACGTGCATACATGTTTGACAAAATGACATAACTACAATGCTCACCTGGTTCCAGTTCAAGCAGATGGCTCGCCACTTGCGTAGCTAGGTCCAGATCACCACAAGCTCTGCAAGCAGCCAGCAGAGTTTTCCACACCATTGCATCTGGTTTGTGAGGCATTGATTCAATTAACAGCTTTGCCTCATTTAGATGTCCAGCTCGGCCTAAGAGATCTATTGCACAGGCATAGTGCTCCATCCGAAGTGGAATCCCATAGTCCGATGCCATGGTTTTTAGGAAATGACGGCCTTGGTCTACTAATCCAATGTGGCTGCATGCAGTCAGGACTGCAACAAATGATATATGATCCAACTTCACTTTTCTCTCTCTCATCTCAGAGAAGAGGTCTAGAGCGACATTAGCCTGGCCATGTTGAGCATATGCAAACAATATTGAGTTCCAGGTGATTGATACGTCTTTCGTGGTCTCATCAAAAGATTTTTTAGCATCTTCTAGCATTCCACATTTAGAATACATAAAAATTAATGCACTAGCAACGAAATTGTTTGACTGCAAACCTGATTTGACTGTCAAAGCATGAATCTGTTGCCCTAATTGCAGAGTGGCTAGATCCGAGCAAGACCTAAGGGCAGCTGAGAAAGAATAATGATCAGTGTCCAGCAAGGATCTCATATGCTTAAAGAATTTCAAGGCGTCCTCACTTAGCCCGCTTTGTGAAAATCCAGTTAAAATGGAGTTCCAAGAGACCCGATCCTTGGATTCCATAGATTGGAATACAGCCAATGCATCCTGCATTAGTTTATCATTGCAACTGATGTACATGGCCATTACTGCATTGCAGATAGGCACAGAATGTTGGAGCCCTTTCTTAATCACCAATCCATAGAGAGATTTTCCAAGATGAAGTGTTCGTTCAGAACAAGCACTTAAAATGCTGGTATAAGTATATATGTCAGGCTCAAACCCAAGCTCTTGCATCTCCATGAAAAGTCCATATGCAGCCTCCTCTTTGTCATGGGCAAGGTATGCTCCCAGCATTGAATTCCATGTGACTGTATCCTGAGAAAAAACTGCACCATCAAACAGTCTTTCCGCATCCTCCAAGGAACCACATTCAGAATAAGCAGTGATTGTTGCATTGCACACGGTGTTCTCAAATTCCACCCCACATTTTATGGACTTACAGTGAAGCTGCATTGTTGACTTATAAAAGTCTGCATCATCAAGTAACGTGAGAAGAGGAGACAAAGATCCATCATCGTGGCTCACGCCTTGCTTCTCCATGCAACCAAACAGCCAAAATGCAGTGCCACGGTCCCCAAGCTTTACAAACCCAGAAATTATGGCATTCCATGATACGGAGTTGCGCTGAGGCATGTCCTGGAACACGATAAGAGCATCGTCAACTCTCCCACACTTGGCATACATATCCAGGAGGGCACTTCCTGCATAGACACTCTCCTCAAAACCCATCTTAACAATCAGGGAATGCAGTTGCTCTCCAGCTTCAATCCAGCCAGCAAGAGCAACACCCTTTAGTAGACTGCCAAAGTTGTACAAGTCTGCATAGAACCCACATCTCCCCTTATAAATTTGAACCTCCCAAGCAGTTTTCAAGTTCCCAGAATTCACGTACCCAGTAATCATAGTGTTCCAAGTAACAGCATCTCTTTGGGGCATTTCCTCGAACAGTTTGCAAGCAACATCAAGACCACAAGAGCGACAACGCACGTAACGGTTCAAAAGGTTGTTGGCCGTATAGATATCGGAAAGTGTTCCAACTTTGATGACCTGACAATGCGTTGTCGAAGCGCGGGACAAAGCATAAGCAGAGGCAAAGCGCTCTATGACTGAGCTCAATCCTCTCATTAGTTCATGAGACCAAGCTTTAGCAAACTAGCTGGTGCTCTAAGTCGCCATATAGGCGGCCGCAGCAAGCAATAGCCACCGCGGCTTCTTCCTCCTTCCGGCGATTGCACCAACGAGAGAGGGAGCGAGAGACCAGAGCAAGCGAGGAGTTCCTTCTCATCCCGTCCCGCATTAGGAAAGTAAAAAGGAGGAAAGAGTGACAATGGCGTCGTGTCACTCGACTTGGTAGATAAAGGATAAAGAAAACGAAACAGGGTAAAATACAACAGGTACGTATAAAAATTCGATTTCGTTTGGTCAGAGTCGGACCATATCCACGCAAAGCTAAAAAAACTTAATGAGATAAAATACCTTTTTATTTAGGAGAAATTTTATAATATTATATAGTATTGGTGTTATAGGTTTTTGTCTTTATGGTACAATTTAAAATTGTACTTTTAACGTTATGGTATAACTTCAGTTTGTACCTATACTATTTTACAAATTCTTTTATGGTACAACTTGAACTTGTACCCTTATGTTATGGTACAACTTCACAACATAAGGGTACAAATTCATTTATGGTACAACCCAAACTTATACATTTTACGTTATGGTACAACTTTAAGTTGTACATTAAAGTACCCATGCTTTATAGCATAGTAGAAGTTGGCACGATAATGTTGCATCAAGAGTTTGTGATCGTCTTCCTTTTTACGTCTAACTAAGTTTTGTGTTGATGAACTGCCGCACGATAATGTTGCTTGATGTTGGCGAGGATGGTTTGCGTACATCAGGAACATCTCTATATGTCCACCCTCAAGTTGGCACTCATACTCCCATTGTCTATCAGCAGCTTCTCTCTGTCTCTCATCAGCTTCTCTACTAGGGGAATCCATGAAGGCAAAAGAGTTTTAGTGGCTAGAGAGATGTACGAAGGGAAGGTTGAATGGTTTTTGCAAGAAAGAAGGTTGAATGACTAGAGCATTTGATGGCACAACTCAATCTGACAAAAATTGGGTGAGTAGTTGATAACACACCTCAATCTGACAAACATGTGATGAATCTATGACCATCTGAACCTGTTATTGTGTTTTTCGTCATTGATGACGTCATATAAAAAAATTAATATCCAAATTAAAATATTACATGAAAATATTCAACTTTATTAATTATAACTACACATATAAAAATTAATAATAAATAATCTACTTAAGGTGTTGAAATTTACACTAATGGAGATTAACACAAAAAGCTAACTATTGAACTTTAAATTTTTTTAGCTATCACCATTGCAGCAAAAACCCCTTCAATGAGCCAAAAAACAAAAACAAAAAATAGCTCCAAGATTTGGTTTTTTATCTCCATCATTGGAGATGGTCTTATGATGGCAATGGGACGGGTCGGGGGCGGATAGTGCATATCAGTTATCCTACCCAAAGTACTTCGAATTTTACCAGTACCCATACCCACATGTAAAACGGATAGAAAATCAAAACCATGCCCATACCCGTTCGGGTTTCGAGTATCCACAGTTATCCATGGGTAATAATTTCTCTTCATAACTCCAACTAATATATTATATTCACACGTATTCTTACATTACGTAAGAGGAAAAGTACGACAATAATTCACTAGAATGAGGAAAATTAATTATAACAACACAATTTCATGAAAATATTATATTATATGTTAAATATAAAATATGTTAGAGAAAAATAATGATTATTTCTAGACAAAATACATATGCATGTGTATAATCGGGCGGGTTCGGGTTGGATAGTGAGAAACCCATGCTCACCCATTACCCGTAATATTCGGGTTCGGGTTTTACCCGTACCCACTAAATGTCCTTCGGGTTCGGGTTTTATCCTACCCGATTAGTCCGGATTCGGGCGAATATCCATGGTTACAGATATTTTTGCCATCCATATTTGGAGGGCTTATATTGATGGGTGTCTAGTAGGGGTGTTCAAACGAAGTGGTAACCGTTTTAATCGGTAGCATTTGGATAAGTTGGTGGTTAATTTGGATAATTGGTTTGGTTAAATTTTTGGGCTAATACCACTAGAAATACCAACCTTTTTGGGCTAATACTCTAACACTGTCCATACCTCACCATCACACCCAAACTCACATTCCATTCAACACCAAGCCTATTCTGTTTCTCAATACCTACCCCATTCCCAAACTACTCAAGTAAATATGTTTTATCCTCAGCTATTCAATTTAGTGGTCTCCAACCTGATAGCTTATGGATATTAGACACAACAGCTTTTGACCGAATAGCTTGCTCCATAGATATGTTTACCGAGTATAGGAAGGTACATGACATCTTTGTTTATTTACCAAATTCTTCCAAAGTCTTAGTGAGTCACATAGGTACTGTCAAGTTACCATTTGGTTTTTTCCTTTACAATGTGCTCCTAGTGCCCAACTTCTCCTTCAATCTAGTTTCAGTCAGCAGACTTACACATGAATTTCCTCTTTCATTACACTTTAATTTTGATATTTTCCAAATTCAGGACCTTCTAAATAAGAGGACGATTGTTTTAGCAAGAGAAATTAAGGGACTTTACCAGCTTACCTTCTCAAATCAGACCACCAGCAAAGTCAAGCAGCTAGTGTTTTCAACTTCAATACTCAACAAGTAGATTTGTGGCATTGGAAATTAGGACACCCCAACAATAATAGACTTAGTTTGTTGTAGCACATTGATCCTTCTATAACCAGTTCCAAAGTAGATCATTGTAACATTTGTCATTTCTCCAAACACAAAAGACTACCCTTTCATGTTAGCACTACTAATGCATTCAAGCCTTTTCAACTTGTTCATGTTGATATTTGGGGTCCTTTGTCAGTCATTTCTTATGATGGATACAATTACTTTCTTACCATTGTGGATGATTGTTCAAGGGCCGTTTGGGTTTATCTAATGCACCATAAGAGTGAAACCAGGATCTCTGTAAGAAATTTTGCCTTCTTGTTAAAAATCAATTCAATAGTACAAATCCAGATTGTTAGAAGTGATCAAGGAAAGAAATTTGATATGTGTGAGTTTTTCATGGCTGAGGGAATTGAGCACCAAATGTCCTGTGTATACACTCCTGAATAGAATGCTAGGGTAGAACGAAAACACCAACACATATTGAATGTTGTTAGGTCCCTCAGGTTCCAATATGGCATCTCATTACAATACTAGAGTGATTGCATACTGCATTATGTCTATCTTATAAATAGAATGCCTACACCAATTCTCCACAATCTATCTCCCTATGAAGTCTTATACCACAAACCTCCTTTCTTTGGCAATCTGAGGGTATTTGGTAGCTTGGTTTATGCTGGTACTCCTACAGCTAGCAGAACCAAGTTTGCACCTAGATCCAGACAATGTGTTTTATTGGGAATACCTCATGGGATAAAAGGGTACAAGTTGTTTGACATCAACACCAAGAAGGTACTCATCTCCAGGGATGTTGTGCTTTATGAGTCCATCCTTCCCTTCAGAGCAGACAATACTCCCACATCTCCACCTCCTAATCATATCCATGTTGATCTACCTGTTGATTCCAATCCTCCTCCTGATCTGGTCATTCCTATCTCTTCTACTTCACATCCTCGGCCTCCACCATCTCCTGAATTGGCCATCGGTAAAGAGGCGGATGAGGTGGTAGATCATGAAGAACAAGAAGTAATTGAACTTGAGCTAGAACTGGAGCCTCAACAAGATTATGAACCATTTGAAGACCTAAGAGGAGTTATCACTTTCCTATCAAATATGATAACTATGAATTGGATCCAACATTGCAATTTGGAGGTTTTGGTAGTCATACAGCAGTAGCTACAAACAAATATTCAGTGGCTCTAAATGTCGACCACCTCAATGCTGAAGACAAACTATATGCTTTGAGTGTAATCCAACAGGAAGAGCCTCTAACCTACCAAGAAGCAATTAAGCATGAACATTGGAGGAGAGCCATGAGAGAAGAATGGAACTCATTGGAAGAAAACCAAACCTGGGACATAATTTCATTGTCAGCAGGGGAAAAGGTAATTGGTAACAAGTGGGTTTATAAAATAAAACTCAAGCCAGATGGATCTATTGAGAGATTCAAGTCCAGGTTGGCAGCTAAGGGATACACACAAGTCTATGGAATTGATTTCCTAGACACTTTCTCTCAAGTGGCCAAAATAAACTAAGTGCAAGCTCTTCTGGCAATTGCTTCTGTGAAAAATTTGACATTGGAGTAGATGGATGTTTCCAATGATTCTCTTCATGGAGACTTAAATGAAGAAGTCTATATGCAACTGCCACCAGGTTTGGATTTGGAACATCCTGGATCACAGAGAATGGTTTGCAGGTTGAAGAAACCGTTGTATGGCCTGAAGCGGGCTTCCAGACAGTGGTTTGCCAGGTTAAGTACTTTTCTTCTGAAGAATGGTTTTAGTCAATTTGCATCTGACTATTCATTGTTCACAAAGTGGGTTCGAGGCAGGATTGTGGTGATGCTCATCTATGTTGATGACATCATAATAGGAAGGGATGCTTTGAAGGATATAGAACAAGTCAAAAAGGTTATGAGCCAAGAGTTTAAAATGAAACTTCTTGGTCCTTTGAAGTACTTCCTTGGTCTGGAGATCAATAGGAATGCAAGTGGTATAAGTGTTTGTCAGAGGAAATACTCCCTAGAGTTGTTATATGAAACAAATTACCTGGAATCTACGGGTTGTCAAACACCTGTCGATTACAAGGTAAGATTCATTATAATAAACTTAACTTTTAAGGTTCAATGTATTATCTTAATCGTCCAAATTCACACACAATTACTTTGGGTATAAATACTCATCGTATCTTTTATATATTTCAAGTTTATACAATAGTTTATCAGATTCTACATACAGTAAAACCTCTATAAATTAATAATTTAGATTATAAATTATTAATATTTTATAAATTATTAATATTTTATAAATTAATAGTTTTTCCTGTCCCGACTTTAGCCAATGTAAAAAATGAGCAAATTTAATAAAATAATAAGATAATATTTTTTAGAAACAACCTACATAAATAAATTTATTTTTAATTCTATAAAGTAATAATTGTAAAACTATAATTCATAAAAAACAATATAACTAGCATAATCTAAAAAAAATACGAATCTATAGTTGGTTGTTTCTTTTTGAACCTCAATTCTATTAAAAGTTCATTTTGAACTTTTTTTCAGTGTTCACCGCATTTAATTACAGCGAAATTGGCGAAATATGTGTAGATTGAAATTTTTTTAACAAAACGTATGTATTTTGTCACTTTTTTTTAGAAAAAACATGTGTATTTGGGAAAAAAATCCCAGGTATAAGTACATCCCGCTAAAACAGGCTGCTGAGCGCTTCCAAAATCCTTGTGGTAAGATGTTGAAACTCAACTTCTGTCCGACGCCGGAGATGGAGCTCCTCAATCCTCCACGAACATTTCCACCGGACCATTCTTTCTCCTCTTTCAAACTCTTACTCCCAAATTCCCGTTCCAAATTCCATGCCTTCTTCATCTCTAGAAATCCAAGCCGTTCACCCTTGTTACCTAGCTCTAGGAATCTCCGCGTTTCAGCCCATTTCGGTCGCCCCCCCCGCCGCAGAAACTCGCTCCGGAAAAAGCTCAACGGTGATGACCAACAGGTTAGGCAATTGACCTCAATTTCCGCTCCTTCGTTCTCTGATAGCCAGAACCCACCTCTAAATTTAGGAAATTCTAAGGAAAGTTTAGCTCTTGATGAAGAACAAGGGACGGACTATGTTACTGTGGAAAATGTTGTTAGGAATGAGTTGAAACCGAAAGTTGACAAATTTGGGATTTCTGTTCCGTTATCACGGCTGAAGAATTGGATTGATCAGCATAAGCTCGATTCCGCTTATTGGGGTGTTGGGTCTAGTCCAATTTTCACTGTTTTTCATGATATAGATGGCAAGGTAAGGCGGGTTTCAGTTGATGAAAATGAGATACTGGAGAGAAGCAAGATTGCGAGCAATGAGCTCGAGAGTTCAGCTCAAGTGCAGTCGAAAATCTCGTATGCTAAGGAATTAGCTATGGATATGGAAAGAGGGAGAATTGTGATTCAGAAGAATAGTTCGGTAGCTAAATTTGTTGCTTTAGGTGGAGAATCTAGTTTCCGAAGCACAATTCAGGATGTAGTCGCCCACCCTCGGTTTTTCCCCATACTCTCAAGGGTTGGCAAATTGGTTTTGTTTAGTTTAGTTGCAGCCTGGGCACTGAAAAGATTATTGCACTCCGAGAACAAGGAGGTAAAACACTCGGAGTTGGAGAAGGAAATGATGAGGAGAAAGATGAAGTGGAGAAAGGAGAAAGAAGCATTGGAAGGGAGTGGAATGGAGGTTGTCGATGAAGGTTTGGAGAAGGTGCAGATATTGGCAGTTGAGAGGCCTAAGCTGGATAAGCAACAACTTATGAAGAATATATATGAATCGAATGTTGGGAAAGGTAGATTGACAGCTCCAGAAGCTTCTAGTTCCCAAACTATGAAGTCTGTAGAATTTGATCCAAGAATTCAGCAAATCAGAGCCATGGCAAGGAAAGCCCGTAAAATTGAGAGGGAGGAGCAATCCATGGATGAAAAGATTGAGAAAGGTAACCAGAATTTGGACATCGAATCGTTCCAATCTCAAGATTCCACTTCTAGTGAGCTTAGAATGAGGGAATCATTAGATGATCTTGAAGCTGATAAAGATGATAGTTTACACATAGAACCTATTGATTGGAGCAAGTCAATGCAAGATGTTTCGGATAACTGGCAAGGTATGGTCAATGGGGATGATATGGAATCAACTCTGGGTACTAATAACGAATCATCTTTGTCAAGTCAATCTACTGCACCAAAACCAAAGCTTATAAGGTCGGTACAAGAAGCTAGAGAGTTCCTTTCTAACAGAAGATCCAAGAATGTCCAAGACTCTCAGGCTGCTTCATTGAGCATGTCTCATGATAATATGCCTATTGGCAAAAGAAGCCAATTACCCGACATGCATATAAAAGCATCAGCACTGTCTACTTCTTTCTCAAATGATGATGCGAGTGGCAATGACATGGTTGGTAGACAGGCTGAAGAAGTGGCAAATTGGGTGGAGGAAAATAGCAATGAAGTAGAGCCGATATTTAAGATGATTGGGGATGGCTTTAGAGATAGTTTTAAGGTAGCTAGGGAAACTGCAAACCAGAACACAAATACAAGTCTTGATTTATTAAAGCTTGAGTACAAAGACGACGATGGTGAACTTTACTGGATGAAAGATGATGCGCTTAGAGATATAGTTTTTCGAGTTCGAGAAAATGAGTTGTCTGGTCGTGATCCATTTTACATGATGGAACCGGAAGACAAGCATAATTTTTTTGAAGGACTTAAGAAAAAGGTTGAGAGAGAGAATGAAAAGCTGCTTAAAGTGCACGTCTATCTACATGCAAACATTGAAAATCTTGATTACGGAGCAGGTAATATACTACGTTCATCACTGTTTTACCTACACAATCGGATAAGGGTTTTTTTTCCCCCATGGTAATTTTATTGAGCATCATGTATTGAAGAAAAGAAGTAGCTTTCTGTAAGCTTCTTACTGGATTCTGTTATCTACATCTGACAAACTATTCCTTAGTTTAGATACATTATGGCATAGCTGTGGTAAGTCGGTCATTTTCCACTGACTTCTCTGGAAATATTATCAGTTAGCTCTAAATGACTTCGGATTATTGTGTCATGCATCTGTACATGTGAGCATGCACTCAAGTAGCATGAAGCATTATGGAGTTAATTATAGAGCTGACTCGATTTTTTTCCCTTCTTTTTCATGTGGTCTTATAGATG
The DNA here is from genome assembly GCA_946122785.1 of Linum tenue. Lineage (NCBI taxonomy): Eukaryota > Viridiplantae > Streptophyta > Magnoliopsida > Malpighiales > Linaceae > Linum > Linum tenue. The sequence goes on from CAMGYJ010000006.1 coordinate 80,989,087, forward strand.
GCATCAGCCTGTATGATCAAGCAGAAAAGATCATACCACGCTGGAAAGGGCCTCCAACGGAAAAAAACCTTGAGTTTCTTGAAGACGTAATTCAAAAACAAAGGGACACTGTTCTAAATGGAGAAGATGATAGGTCTTACCATTTTGTAAATGGTAAAGAACTTGATAAATTCTCAGAATCTCGGCTGGCCAAGAATATTAAACCTTCTTCAGCAAACCACGTATTAAGAAAGCATATCAACGAGAAGGATCCAAAAGCATCTAGAATCGTTATAGAAGGTAGTGATGGCTCCACTAGACCTGGTCAAAAATCAGGTAAGGAGTTCTGGCAACACACAAAGAAATGGTCTCGGGGATTCCTAGAATGTTATAATGCAGAGCCAGATCCAGAAACTAAATCTGTTATGAAGGATATTGGAAAGGATCTAGACAGATGGATCACTGAAGAAGAAATTCAGGAAGCAGCAGATATGATGACCAAGTTGCCCGAGAGAAATAAGGAGTTCCTGGAAAAGAAGATCAATAAGTTGAAAAGAGAAATGGAACTGTTTGGACCACAAGCTGTGGTTAGCAAGTATCGGGAGTATGCTGAGGATAAGGAAGAGGATTTCTTATGGTGGCTTGATCTTCCACATGTTCTCGTGAGTATACCAATTACGGAATTACCCACTGATTGATCAGAATTGATCTTCCACGGGCTTGTAAACTCGTTCTATATTTTGCATGTTAGATTTCCGGGTTTAGTCGGTTATATTTTCAACATTATGAATGTGTTATGAATTCTCTTTAGGTCTGGTGCGATAAAGATAGGCTTTATCTGCTGTGTTATCAATTAAGCACATGTCATCGTATCAGATTTTTTATTTTTGTGGAACGATTGTGTATTTGTTTGCTGACAGAGAATTGAATCTCTTTCGCAGTGCATTGAGTTATACACAACCGAAAATGGAGAGCAGAAAACTGGATTTTATTCATTAGAGATGGGTGTGGATCTCGAGCTGGATCCTAAACCATGTCATGTGATTGCTTTCGAGGATGCTCATGATTGCAAGAACCTCTGTTACATAATTCAGGCACACTTGGAAATGCTAGGAAACGGCCATGCTTTTGTTGTTCCCAGACCGCCCAAGGTAACTAAGTATATTTGGGTTCTCTTCCAGTCTGTTCTTTTGTCTGCGGTTTAGCGAGAAAGACAAACGATGAGTTATGAACCCTTTAGAATGTTGTCCCACTTGGGAAGATCACCACTCCACCATCTTGTGGTTTAAGATTGGGACATGGGTTTAAGCAAGGCAGTGTTCACTTTCTGACCTAACAAACTTCGAGTTTAGTGAATCACATCTTGATGTTCTCTACTTGATTGTTTTGTTTGTTCTATTCTGTCAGGACACCTTCAGGGAAGCCAAAGCAAATGGATTCAGTGTTACTGTCATCAGGAAAGGACAGCTGCAGCTGAATATAGACCAACCATTGGAGGAGGTGGAGGAAGAGATCAGTGAGATAGGGAGCAAAATCTACCACGATAAACTTATGCAGGATCGCGGTGTGGATATGAACTCGCTGATGAAGGGTGTGTTCGGCTCGAGTAGCCAGACCACCAAAGGTTTGAGGTATTCATACATTATCCTGTATATTCTCACACTAAATTGCATATTATAAGAATTAAGAACCAAACAAAGAGAATTTACAGTGCCAACTGCTAGAACTGAAATATGATCTCAAGTCTCCTGCCCTTATTCATGTGATTTGAACCAATTAGCCTAAACATTTGGTGCAACGGATTTTTGTTCCCAGGAAGAGAGCAAAGAGGAAATCGAAGAAGGAAACAGAGAAGCGAGCGCAATGTTAGTGTAACCAGGCAACAGGCTGTGGGGGCATGGAATATGGATCAAGTTGCAGGGCAGAGCATGGGCAAGCTGAAGAAGCCATCCCTCATGAGGTTTGAAGGAAGAGCCAAGGAGCAAGAGGCAGAATGTTTTCTCTTCTTTTGGAAGCATATCATATGCCTGGCGTGAACATATACAACAATGATTGGGCAAGTGATATTTTGAGGTTGTATTCCCATGGGTTTCCCTAGTTGTATTAGTATTACTCAAGGAATGCAGCTTATGTTCAAATACAAGTTTGTGGTTTAAGGTCCACTTAATTTCAATCTAGCTTAACAGATCAAAGGTAGCAAGAAGATAAGTACTAAGAGTTGTTCACAGTGACGAAAGGTACTTTCTACAACTGGAGGTTTAGTTACACATGATAATAGATGAAAACATAATTGCAATAGAAGAAGAATTCTTCTTGAAATCGAGCGATCCTCCAAATTTGATCGAGTCTTGAAGGCTTGGGAACTAGTTTCCTATACTCCCTTTATTTCTCAATAACTCCCTCTGCTAGTTTCTGTGTCTTTTCCCCGTGATGAACCTCTTTATCTATAGAGCTGTCGCCCAATTATATTCCCAAAGGAGTCCCCAAGCAAGATTTGTATATTCCTTTGGCTGGTTTTCCACAAAAGGATACTCACTATTGACAACCTGAAGAGAAAAGGACTCTGCCTTCCAAACAGATGTGTGCTCTGCAAGAATGAAGAGGAGTCCCCAAACCATATCTTCATCAACTGCGTCTTCTCAAGGCGGGTCTGGAGCACTCTGAAATGCTTCGTGAAGACGGAGGAAAGAGGTGAAGAAGTTGGTGACATTGCGAAGAAAATCAAACTTTGGCAATACACCAAACCTACAAATCCTGCAGAATGGTGTTCGAAAGTGGCCCTTCATGCTTTCTGTTGGCATATTTGGCTAGAAAGAAACTCTAGAATCTTTAGAGAAGAGGAAGGCCGGAAACTTTCGATTGTGATGAAGATTGGCCATGCAATATACTGGTGGTTGGTGGCGGCCAAAAAGGTCGATAAAGGAGTTGCGGATCTTTGGATCAACGAGATGAAAGCGAGATTACAATCCCCTGCTGTCTCTTCTTCGCCTGCGAACCCGGACTTGTAGCTTTCTAGCGTGACAGCTTGACTTCTCTTTTGGCAGCTGTCCTGCTAGTGTCTGTGTTTGCTACTTGGAATTGGTTCTGACTTTCTGGTGCAGGTGGCGGATCCTTTTTTCCAGCCCTGCTTTTGTGTTTTGGCTTGTCTGGTTTTTTGAATGGGTTTTAGTTTCTGGGTGGGTTTTGTTTTGTTTTCTCCCTCTTTGGTTTTTGTTTGTGTTTCTGTTGTGCCACTGTTGTTTCTTCCCTTTCCTTTTTTGTTAATAAAAATTATATCATCCTTATAAAAAAAAATTATATTCCCAATCCAGAACTGGCAGGGTACCCATAAAATATACGGCTGTAGAACAAGGATGGAATTTACCTGATGGGTAGCTAAATAGTATTTCCTCCAAACCTCTCACGTCTACTTAGTCAGTAAGGGTATGCTCTTGAGTTTTTAAAAAGAAATGCAGAGGTTGAAGTGCTTCAGAGTAGGGATGGCAACAAAACCCGAACCCATGGATACCCACCCGATCCAACTCGGTCAACGCTGGTAAAATCCGTGTTGACGGGTTTTGGGTCGGGTTTGGGTTTAAACCCGTTCACTATTCACCGGTTTGGGTTGGGTTTGGGTTTAGGTAAACCCGACCCACACTCATATTATTAATTTTCTAGGTATATTTAATATTCTAAACAACAAATCTTATTTATGTTTGTGGAGATATGTCTAATTTTTTCTTTCTAATTGTGTAGAATGAAGTTGATGTTATCGAGTGGAGAGTGAAGAAACTTAATTGAAAAGAATAAGCTCCCAAGCATCCCTTAAGGTTTCATCCCTCTCTTGAGTAGCTAGTAAAGTGGGTGATCTTTCTTCAAAAAACCATTATCTTGGAAGGCTGGAAGATTTCAAAATAGGATAATTTGATAATGGTATCTTCCAAGAAGATCGTATGCTCATCGATTCCTTGTGTCAAGGGAAAATGCTCAACAAGACACCCCCACAAAGGACAAAGTTATTCAAAGAGACGACAACATAGGGGGTACAATTGGGCATAACGAAGAGAGGAAGACGAACTCGAGAGAAATGAGTGCACGCAATCGAGGCAAGCCCTTCACTTAAAGCAAAGATTAGAAGTATAGAAGTATAGAAGTCAAGGGAAGAGCCAAGTGATGGTATGGGAATGGTGTTCAAGCCCCAACCACGTGTTGGAGGAGTGCCAAATTATGATGGAAACCACTAACCCGAGAAAAGCAAGTCAATTTATCTCAAATGCTAGGGGGGAAAACAACAAACCCTATAGCAACATATACAACTCAGGGTGGCGCAACCATCCAAACTTTTCTTGGGCATCACCTACAATTTCGAGGCCACTGGGTTTCCAAGGCCCTGCCGATGGGTATCAACCAAGACCCCCATTTTCTCATCCAATGACGTAATTCGAAGCCACAAAATTTCAATCACAACAATATCAACCGCAAGGAGTGCAAGGGTATCAACAACACCAACAACAAAATGACAATATCTCCAAGCTTGAAGATTTTGTGGCCACCTTTGTGAGTTCGAGTTCTCGAAAGTTTGACAAGATTGAGAAGTATATGGAAGTAGTTACAAGCAAATTTTCCTCGGTTGAGGCGAGGCTAAGAAGGCATCAAACAATTCTCCAAAACTTGGAGATCCAAATCAGTAATCTCGTCGAAGTCCTCACATACCGATCTTTTTCTTAGAAGTGGTAAGGTGACTCAAGAGGCTGAACCGAGGAAGGTAGAACAAGAAGAAGTCCCTCCAACGATAATCGAGCAACAATCTAAGGAGGCAAAAGCAGATGAGGCTAGGAAGAAACCGCCGATGGCACATCTGGTGGTTGACTACAAGCCTCCACTTCCTTTCCCTTCAAGAGTTCACAAGGACCATTTAGAGGCAAAATTTGGTTGAGTTTATGGGGATTCTCAAGAAGCTCCATGTCTCCGTCCCATTCTTGGAGGCTTTAGCTCATATGCCAAAGTAAGTCAAGTTCCTCAAGGAGCTTCTCGCCAAGAAGCGAAAGTTTGAAGACCTCACCTTAGTCACCTTGACCGAGGAGTGCTCCATAATCTTTCAGAACAAGCTTCCTCAGAAGCAACAGGATCCAGGGAGTTTCACTATTACCTTGTGCATTGGTGTATTTCATATAGTAAATCCTTGGCAGATCTAGGACTGAGCATTAATGTTGTGCCTTTTAAGTTTTATCAAAATTTAAACCTAGGGGAACTAAATACCACTAAGTTGAGTGTGACATTAGACAATAGGTCCGTGGTTCACTCAAAAGGCATTGTAGAGGATGTTTGGTTCGCGTGGAACCCAATATCCTAGAGAACCAGTACGTTGACAAAGGTTTGAAAATCTTCCGAAAGGGCTGGTGCTTAGGCATTACCACCAGATTTCTTATTGGATCTCAAAATAGAATTAAAATCCCCAATTACAATATATGACACCGAAATACCAATGCAATGAATATGCAATACATCTAATTCGCCACGACAAACATTCACATCACAACTAATAAACACACACCATCACATACTAACAATCAGTTTTATAAATAGATATATTAATTTCCAACACGATCAAGTTTCTGATACGGAAACATGGTCAGGATTATTAGAATAAACAATACATAACAAGGACCCAAATGTGAGGGATGGTCCAATTTGCTTACATTCCAGGCAAAAGTCTCATTTGGGCATCTGATACCACTCTCGTGTGGCTACCTCCATCAAAACACTACCATCTATTCCAGAACTCTCGTCTAACTTCTTTGGTGGGGGTGAGATTTTGCACCAAGTCCACCACCACGTGTGTTGATCGCTTCCTATAATTCATATCATCTGCGTCAAAAGCTCCCATCCTAAAACTATGTGTAAGATCAATATTCATTTATTTGAAACTAACATGTCGCCACCTTGACAACCTCCATTGTGCTAGCCAAATCTTGCAAAACAAAAGAAGGTCGTTGATGTCGCGACCTCCAAAGTCTCAGCTTCTTTCACTTTTCCAACACCTACAACAATAACTACTTGGCTTTGCTTTATTTCTGCGTTGTCGGTGGATTTAGCTTGGAAAGTCATGCCTTGGCAGCTAGCCCCAACTCCCTTCACTTTAGGGCCACTGAGAATGCAGTAGGCTGAACTAGCAAACGACTACCAACCAATTACTACAACCCACTCATTGGATCTAGCTTCTTTCCCTCCTTTTCAGCCTTCACCCACTTGACCCCTTCGACCCACTAACAGATAGGGGTGAGCATCCAGTTCGGTAAACCCGAACCAGACCGGACCGAAACAAATCAAACCCAAACTAATCTATTTCGGTTCCGAAATTGGAAGGCAAATTTGCCTAATTCGGAAACTAGGGTTTTGTTGACCAAACCGAATTTCCAAATTTCGAACCGACCAACCGAACTTCCTCACCCTCTCACACTAGCAGCCCACAATCCCAAGCCAAGACCACTGCCCATTCTTACACACTAACATACAAGCCCACAATTAAAACACTTACAACAAAACCCACAATCCCACTCCCCAACCCCAACCCTAATCTACTTCCCTTCCCATGCACACAGCCATACACCCACACTACCGCTGCCGCCTCCCCACTCCCCAGCTCCCTTTCGACCTTCATCAAGATGGCGCCCCTACCGCCGCCAGTGCTATCCCAACCCTCATCTCCTCATCAATCGAGTCGTTGCCGCCACCGCCGCTAGCCCAACCCTACTCCCCTCATCAATCACGTCATCGTCGCCACCGCTAGCAAGCATCCTCTAATACGACCTTGGGGGGTTGTATGTTATCAAAGTAACACAGCAAACAATCAATCCAAAGATTGATTGAACTCGAATCAAGAACAACGCGTTCTTAATACGAAATTGGGATAAAACGGAACCAACGGACAATTCCACACCAGGGGAAAGCTCGTATGGTATAAAAGAGTAGTTGCTCGACCACGATTGAAGGGACTATTAAATCGATACACAAGCTCAGCAAGTTTGGAATCCACCAAACCCAAAACAAGTTTGCAAACTTGAACAAACTAAACGGTTTCTTTTCGATTAATCAAAAGTCTTCTTTTTCTAAAACAAAAATAGAAGGTTATTTATAGTCAATAAAACCTAATACAAACCTAGATGAACAAGGAACAATTAAATTAAAAGTCTACCCTAAAAAGGTTACAAAATTCGAGCTCAAACTCTCTTTCTTCAAGCACAAGTAAGCTGCCAACAAACAGTCCAAAAACAGCTTGTAACACCTTAGGTGAATCCCACATCGACAAAGCACGGGAGAGATCCATGGTTCATAAGTAAGAAACCGGCCTTAACTGACAAGACGCGTTTTGGGGTGTAATGGATAAGTTCTTGTGAGAACTCCGAAGCTAAACGTGCTTAGTGTGGAGTACAACAAGAATGGGTGACCTTATGGGAAGTCACATAGAATTGCACCCCAAGTCAAAAACCGTGAGGGTTGAGACCCAAAGCGGACAATATCTTCGTCGGGAAAAGGTTCGGGATGTTACAAGTGGTATTAGAGCCTCTCTACGTCCCTATTGAATGATGGTGGGGCAAACCTCAACGAGGGCGTTGAGTCCCAGGGGGAGGCGTATGTAACACCTTAGGCGAATCCCACATTGACAAAGCACGGGAGAGATCCATGGTTCATAAGTAAGAAACCGGTCTTAACTGACAAGACGCGTTTTGGGGTGTAATGGAGGAGTTCTTGTGAGAACTGCGAAGTTAAACGTGCTCAGTGTGAAGTACAACAAGGATGGGCGACCTTATGGGAAGTCACCTTGAATTGCTCCCCAAGTCGAAAACCGTGAGGGTTGAGGCCCAAAGCGGACAATATCTTCGTCGGGAAAAGGTTCGGGATGTTACATAGCTTTCGTACTAACTTCGCGTCTTTTGTTCGAGGTCTTCAAGATCTCCAATTTTTCATCTAATTCCTTCTCTCGGTATACACACATACATATTTTCTTGTTGTGGAAGCCTTTGAACTCGAATCAGATCCATGCTCCTCGAATTGAGCTCCAAAGTAGGCTTCACAAACCAGTTTCTGACTTAGTAATTTTCATGCAGTTTTCAGCTTTCCATATAGCAAATTTGGACGTCTGGAAAATGATCTTGATGGATTCTTCTGGATCCAAAAACCATACCAATGTGTAGAGGGTAACTTTATCTTCAAAACAAACACCTACCCTTGAATTTTCACCAAGCCAATTGAGAGAACCAGGCCTCCAAATTAGTTAGGTACCATGAGCTCGAAAAATGACTTGGCCAAACTCTGTCTTTCTTTTTCTCAACTTCAATAGCTTCTTCGTCAAGTAATAAAACATGTAGAGTTGGCCATTTGGGATAATATCATCCTCAACTCTAATCTTCGTCGGGCACCGACAACCACATGCAAGCAGCGCCACCTGCTGGAATAAACCAACGATGAAGGCAGGGGAAGATCGGTGTTGGAGAAGGAGAAATCAAGGAGTCTGGACTTTGCATGTGGTTATGGGAGTGTGGAGAGGAGGCCGCTGCCGGTGGTCAGCGTAGGTAGCAGTTGGGTTTGGGTTGGGGAGTCAGGGAGAGAGAGGAGACGATGGTCACGACTTCGCGGGGGAGTCGGGGAGAGGGAGGTGTACACTGGGGGAGTCGGAGAGAGGAAGGTGTGAATTGGGGGTTGGGTTTTGTAGGAAGGCATAAGAAGGAATGTGAATCCCTCAATTTTGTTGGGTAAATCGGACCGAACCAATATATATTTTGATTTGGTCCGATATATATTTCGGTTCGAGTTTGGTTTAAGAGTTTGAGGAATTAGGGGACCCAGTATTGTTCATTTCGATCAAACCGAACCGATGCCCACTCCTGCTAACATAATCCTAATTCCTCCCATTGGAACCACTTGTGCTTCCCAGTGCTAGTCCAAAAATAACAGTAGATCGAGGTGTTTCATCTAGTGATGGCAATTTGAACCGGCCGCGTGGCTATTACCCGATCTGACCTGTGATGGGGTGGGTATTACCCGACCTGCAGTTAGGACTGCAAATGAGCCAAGCTACTTGCGAGCAACTCGAGGCTCGAATCGAGAAAAACGTAACTCGTTCGAAACTCGATTCGTTTACTGACGACCCAAACTTGAGCTTAGCTTTGTTCAGCTCGCGAGCTAGCTCGACTCGGTGGCTTGTTGAGCTCAACTCGTGAGTTGGCTCATTTAGAGCTCACGAGATGTCTCAACATTGTTGTTTGAGGGCCAACTTGATCACCGACTTATGGACTAATCGATCTAATTTGGACTTTCATAATTCATAGGATTGTTAAATTATATATCTCACATCATGTGAAGTTTAACATGTTGAACATGTAAGAAAAGATGCCTTATTTTTAATTCTATAAAGAAATTATATACAAAATTGTTTCGATACTATGAAATAACATGATTTGAACTAGTTAAAATTTATTAACTAAACAAAATGACACCTACAAATTATAATATAAGATTAATTAATGTTGAACATTTGATTATTTTTTTTATCT